>CM021105.1:603942998-604218033 GCA_007115665.2 Sequoiadendron giganteum
CAAAAAGAAGAATGAAGAGAACCTAGCATAGTCTTTGAAGGAAAAATATGAACTATGCAGTTGTTTGGACAATGAATTGGAACAATCTAAAAACAATGAGGAAGTACTTGAAAAATAGATTGATGATCTTAGAGATGAACTTGCTATTGAAAATGAGTACAAGGAAAAGTTCAAAGTTAGCTCAGCCAAGCTTGACGAACTAATTAGCAATTAGAGGAAAAATGGTGACAAGCGAGGTCTTGGATATGAAGAAGGAGAAAGTTCCATATCTGGGAAAAGAAGATTCGAGCAAGGAAATCAAATGAGCAAATCTGGAAGGTATCTGGTAAGACAACCTAATGCTCATAAATTTAATGGATATTCTTTCAGTTGCAATAAACTTGGACACATGGCTTCTTAGTGTAGAAGTAGGATGAATCAAAGTGGTCCATCATTCTCAACTAAGTGTTTTAATTACAATAAGTTTGGTCACAAGTCAAGTGAATGCAGAAATGTGATGAACAATTTTCATAGAAATGTTAGATGTTATACATGCAATAGATTTGGGCATACTACTAACCAGTGCAGATCAAAAGAAAATTAGTGGAACAACTAATCTAGACAGAAAAAATGTTGTGTTCTATAACTACAACAAATTTTGTCACATTGCTACATTCTATTGGAACATAAGAGGTCTAGTAAATCAAAGGAGGAACATGCAGAAGGATGTTAAAGGACAAGGAAAAGTCACTACAGATGTGATTAGGAAGAAAATACAGAATAAA
This sequence comes from Sequoiadendron giganteum, assembly GCA_007115665.2. Classification (NCBI taxonomy): domain Eukaryota; kingdom Viridiplantae; phylum Streptophyta; class Pinopsida; order Cupressales; family Cupressaceae; genus Sequoiadendron; species Sequoiadendron giganteum. Next base: position 603,943,763 of record CM021105.1, read on the forward strand.
TGGGTGAAGAAGAGTCCCTCTAATGAAGAAAATGCACCAACACTAGAACCTGCTTCTAGTAGTTCATCTGGGAATTAGTCTTAGACCTTTGGCCTAGGGGGAGCTATCAAGAAAATATCTTAACCCCCTACCGATAACTGACACCAGGATGTTGATAAGTTTAGTAAGTACATAGATGTTCTACAAATATTGTTGAACCTATTAGAGAGAGTATAATGTAATTATGGAGGTCCATAGAAGATTTATCTATCACAGTGCATGAAAATAGTGTAACTGGATGAGTTAGGGTAAATGCATTTATTGCATCAAAAAGGGTTAAGTATGCGAGTGATAAAAATTCATTTTTATCTTTCATTTGTCACTTTGCATTTTGAAGAAAATAAGTTTGAAGAGCTCTGAGGTGAATTGAATTGAGGTGAAATTCAGGTGTGAAGAAGCTTTCAAGAATCAAACTATGATCCGATGATAAGGTATTTTTTGGCAAAACTCTGTGAACTTCTAAATTAATAATGGCTACTCCATTAGTAGTAGAAGTTAAGAACATACCCCATCCAAAATTCAAATGGTATCCCTAAAAGCCTGTTGAGATTGATCCATTAGGAGATTTTTCATCCATTCTATATGGTGTGTTACCCACAGAGGATATTAGGGCTTATATTCACACGAATATTAAAGAGCTAGGAAGCTCACAACTGCTGAATTTGTATAATAATCACATTATAGGTGAAGATTTTTGTGTGAAGCCGGAATATTAAACCCTAGAAGAAATTTTTTTGACACAGATTGTCAAATTTCCCATCTTTGAAGAGTTGGAATGGGTTTGTTACATTCTGAGTCGAGTCCATGATAAATTCATGTCGTTAAGCATACCCTTCAAAATAATGAAGGAGGCTATCAGTGTTGTAATAGGTCTAAATTCTTCTGGTGGATTACCAATTTTGAAATCAGTGAAGAATAAAATGGTCACTAATGCTATAGGTTCTAAGAATGATGAAGAGTAATGAAAATTGATTAAATTCTTGATGTAGATGTCAAATTTTCATCTATGTTTATTGGGTACAAAATATATCATTCCAACCAAGACAACTCTATGTCTGGTACATCCATTTATGTTGCCTATCAAATGGTAAAAGAAAATGCAGACTATGATCTTTGTGAATTGTTGAGGAGGCAGCTAATGGAAAATATTGGGAAGATCAATAACGATAAGAAAAATTATTTCAAGTATGGTAGCTTGTTATTATGCTTATTATTTTACTTCATGGATGAAGTTTCGGGATTCGTAAAAGTTCATTTGCAAAAAGATAAACTGGTAGCTTCTCAGATCAGAGATCTCTTTCACATTTTTTCTGACATTAAGACAAAGCAGGCCAAAGAGAGGATTCCCACTTCCATTGTAGAGAAATATAAGGATTACAATTTGCTTTATGGTCAATATTGATCAAGGTATGATGGAAGCCACTGATCCCAAAACAATCCGGATCATGTCGATGGGATATAAAGTTGAGGAGCACATTTTATAAATGTATGTAGAACATTTGTTGAGAAAACCCCTAGATCAATCAGAAGAGAGATTCAACGCTTATGCAGAAAAGGACATGTAGGTACATAATGAGCTCAGAAAACCTGTGATAGTTAGAAGAGGTACAAAAGAGGTGGAAGTTTTAGCAGAAAGTATGGGGATACCAGTAGAAAAATTAAAAGAAGCTAGAAGAAAAAGAGAAGAAGCTCAAGTAGAAAAAGAGACAGTAAAAATTGAATCAGTTGGTTCGGTAGCAAAATCTGCCTGAGTTAGGTCAACTAGAAGCTCTTCATTCCTATCTACCCCTGCAACAAATCCAATCTTTTTGAAAATTCAATCTAAGGGATCCGGTAAGGAAGGAAAAAGGAAGAAAGATAAAATAAAAAGAGTCTATGTAGCATTTTCTGATGATGAAGAAATAGAGTCTGATGAAGGTGTTAGAGAAATCAAGCATCAAGGTACCAAGGCAACAATAGTTACAAAAATCAAACCCTCCAGTGGAGATGATCAAGCAAAGACGAAGGCCGAAACTAACCAACCAAGTATGTTAGTAGAAGAAGTTGAAAAAGCTTTGGTTAAGGATGGAAATATCAAGCCACTTTCCAAATCCTATGAGTCTTTTGGTAAATCAGATGAAAGAATTCTTGAAGAGGTAACAATAAAACATTTGAATATTTTTAATAAAGTTTTGATTGAAATAATGCCTAATTTCCCCAAAATCTTATATGATATTTTGGAGATGAGGAGAGTTAATGCCAAATCAGAAGAAGAGAAGATGAGAGAAAGGATTCTTGGTGAATTGTGTCTAGTAGCATCTATGGAGGAAAAATAAAGTCAATTCTGAATAAAGCCAAGAAGAATTCAAAAGAAAAAAAAGAGTGAATAAGTTGATGATTGGCCAAACCAAAGAAATCGTTGAAGAGATAGAACAAATTCTAAGAAAAGTTTTGTTAAATAGCAGAATTGATGTTATCCCTAAAGGAACTCATGATGTTTCATCTGGTTCGGGAGAAGAAGAAGAAGAGAAGCAAGATGCAGCTAAGGATATTTAGATCCCTCCTGAAGTGGACAATGCATAAATTCCTATGGAAATTGAAGTTTCGGAAACTGTATTAGTTGAGAAAGTGGAGATCCCTGAAAATAAGTCAGAACGTGCAACTGAGGAAGTAATGGTTGAAGAGAAGAAAGTTGATGTAACGGCAATGCAAGAGACATTGCAGAGGGAGTGAAGAAATTCTTGATAGAACAGAAAGAAGAGTTTGATCCTGAACTGATTGAAGGTTCGATCGACCTATCTACTCTGAGTCCTATTCAAAAAATGAAAGTAGCATCATTCACGCAATAAAAAGCTAGAGAATAACTATTGAAGTCCCACATTGAAGACTGTGAACTTCTAAATATTGCATTTGGAGTCCTGGAAAAGATAATCCCCACTCATGTGAAAGATCTAACTGGTTCCTCTTCCGATGAACTAAAAAGGCTCATCAACTCAGTAAGTACTCACTTCGAGTCACTTGAGAAATCAGCTATGATTAAAATTCAAAGGAATTTGATGTTAAAATATTAAATGGGTTGAAGGAAATGATTGCTAAGGATAAAAATTTGCTAGCCACCTATGTGGAAAATATCCAAATTGCTCTATCTGAAGGTGGGAAGATTTACAAGTCTTGTTTGTCTTTTTCAAAATTTACTGATGACAATGAGAAAAAGTTTAAGGATTTGGAAAAACAATTAGCTACCATTTCTGATACTTTTGATCCTTTAACTAGTAGTGTTGGAAAGTTAGAAGGAGAAGTGATATCTTTGTTTGACAAAATAAAGAGATTCAAGCATGAAAATGAAAAAATTGTTGCAAGAGCATGTGAACTTAGAGGTCTAATTGGCCCAAAGATAGAAATTATGTCAAGTGCATTGAAAGACGTAGAAGATGCTAAAGCAATGAGTGGTCCAGCAAACTTGGAGTCTGCAAAGACATAATCCTATTTGGTTTGTCGATACATAACAATCCTAGAGAGTTTGAAAATAGTTTGGGACATGAATTTGGCTCTGTTGAAGAAAGATTTTTCACACATTTTCAAGTTTATGTAAGTTTGTTTGTACATAAGAAACTTGTTCATAACAGTTTTGTTTGATATTTAGTATGTGGATTCCTGCCTTTTCAATTTATGTCGAAGGGGGAGAGAGAAGAGTGAAAAATGCATAATCATCTCAGGGGGAGAATTGTATTTTGGAGAAGAGTTTGGTTTTTGAAATTTTGGCAGTGTAGTTAATGTTGGTACTAATCCAACACTTAGTCATTTTTCACTAAATGTTGCCATCAATGCTAAAGGAGGAAATTTTTGGCAAGAGACACTGCGAATATCATTTGGTTTTTTCATTGATGGTAACCCAAGTTGGTGATTGGATCCACACATCATCAATTTATCCTACCGGCAGTTAGATTGCAAATAGTTAAGGAAGAACAGAACATCTGACAGTTTTGGGTTCATCGATTCACATATAGATTTTCAGTTAATATCTTGTGTTGTGTATCTTAGTGAAGGTTGATTGATGTATGTCTAGTGTTATCCATAAATCTCAGTGCCTCGTATTGATCCATGTGCGAGTTAGAAGATCTAGTTGGCTAATTCTCTATTTTATCAGTACTGGAGCTGACTTTGTAAATGTATCATGTCGCAGATGTATGGGAAGGAATTACTTAAGTATTTTTCTGTTCAAGCATATTTTTTTGGGTTCTAGCTAAGTTTTGGTCGACCGTTGTGGATGCACATTAAGATTTACTCATGATTTGAGCTGACATATTGATCTGTATAGGATCTAGACTAAATTGCAGTATTTAAATGCTTAACTTTTACAATGCTTTTACATTGATTATTTCAAGTTAATTAAAATGAAATTAACTTAAGGAAATAACAAAATGAAAGTAATATCAAGGTGATCATAACAAAAATTAACAAAACTGATAGAAGATGAGAGAGAGAAGAAGAGAAGTGCAAACAGTTGATAACGGAGTTCGTCACAACGTGACTACGTCTCCAGGTCCACTCCAATAGAGAGACCGATCCGATTAACTCCAAAAATCAATTACAATAGCACCATAACCATTCTCCAAGCATTTCGGCAGCGTAACAACACTCTGTCATGCAAGAATGATTTGAAAACTCTCCAACAAGGCCTCTCTTTCGTCACCTCAGCATCGGGACTTCATCACCTGAAAAAAACTTCTATTCTACTCTCACCTCACACCCCTTTTTATACATAAAAATAAGCCAAATAAGGCTTAACCACCAAATTAAATGTCTAACTCCCTTACCAACTCGTACAAGGATTATTTGTATTTTTATCAACCCTCTTGGTTATTTAGTTAGGTGGGTTTTGTTGGTTTATGGCTAAAAGAGCCATTTGGTTAGAGATTCGGCCAATAGTTCTATAACAAAAGAACCGGTGGCCTATATATATACAATAAGATTTGCGTGGTCCACCGGTGGCTTCTCTTTTTATTAAGTGGGTGGTCGGTGGTTCCAACCCCACCGGCCATGCTTTATACCAAATAACCGAATAAGTAAACAATAAAATCAAACGGCTTCATCTTAATAAGTGACGGCTATGTTTGGTGCAACGGTGAAACGACCCGCTATTTTCGCCGAAATCGCGGGTTCAAACCCGTCCACGATATTTTTGGCATTCCGTCCAACCAACCAGACCACTGCTATGGAGACACATGTCGACCTGCAATTTGTCGACTCTGATGACAAGGCAAGCCCGTACGCTGACAAAGCCGATGACGTGTGCTGACTGGACTGCCACCTGTCCGATGACGTGTCATACGGATGCCATGTGTCGCACTCTCATTGGTCCGTACAATCTGACTCATCTGCCACGTGTTTCATCCGAATTCGTCCACTTGGCTTCCGTACTGTACGGACTGACACGTCAGCATGATGATGTCATCATCAGTACCTTCAAGTCAACCGAACTTTGACTAGCTGTATCTTGAGCCTCCGATGTCGGATTTCGACGAAACGAGTTGCGTTGGAGAGCTTGCGATGAGCTCTTCACGATGATGCCAACTTCGACAAATTTGGATGACACCATCTTTTTTGCTTCCTGGACGCCCTCTGATTCCAATTTGACCAAAGGTTTGACTGGCTATAACTCATGCAAACGGACTCCTTTTCGCTCCGTTCGAGTTGCGTTGGAACTAGGACGTCGACCTCTTTCTGATGGTGCCGATTTTGGAGAGAAATGGAACACTTCAATTTTCACTGAAAAATGTCCACCGGATCAGGCCTCCCCACTAAAGACCTTTTGGACCTCCAAAAGTGGCGTTTAATCTGACATTAAGTGAGGACTTGGCCTCCCCACTTGTCCTATATCCTCTGTACATTTGAATACCTGACTCACAAGCATAATCAAGACTGCAACAATATTGTTGAACATAAACATAACTTTATCACTTCCATAAGCATCTACATCAATTGTCGTAGCCACTAACCAACAAAATTGACTAGCATCAAGCTGAACAATAATGCAGAAATGAAAGAGAATAAGTTAACAACAATTCGATCCTTTACAACAGGAACATTTTTACCCAAGGATCCATCAATGCTTTCAATCATCTTTTTCTCATGCTGTACTGCAAGTGCATCCTGCAACATCTGACCCTGGTTAGCTACTCCAAGTTCAAGTGTAGAACCACCTGTACTGACAGACATAAGAGTTAACTCTTTACTTGCATTAATTACCCTCTTTAACTGCCCTGTGTTTGCAAAAGAACGATCAGTCTTAATCCTGTGAGAATGTACAATATACTGAATGCCATCTTTAAACAAGTGATAATGATTCTTTTCCCTATAGAAAATAGCTTTCCTGTCATATAAATAAGGGCTACCAAGCACTATCCCACAGATATCCAGTGGAACCACATCAAACTGTACTTCATCCACAAATTTACTAGTGATTGTGAATCTCAAAGTGCATTGTCTTGTTACTTGCAGCTTATCATTTTCACAAATCCAACCTAGTGGATAAGGTTTCTTATGCAATGTAGTTTTCAATCCCAAGTTCTTTACAACACTTTCTGAAATCAGATTAACTTGAGAACCACTATCTATGAGTGCATCAATTTTACTATTCTTAGCAACAACCCTTAAATGAAACAGCTCATTCCTTTTCACATCTTCAGAGAAATCATTAACTGTAGAAGTAGAAGCACAACTAGCAACAGAAACACCAGAAATATGAGCTTTACCTTTTAGACCCATCCCTGTTATCTTAGTCTCATCATCTGAATCTGAACCAAGATCCATAACAACATTCATGGCTTTCTCCTTACCCTTCTGTTTCTGATTACATTTCTGAGCCCACTTAGGCTTCAATTCGGGATGCAACTTCCAACAATGATCTTCATCATGACCCTTCCTGTCACAATGAGAGCAAGAAAGTTTCTCATCTTTCTTAACTGTAGCTGCCTTCTTTCCTTTCCCTGTCTCTGCAACTTTAGAAGATTTCTTTACAGAGTTATCATTATCAATAAAGGAACCTTTACCCCTTGTCTCTAAGTGTGTAGCTTGAACAGACACTTCATCCAAATTACAAGGGTTCAATACCAAAATGGAATGTCTAAGATATGAATGAAGACCTCCTATGTACTTTAACAAGGTATCTTGGGTGTACAAAGGAACATTCAAAGCAATAGCCCTTTTTCTAAATTCATGGGTGTACTCCTAGACAGATTGACCCTTCCCTTGCCTAAACATTTGCCAGTCCATCATTAACTGTTGCATATGGCCTAAGGGATAGAATTGCTTTTTAAGAGCATTAATAAATTCTGCCCAAGTTAAACTGACTCTACCATGTTGTGAAATTTCTGCCTTAGTCTTACTCTCCCACCAGGTTAAAGTTGTACCTCCTAACCGAAGAGTAGCTAATTGGATCCTATCAACATCATCTAATAGGTTCTGGACTCTACAGTAGACTTCTACTTGCTGAATCCAATCATCCAATTTTTCAGCATTAAGTTCACCACAATACTTTGGTAAATCAAATTTTACATCCAATTTAATTTTAGGCTTATACCCACTCTTGAAAGGATTAGAAGAAATAGAATGAGGAGAAGATGGAGAAGAAGGAGAAGAGGGAGGAGAAGAAGAAGAGGGTGGATCTGGTTGCTTGTCACCATCTCCATGATGTTTCCCTTTCTTATCTTTGCGATCTTCTTGCTTTGACGAACCTCCTTCATGTCCTTTCCGCTCTTGTCTCTCTTGAAAAAGAATGTCCACCTTAGCCTTCATCTCAAGGAATGCTCTTCGGAATTCCTGCTCACTGATTTCTTCAGGAACCTCCATTCCAGACACAGACATTTTCAGAAATGTTCTACGCTTCCCAATCTCAGGATTAAAGTCTTCGAGCTTGCCTTCGCCCTTCTGAATCCTGGATCTCGTTAGCATTCAAGAAAACAACTGCAATAATAGTCAACTGAGCTCTGATACCACTTGATCTGTATAGGATCTAGAATAGATTGCAGTATTTAAATGCTTAACTTTTACAATGCTTTTACAATGATTATTTCAAGTTAATTAAATCGAAATTAACTTAAGGAAATAACAGAATGAAAGTAATAACAAGGTGATTTAACAGAAAGGAAGGAAATGAGAGACAAAAAGAGAGAGAAGAAGAGAAGTGCAAACAGTTGATAACGGAGTTCGTCACGAAAGTGACTACGTCTCCGGGTCCACTCCAATAGAGAGACCGATCCGATTAACTCCAAAAATCAAATACAAATGATGCACCAAGACCATCAGTTCGGCAGCATAACAGGGCTCCGATATTCAACAATGGCTTGAAAATTCTTCAACAAGACCCCTCTCTTCCGTGTTGCCTCAGCGTCAAGACTTCATCACCTGAAAGAAACTTGAATATCAACTCTCACCTCACACCCCCTTTTATACATAAAATTAGCCTAATTAGGCTTAACAAATCCATTAATTGCCTAACCACTGTCTAACAATTCGTAACAAAGCTTGTTTATTTTTCCCTAACCCCCTTTTGGCATTTGGTTAGGTGGGTTTAGTTTGTTTTGGCTTTAACAAGCCATTTGTTATATTTTCGGGCACAGAGACATGTCAATACCAACCGACCTCCATATATGTTTGTGGGTGATTCGGTGGCGCAACGGCTTTTAATTGTTTTGGTGGCCACGGGGTCGGCGGTTCCAACCCCGCCGGCCTCACTTTTATCACATAGCCCGTAATTTTTAAACAACAAAAACAAATAATTCCATATATAATATCGACCGCTGCGTTTGGTGCAACGGCTAACGGCCCGGCCGTTTGGGCGGAGATCGCGGGTTCAAACCCGTCCGCCTATTTTAGCACTTTGTTTAACACCTGAATGCCAAAGACATGACACGTGTCGAAACGTGATTCGCCAGAATCTGCAGATGTGTCCGCTGACAAGGCAAGCTCGTACGCTGACAAAGCCGATGACGTGTGCTGACTGGACTGCCACCTGTCCGATGACGTGTCGTACAGATGCCACGTGTCGCACTCCCATTGGTCCATACAATCTGACTCATCTGCCACGTGTTTCATCCGAATTCGTCCACTTGGCTTCCGTACTGTACGGACTGACACGTCAGCATGATGACATCATCATCAGTACCTTCAAGTCAACCGAACTTTGACTAGCTGTATCTTGAGCCTCCGATGTCGGATTTCGACGAAACGAGTTGCGTTGGAAAGCTTGCGATGAGCTCTTCGCGATGATGCCAACTTCGACAAATTTTGACGACACCATTTTTTTCGCTTCCTGGACGCCTCTGATTCTAGTTTGACCAAAGGTTTGACTGGCTATAACTCGTGCAAACGGACTCCTTTTCGTCTGTTCGAGTTGCGTTGGAACCAGGACGTCGACCTCTTTCTGATGGTGCTGATTTTGGAGAAATGGAACACTTCAATTTTCACTGAAAAATGTCCACCGGATCAAAAGTCAAAACAGCTAAGTTGCAAATATTGAGAAGGGAGTTTGAGAATTTGTACATGAAGGACAATGAATCAGTAGATCCATTATTTACCTAGATAATTGGACTAGTAAACCAGATTAGAACACATGGTGAGACACTTGAAGATGTCAAAATTGTTGAGAAGATTTTAAGAAGTTTACCCATAAGATTTGAAACAATTGTAGCTACTATAGAGGAAACAAAAGACCTCACCCAATACTCAATTGATGAGCTTTTCGCTTCACTCATTTTTCATGAGCACATGCTGAGCAGAACAAAAAATATGTCATTGGAGCATGCTTTCAAGTCACAAGCTTCAATTAATCAAAGAAGAGGCAGAGGAAGATCAAATTTCAAAGGAAGAGGAAGAAGTTTCAACAGAGGTGGAAGATACAGCCCGTCAAGTTCAAGTGGAAGAGGCAGCAACCAAAACCCATCTCAGAATCAACCTCAAGGTCAAAGGTATGAAAAGTCTCAAGTCTAATGCCACTACTATGAAAAAATTGGACATTATATGAATGAGTGTAGGAAGAAACAGTATGATTTTGGTAGACAAAATGCAAATTTTACAAAAGAGAGTCAAGACCAAAAACCAGATAAGAGTACAATGTTTCTAGCCTATAATGTAGCACAAGCTAGTTAAAAAGATGTTTGGTTTTTAGACTTGGGCTGTAGCAATCATATGACGGGAAATTTAGAATTATTCACAAGTTTAGATGAAAACGTTAAGTTAGATGTCACATTGAGTAATGACAACAAAATGTCAGTAAAAGGAAAGGGAAATGTCAATATTTTAACTAAGCGGGGAGAGCAAAAGTATATTTCTGATGTGTATTTTGTGCCAAGTCTAAAACACAATTTGATGAGTGTCGATCAACTAGTTCAAAAGGTTTATAGAGTAACCTTCAAGAATGGTCTATGCACAATTTTAAACAAATACCCAAGTAGTCAACTTATTGCTAAGATCAAAATGACAAACAACAAAATGTTTCCTTTGAGAATTCAACCAGATTTGAGTACAAATTATGCACAAGCACAAAAAATTACAACTGGTATGCAGACTGTCTTTCAGGTAGAAGTAAAAGATGAAAACTGGCTATGGCATTTGAGATTTGGCCATTTAAATTTTGGAGGTCTAAATTTACTTCATAGAAAAGGTATGGTCAAGGGAATACCTTTAATTGAAAAACCTGAAAGAGTTTGTGAAGGATGTATTCTAGGAAAGTAGCATAGAGGATCTTTTCCAGCAGAGAATTCAACTAGAGCAAAAGCCCCTTTAGAGATTGTTCACTCAGATCTGTGTGGTCCAATGTAAACACCTTCAATAGACCTGGTAGTTTTTATTTCCTGACTTTTATAGATGACTATTCAAGGAAGACATGGGTTTATTTTCTAAAGCATAAGAGTGAAGTGTTCGATTTCTTCTATCAATTCAAATCTCTTGCTGAAAAACAGAGTGGTCATTATATTAAAGTGTTGAGGACAGATAGAGGAGGAGAATATATTTCAAAAGAGTTTTTAAATTTCTGTAGAGATCATGGCATTCACAAGCAGTTCACTACCAGGTATACACCTCAATAGAACGGGGTAGTTGAAATAAAGAACAAAACAATCATGGAAATGGCTAAAAGTATGCTGAAAGCCAAACATTTGACAAATGAATTTTGGGTTGAAGCTGTATCATGTGCAGCATATATAATGAACAAGTGCCCAACAAAAAGTGTTATGCACATTGTTCCTGAAGAAGCATGGACTGGCAGAAAACATAATGTATTACATATGAGAGTTTTTGGATGTGTTGCATACACACTTGTGCCTAATGAACTGAGAAGAAAGCTTGACAATAAAGGAGAGAAATGTATATTTGTTGGATATAGTGATAAATCCAAGGCATATAAGCTTTATAATCCAACAACTAAGAAGGTCATAATCAACAAAGATGTACTCTTTGTTGAAGATGAAGCATGGAATGGAAGTAGAGAAAGCACAGTTAATGTATCTGTTAGTATCTCTCAAGAGGAAAGTGAAATTTCTGCTCCAGCAAATGTACCTACTATTGTGACCTCTTCTATTCCAATTCAAGCTCAAGCAAGTGGTCAGCAAGTGACACAATCATCCAATGTGAGAGCAACAACAAGAGGACTGCAAACGCCATCTACAACAAGAACATCTAGCGCAAGACCATCAAGTCCACATTCTACAGATTCAAGTGATCTGTCAAATCCAACACTGGCAAGCATGAGAAGACAGAAAATCAAAAATATAAGTGATATCTACAATCAAAATGAAGGTGGAAATAATTCACAATAGTTTACACTTTTTGCATGTTATTCTCAAGCTGAAGATCCAATTCATTTTGAAGATGCAATTAAAGAAGATAAGTGGATAAGTGCAATGGATGAAGAGATTGGTGCAATTGAAAATAATCAGACATGGGAATTGATGAGTCTTCCAAAAGACAAGGATGTAATACGAGTCAAATGGGTTTACAAAACCAAATTGAATGCAAATGGTGAAGTGCAGAAGCATAAAGCAAGATTAGTTGCAAAAGGTTATTCACAACAACCTGGAATTGATTATACTGAGACTTTTGCACCTGTAGCCCGTCTTGATACAATAAGAATGATACTGGCCATAGCATCACAAAAAAAATGGTTAGTCCATCAAATGGATGTGAAAACAATATTTTTAAATGGCTATTTTGAAGAGGAAGTTTATGTTGAACAACCACCTGGATATGAGTTATTGGGCTAAGAAGACAAAAGTATACAAGCTGAAGAAAGCGCTATATGGTCTTAAACAAGCCCCAAGAGCTTGGTACAATAGGATTGACAATTATCTTATATAGAATGGCTTCATCAGATGCAACAGTGAGCCTACATTATATACCAAAATGAATGAAAAAGGTGAAATCTTGATTATATGCCTGTATGTAGATGATTTAATTTTCACTGAAGATCTGATAGTCGAATTGTTTAAAGGATCTATGATGAAAGAATTTGAAATGACAGACTTGTGTCTGATGAAATAATTTTTAGGAATTGAGGTGCATCAAGATGAAAATGATATTTTTATTTCTTAGGCTAAGTATGCAAGTGATGTCTTGAAAAGATTTCATATGTTGAATTGTAAATCTGCACCCACTCCTATGGTGACTGGTTTGAAGCTGAGCAAAGAAGATATAGGTCCAAATATTGATTCAACCATGTATAAACAACTCATTGGGAGTCTAATGTATTTGACAACCACAAGGCCAGACATAATGTATGCAGTCAGCTTAATTTTCAGATTCATGGAAACACCCAAAGACACACATTGGAAAGCTGGGAAACGAATTCTGAGATACATAAGTGGAACAAAGAATTATGGCATTCAATATTCCAGATCAGATGAATTCAAGTTGATTGATTATACTAACAGTGACTGTGCTGAGAGTGCTGATGATAGAAAAAGCACGTCTGGATACGTTTTTCACTTTGGCACTGGAGTTGTTTCTTGGGCTTCGAAAAAGTAGCCTATTGTCACTTTGTCATTAGCTAAAGTTGAATATGTAGCTTCAACGAGTGCATCATACCAAGCAGTTTGGATGAGGTTCAAATTGAATAGGAGGACGCAACAAAAAATTTATGTGACAATAATTTAGCAATCGCACTTTCTAGGAATCCAATTTTTCATAAGAGGAGCAAACATATTGACACCCGTTATCACTTTATTAGAGAACTGATCAATAATGGGGAGATTACTTTAGTTTCTTGTAGGTTCGAGGAACAATTTGTAGACATTTTTACAAAGGCATTTGGAAAAAAGACTTTCATTTTTTAGAGGGAATGAATGGGTCTCAAAGACAACAAAAGTTATAATAAAGGGGGAGTGTTGGAAATAATTCCAATTTCTGCATTCCATTTTTGCTCTCACCGCGTTACCTCTGCCTCAAGTTTCATCTCATGCGGTGGCACAGTGCCTACCGCCTTACCGCGCCTCTTCATTTTGCTTCTCACAACTTTGCGTTTTCCTTACCTCCTTACCGTTGCCAACCTTCTCTTTATTCATGGTTGGGCGGCTTCTCATGGGTTCCCCATGGTACCACAAGGCCTTCTCTTCTCATGCGCAGTAGTGTGGTTTATGGCTCTTTTGATGGCATGTGAAGTGGAGACTTATCTGGCATAGTTAATCTGAAAGGACAATTTTATAAATATGATTTTGATGGTTTTAGCTGGCATATTTTAATTGCCTTTAATATTGTAATTAATGAATTTTCTCTCTCTTGCAGTGTATGTTTTAAAATACTTGTATATTTTTAAAAACTTTAATAAGAAGAAGGTTGATATTGCTCTAAAGAAGCAAAAATTTGTAGCAGCAGCTCAGTGAGAATATATTAATAAAATATTTATATTTTCTGTGTGTGGAAAAATTATTTTTAAAATCTTTTATTCTCTGCCTTTGGCCTTCAACTCCATCATCATACTTTAACACTTCCTGTATTTCAATAATAAGATATTAGTTTCACCATTCACATATAGCTCAAGAAAATGACCTAATGCATGAAACAAATACAATACCTTATGTTGTTTATTTGATATCAACCAAATCAGCAGTCTATATCTTGGGACTCTTATAGTTAAATAAGGCTTTCATTGTAAATAACTACTGCTTAAATCAGAACCACAAAAATGTCTAAGTTTTACGCTGAATAACTGCTCCTGCTTAATATTAAATAGAAGAATAATTGGTGTTACCTGGTTTAAGTTACCCAAAAGATGGCTAAAATCGAACGAAGAAATTCCTCAGGGACTTTGATGCGGCCTTCAAGAATCAACCACTGAATCTTCTGATTAAACTCTCTCTCCTTCTGTTTCATCTAGATTTCCTCATTAGACATGAATATCCTATTCAAGAATTCCGCCCTCTCCTTGTTCATGCGTTCCTCTTCCTGCATTCTTTGTCGTCCTTCTTAAAATATTCCTCTACGTTCTCCATGCTTCTCTCGTTTCTCCTCTTGCAATGTTCCTCCCAAGCTGCCGCCTCTTCCAATCTCCTCTTCCTTAGGTTTTCCTCCTCTGTGCTCATTTTCTTATTTTTTTAGATTCCCCCCTACAATTTTCCCTCTTTCTCTTATATTTGGAATTCCTCCTCCCAATATTAAAAGTTGAACACATCTGCACCCTATTTATACCGATTTTTTAATGACTTTGGAAAGTTGGCCGACTCATAAAAAAATCAATTATGCCCAATGCGTTCCCTCCACATCTTTTTGGGTTATTTCCATGCGTTTAAATTGCAGAGGTAATCCAATCACTATCAACGTGTGCGTTCATATGTTATAGTATAATAATTAATGTACTTCAATATTAAATTACATTGTTACTAGTTTAGTTATATTATTCAATAATTTATCTAAATTAAGTTAAGAGATATCTTTGTGGAGCATACTGATTGTTGGGATTATGTAAATTTTTAATATGTAATATTATTTTGTGTATGCATAAGTGTTTGTATTTTATTAATTAAATTATTTAATTTCATGTTGAAATAGTGAAATTTGTCAATGGGCCCTTGGTCTACTAGTGAAGTTGAAAGGTTCTAAATGAGCCCACCAGGGATCAAGTCTTGTTGAGTGCAAAGGCTACGACATCGAAAAAGGGATGAGCTCAGGATCGTGATTTGGGTGAATTTGGTGGAATGTCCTTGCCTCTTAGCCGAAGAGGTTTAGCCCAAGAAGGCTCGTGCTCCCGTATCAGGTAGCAAAAAACAATTTGTGGATGACCTCCATCAAAAAAAGAAAGAAAGTGAAATTCATATAAAATTTAATTTATGTCCTTTTTTTTTATGAAATGAAAAATAAAATAATTTTATTTGCAATAAGAATAAAATTTATTATAGTTATTTCTATAATGATTTACTTCAATTTATAATCGGATCCAAAATGATTAATGTAACAACCCTCCACCCTATCTCTATCTCTCTACCTCTACCCACTTTCTACTACTTTTCTCACCCATGTATCTCTCACTCTTGCCCCCTCTATATATTCCTTTCTACGTCTTTCTCTATATCACTTCCTATATCTTTATCTTTCTATCCCTACATCTCCCCTTCTCTCATCATCTTCCTCTTTTTGTCTCTTTTTCTCACTCTCCATCTTTCTCTCTCATTCCATCACGTCTTCGCTATATGTTTATCTATCTTTCTTACACCACTTCTATATTTCTCAGGTTATATCTATCTCTATCCCTATCTCTCCCTCTGACCTTATCACTCCCTGTTTCTATTTCTCTCTACTTCTCTCTCCTTTGCCTATTTCTCTCCCCCCTCTCCCTACCTCTCAATCTATTTATAAATATGTATTCCTCTCCATATCTCTCTCACTCATATACACACACTCCCTCTTTCTCCTCCACTACCTCTATCTCTATATCTTTATCTTTTCACCTATTTATACCTATCTATTCCTTATCTCTATCATCTTCTTTATTTCTCACTCTTGTCCCCTTTTATCCATATCTACCTATCTCTCCCTCCTATTAGGGTTAGAAGGCAGATATCTAACAAGTTAAATGCAGATTTGAACAATAAAATAGAGTAATAAAACACACAGAGAATTTAGCATGGTTCACCCAATTTGAGCTACATCCACAAAACCGTAGTCATCCAATGATTTTATTATATAGTGCAAAATATATTACAATATCGCGAAAAATTTCATGCTACAACTCTCCATCATAGTTGCTTAGAACAAGCTCTTAGAAGCTTCAAGAAATTAGAGTTTACAAAGTCATCTTTTTTTCTTTTTCGGTGGCAAAGTGAAAAACGATGAAAAAAAAAATTCTCAAGGGCTACCATCCCCGAACCTCCGCCCGAGGCTTGACCTAGCCCCGGACCCCAACAAGGATACATGAAGAGTGTATAGTACTAAAAAGTGTAGAGTATAGCATGATCAGTCGCCACATACCAACACATCCCCCTCTCTTTCTATACCGTATTACGTCTACCTCTATCTCTTTTTCTCTCTCTATCTCTTTCTATCTATACTTCTCTACATTTATTTCTCTATCTATATTCCTATATATCCTTTCCATCTCCCCCCCTTCATTCTCTATCTTATTCACTCCATCTCTTCTAATCCATATATTTATCTTTATTTCTCACTTGAGCTCCCTCTCACTCATCTCCCTATCTCTTTCTATCCATATCCTTCTCTACATATATCTCCCTATCACTCTATCTCTTTTCCTATCCCTCTCTATCTCTCTATATCACCCTCTATTTATATCTCTCCCTCTCCCCCCTCTTCTTCTCTCTCCCTCTCTACATATATCTCCCTCTTCCCCATCTTCTCTCTCTCCCTCCTCTACCTTTCTCCCTCCCTCTATCTCTCCCCATCTCTCCCTCTCTTGCTCCCTCCCTATTCCCCTATCTATCTTTATATATCAACCTCTCTCTCCCTTTATCTTCCCATCTCTCTCTCTCTCTCTCTCTCTCTCTCTCTCTCTCTCTCTCTACATATATTTTGTCTTTCTCTACTTCTCTCTATTTTTCTCTTCTTTTTTATCTCCCTCTCCCCCTCTCTCCCCCTCTCTTTATGTATCCTTATATCTCTATTTATATCACTCTATCTCACCATATATCTCTCACTATCTCTCCCTCTTTCTCTCTTTCTCTTTATCTCTTCCTCTTTATTTATTTCTCTCTATCTTTCCCCTTCTATCTCCTTATCTCTCTCTATATTTATTTTTCCCTATATCTCTCTCTATATCTCTATCTATTTTCTATCCTCTTTCTCTTTCATTCTATATTCATCTCTACCTCTATCTATTTTACTCACTCCTCTCTCACTCTATATTCATCTCTACCTCTATATTCCTCTCCCCCCTCCATCTCTAGAAATGTCTCCCTCTCTCTACCCATCCATCTCTCTCCCTATCTCTAGAAATGTCTCCCTCTCTCTATCTTATTTACTCCATCTCTTTTACTTTATATCTTTATCTTTATTTATCGCTTGATGTCCCTTAGTCATCTATCTATCTCTTTCTATCCATATCATTCTCTATGTATATCTCCCTATATAGCTATCTCCCTATCTCTTTCCCTATATATCTATCGTCTTATCTCTTTTCCTATCCCTGTTTATCTTTCTATATCAGCCTCTATGTCTCCATGTCCTTGTCCCTCTCTACATATATCTCCCTCTTCCCCATCTTCTCTCTCTCCTGCATCTACCGATCTCTCCCTCTCTTGCTCCATCCCTATACCCCTATCTATCTTTATATCTTGACCTCTTTGTCCCTTTATCTTCCCATATATCTCTATATCTATGTATTTCTCTTCCCATTTATCTATCTCTCCCTCTCTTTATCTCTCTATCTCACTCTCCATATATATTGGTCTTTATATACTTATCTCAAATAAAATCTTACTTTCCTCTCTAATATTTATTGTATACCATGGTTTTGTCATAATTTAATATTCAAATATTTATCTAAATTATCTAAGTCAAATACATAAACCTTAAATTAATTCAATATGCATTTAACAATCACAATTTAATGTTCAATCCTTCATCTAAATTATCTAAGTCAAATACATAAACCTTAAATTAATTCAATATGCATTTAACAATCACAATTTAATGTTCAATCCTTCATCTAAATTATCTAAGTCAAATACACAAGCCTTAAATTAATTCAATATGCATTTTCCAAGTATCTCAATAGTTGTTGTAACAGTTCAGAGTTAAAAGTCAAAATTTCAACTTGAAGGAAAATAGTATTGAGTGTGAAGATTGGAATACATGATTGTTTGTATAAGGGATAATCTACCTTTGGCATCCTAATCATTCTAAGGTAGCATCTTGACTTTCGTAAGATAATTACTATCATTCAACATCCAATCAAGAATTAACCAAATGATTTGACAGCCCTGTCAATACCATCTTTGTGTTGGTAAACTAAGTCAAGAGAGAGTTGGTATTTGTGTTGAGAATTGAGATAGATATTTTGGGAAAATTATTATTCCATGATGAAACCTATACATGTGATACTGCTATCATCAAGGAATCAATTAGAAGCAACATTTATATAGCTTCCTTCTTTTTGTACAACATAAACATATCCTTTGCCATGTCTCCAGTAGGATTCTACTTTGTAGTTCTTCCTATCCTAGTCTCCCAAACATAAATGCACACCATTTATTAAGTTCTTTGTCCAATGGCCTCTAAACTAATTTCCTTCTTTAAAAGCTTGTTAAATACTACTTGAAATTATTGTCATTGTGACTTTGGAGATTGAGAATTATGCCCCTTTTTAAGTAAAAAGAAGTTTTCCTTATTGTCTTTAACAAAATTCATCTCCTTATACCTTGTTGGTTGCTACTTTGTGTGAAGTGGAATCCTCATCTTGTGTCCTTTTACAAAAGTAGGATCAATTTTTTGTTGGCCCCTTTACTTGTCTACTGGAGAATTGTAGAGTTTTGTTTTTCCTTTAATTTATGTGAGTTGTTTGGAATGATAATGTCACTTTCATATGCCTTTTCTTTTGCTTTTTCTACCATTCCTATCAACATCCGGCTGGACTTTTCTTCCCATTCATCTTAGCAACTAGGTGAAAAAAATTGTAGAAGAATCTGTCACTTGCTACCTTTACCTTAAATTTAAGTAAATATAAGGGGCCTAGACTAATCATTTGGAGGAAGGAAGAATGACACTATGATAATTCCCACAAATAACAAAGCTAGGTCAATGATACTTAAAAGTACATTAAATTAAAATATCAAGTAGGAGTAATCAATGAACACTCAGGGTTGGACAAGTCATGAACACAAATAGTAAATAGGCATAACTAAAGGCAGTGAAACCAAAGGTTGGACAAGTCATGAACACAAATATTAAATAGGCATAACTAAAGACAATGAAACCAGAACTGGCAAAACCTATAAAATCAAGAAGGAACAAATAAATCTTAATACACCGAATAACACTAATCATTAGGAAGGAAGAAATAAATTATATTAAGTTCATTGAATAAGTGAAATAGGTCAATGGAACTAAAAAAATACAATAAGTTACAAGTGTAAGTACTCTTAAATGAACATTAATAGAGAGAAAATTTACAGATTGGGAAAACATAATTAGAGGGGGTGACCTCAAAAGAGTGAATCCAAGACAAATTAAAAAATATAAGTACAAGTGAGAAAAGTATCATGATTCATTCAATAAGGTTTTTGTGAATTCACTCTTAAAATTATGAGTCTCTCCAAATTATTTGTACATGTTTTGGTGCATTACAAATTGTAGTAAAAATAATAGCATAATCTTAAATAACAAATCATGTAAGCAGCATAAACCTGTAGTAAAAAACAATAGCTTTATCTTAAATAAAAAACCATGCAAGCATCTCAACAGGGTCTTCTAATTGTGGATTTGGATGCTGAGAAGAACAGAAACAAGGCGAAGGACTCAGGCCCTTCAAAGAGAACCAGAGCCAACATGAAGAAGAGACTGGATGTGATGCCTCTGGAGACCCAGGACCTAAAGATGATGGCTCAGGATTTGAACAACCTGGAAGTGGAAGTGGTTGAGACTTTAAAGTCTCTAGGTTAGGTTTGGCTATGTTGTTTGCTATTGTCAGTATTTGGTTGTCCTTTTGCTTGGTTTTTGCCAGTGGCTGATGTTTTTTCTTGTTAATCTTTGGCATGCAGCCGTACTATTCCTGGATTCTCTAATGTTCTATCCTTTTATGGTCTGTAAACTTTGTGGTTTCAGGTCCCTATAAAACCTGTTTTTTCCTCAATCAAAAACAAACCATGCAAGCAGCATGAAATATTTACAAATACAAACACCAATGGGACCTTGAACATTGGTTACCATAGCCATGCAACATACAAGTTACCATGTTTATAATTTTCCAGAATAGGGTGAGATATTCCTCCTCATAGAGTACTAACCACATTGTGACCATGTAACATGTACAACATACTACAGTTTGCACCACATCTGATTCCATATAGCTGGAAATCTTCTACCAAAAATTTCTAAATCTAGGGACATCAGTCACCAATAGGGTACATAGAACTGTGGGTGTTGTTTGCTGAGAGAAAAAAAAGCATTTCATTTTTTTGTAAGTCCCAAGCCAGACCACATTAGCTAGATTATCTTCACAGGGATTGAGTGTATTTGTAAGAGGGGCTCACATCCAGGGATTTATGGGCAAGAGCCTTTCAACTCTTTGAGTTGGGAAATGATTCCCTTTCATGGGAGTGGTCATTATTCATCAATAGGCAATTAGGCTCCAAATAACTACTTCGATCAATGCATTTGAATGAGGAAGTAGGATGTTCTAGTTCATAATAGTTCTCAAGAAGGGGAGTGTGAGGAGAGAGAAGTTAACATTTATAATCAGACATGAGGTATTGATGAATCACTCAATTTAAAGTTATTCTATATTCACAATACAGATTAACATGCTCTCCAAATTATGATCATTTGGTCTTGTACAATTTAAAATAAGAGTTCATTGCTCTAATTAACGATAACAAAACTGCAAATAATGTAAACATTTATTGCACTAATATCAATATGTTCTATTAGTATTTAGATCTAAAGGCCATAATGGAAGTGAAGGCCCTGTAGAATCTTCTCCACCAAATTCATGATCTCTAAAATTGAAGTTTTGCAAACTGCAGTATAACAAAACTCACTTTTAACACTAAATTGATAACACAATTTTCAAATGACTGTAGAAGAAAAAATTGTGAAAAGAGCTTAAATATTGTGCTTCAACAATTAGCTCCATATAGTTGCCTTCACGGGAAAGCTAATTTTCTAATAAGCAACACTTAATGATAAATTTAGCACATATTTGTGAAGAATTTAGATAATTTATTCAAATTTTAAAATGTAATAGCGGGTTTACACTTGATTCTCTTCAAGCTCTTCATTCGGCTGGCCACAGATCTTTCTAAAATTTCAATTTGATTCTCTGTTTGGTTGGATCATTCATTGATTCTTCTCAAAAAATTAGTCTACCCATGTCCCTTATCTAATCATGCATAGAAAATTCACAAAAGTACTAACCTGTGCATCTATGGCCTCAATATATCTCTCCTTGTGGATTACAATGAGTGCTTTCTCTTCAATACTTTTAAGACTTGCAAACACAAACACACAACCTAAAGTACTCCAAAATCTAGCATAAAAATATGTATTGAAAGCTCTATTTTGAAGATGGAGGCCATCAGTAATACACGAAGAACAGTTAAACCAATCCGTAGAAACAGTTATTCATGTTTGCAGATATTCAATAATGATTGTCAATTACATTATTTTAACTACATTTTTTAAAATAAATAAATATTTTCCTACTTTTTCGTTTATGAAATTAACTCCAAAACTTTATGTTTTATTAATTATATGAACCATTATCAAGGATTTTTAAATAACCAACCATATATTATCATTTTTGTTTTCTTTAATTATCAACATGAGGATTTCAATTTCATTAGAGATTTCATGCCATTTTTTTATGTAGACGGATGGATGCCATTGTAGTGGTATGCCTCTCAGTGTAATTTTATTATATAATTATAAATATAAATGTTATCAAAATATAATATAATACATTATAATTTTATATAAATTATGCATTATATTTATATATTTTATATATATTCATTCATTATTATATAATTATAATTATTATATATAATTATATTGTTTTTGATTGAGGAAAAAATGGGTTTTATAGGGACCCAAAACCACAAAGTTTACAAACTAATAAAAGATATATCATAAGTAAGTCCAGGAAAGGACAGGATGCACATCAAAGATAAACGAAAAAGAACAGCAACCACTAGCAAAATCCAGCTAAAGGACAGTAAAAAGCCAACGACAGCAGAAAAACATCCAAACCTAACCCAGAGACTTTAAGATCTCTGCCACTTTCGTTTCCAAGATGTCCAAATCTTGGGCCACCATCTTCAGATCCTAGGTCTCCATAGGCGTCGTATCCTGTCTTTTCTTCATGATGGCTCTGGTTCTCTTTGAAGGGCCCAAATCCTCTACTTTGTTTTTTTTCTTCTCAACATCTAGATCCATAATCAGAAGACCCTGCTGAGTGTTGTCCATTTTTTCCACCAAATCTCTCAAGACAGTAGAGTTATTTTTAACAATTCTATGGTTGTGTTCTATCATGGCTTTCATAGCTTACCTGATCTTCTAAATCTCTTTTCCAAGGTTCTCCCCATCTTTTTTAAGGTTTTTATTGAAATCTACCTCTTTTTGGAGGTAGTCAGCCATGCCCATCTTCTCATCCACTGTCCACAAAACCTCAGCCGAGTTCTACTTTGCCACTTTGGCTTCCAAAATTTTCACTTTACTTATGATAGCTCTATTTTTAAGATTTAGGTCCTTAATTTCATGAAAGACCCACTTCAAAATTTTCAAATTATCAATCACTCTCTTTCTGGCCACAAAAAGTATATCGCCATAAAAGTCCCTATCTGGTTCAAAAGTAGGGTCATCAGGATTCAGGTCCACATGAGGGCTAGGCCTATCCTCTTTTTCAATAGAGTGGAAAGATGCAGAGGACATCTCCTTCCTAGAAGGTTTCGCAATGTCATCATCTGAAGAATCCTCCAAGTAGGCCACCAGCTTATCCATAGGGGGTCATCCCTTATCTTGTCCTTCAACACAGATGCTTCAAGATGAATTTTTTGAGGACAATATTTTTGTTTGAGGGCTTAGTAGAAGGGGTATTCTTCCTTTTTTTACTAGGAGGAGTAGTAATCTCTTCCACCCAGTTCGGGTATGAACCCTTGATATCCTCGGGCGAGATAGACTCAGTGTCGTAACCCTTTGAGGTCGAGACAGAGATGGGGTCAGAGACAACCAACATATTTTTTAAGTGCTCATAAATGAGCTGAATAAGGCCACCATGCAGGACCGGATTCTTATCAAGATTTTTCCTATTCTCCTCAATGCTATTGTTCAAAGAGCACAACAGGTAATATGGGAAATAAACCCTAACCTTAAATCTGAAGTAGTTGAGTAAAATGAAATGATACCCATATACTCTGGTAAAGCTCGCATCCAACGTAATGTATTCCATTAGGACTCTGAGCACCTCTTTCCAAATTTTCTTGATCCTACTCGACTCGAAATAACTATTAGAGACTTTAACAAGTCTCTTTTTCTCCTCCTCTATCTTCGAAAAACTGATAAAATTTTTGTCTAAATATTTCCTGTCAAGG
The DNA here is from genome assembly GCA_007115665.2 of Sequoiadendron giganteum. Taxonomy (NCBI): domain Eukaryota; kingdom Viridiplantae; phylum Streptophyta; class Pinopsida; order Cupressales; family Cupressaceae; genus Sequoiadendron; species Sequoiadendron giganteum. The sequence continues at coordinate 603,967,528 of CM021105.1, forward strand.
TAAAATTTCACACCATCAACTGAGAGACCAGTACCTTCTCCAATAAGCCCCTCATCCACCAACACCTTCCTTCCAAATATGACGATCTCTCCTTTATTCTAGTGTTTTGGAAAATAATTAGTAGCTCTAAGGTCTGGCCCATGAAGTCTTTCAATGAACAGTTGTAGCCCTCCCTTCTCATTTTTCTTCCAAACCTTGGAATTGTCTTTATTCTTTGTACACACAGTAGGTTCAAATCTTTTCCTGCTTCCTCCCATTGTCGTCAATCTCTTGCTCTGAAGGCCCACACCAAGAAAATATAGACAAATGAGATCGCAGAAAAACCAAAGCACCAGCAAAACGTGCAAGCTCAACCCATCTGTCATATTCATTATGATTCTGCCACCAAATCTTATGATATCTCGGTACTTGGCACCTTTATCTTTAATCATCTTTAAATGTGACTTCTCTCCCATGAGTGCAATCATAGTTGATTAGGGCTCTGATGTTAGCGGACAAATTTTTGTAATTATGCCACATCATCTTTCTATTTTGTCTTATTCCCTCGTTGGCAAAGAAGTCTGCCACACCATTCCCTTCCCTCTAGATATGGGAAATTTTAACTTTCTCAAACTTAGATAAAGTGGCCCTAGCTTCATCAATCTAGTACTTAATAGTCCAAGATGGGGGTGAAAAGATAAGGAGGCAATCAACGATATTCTTGGAGTCACCCTCTATCCAAATATTTTTAAAGTTCAAACTTTTAGCCAAAATAATGACCTGGTAGGTTCCTATAGCTTCAGCTAAATGATTGGATTTTTCCCCCAAAGAGATAGCAACCACAACAATGAACATTCCTTTATCATCACGTAACACATCCCCATTCATTGCCACTATTGGATTCCCTTTCATTGCCCCATCAAAATTGGCTTTAATCCAACCTCTGGGAGGGTGATATCGTAAGACACTATCACGATTCTTTTTAGCTTGTTTAGAAGCAAAGGACACATCTCCTTTAATCTCCCAAACTTTGGCCATTTCAGAGTCATAAGTCGAAAAAACCATAGATTATGTCAACACCTCATGATAAGGAGCCAAATTAAAGTTTTCCCCAATGATTCTAAATTTTTTTCAAACACAATTTTCTATGTAGTTTCATTATCCCTGAAAATTTTGTTGTTTTTGTCCTTCCAAACTCCCCAGGCAATATAAGGGAAAGTTAAAGACCATAGCTTGCGAATATGTGGGTTAGAGGAAGGCACCACCCACTGAGTAAATTGATCTTTAATAGTACCAAGTGACACCTAGGAGATACTCCATAGAGAGTAGAACCTTTCCCAGATAGAATTCACAAAAGGACAATGAATAATCAAATGATTAGTTGTTTCTGCTGTACACTTACAGAGGTAGCAGCGGTTGGGGATCTGAAAACCCCTCTTCCAAAGGTTTTCCACCATAAGCACCTTGTTCTAAAGAAGGATCCAAAATAAAATATTAACCTTAGGGGTCAAGTAGCTTAACCAAGCTTTGGCCGAAAAGGGGGCAGGGCCAAGAGAAAAAGACAACAGAAGAAACATAGTAGTTGCCCGACGAACTAGCCGTCCAAACCATGATGTCCTCCTGATAGTTCCATTCCATTCTAAAAGACATAAGGGAAGAATGGATAGGAACAAGATCCATATTGATCTAACAAAGATTCACCCAACACCCATTCCTTCAGTAGTCTTTAAATAAGATTCCAAAAGTAGCCTTACAAATGTCCACCCATTGCTTGAAACTGTCAAAAGAAACCAAAGGTTCCTTCAAGATCCATCTATCCTCTTAGAACCTCACAAGATTCCCATTTCTTATGCTCCATCTCATTCCCAAGTGAAGTATTTTACTCCCTTTTAAGATATCATTCCATAGAGTCGACCCACGGGGTAGACTTTGAGATTCCAACAAAGAATTTAGAGAGCCAATGTTAGCCAGATATTTTCTTTTTAAGATTTTCTTCCATTCTCCAATTGAGGAGAAAATTCTCCAAATTTGTTCAGCAAGGAGAGATTTATTCATAGTTCTAATTTTTCTGAGGCTCAATCCCCCTAGCTTCTTCGGTCTACAAATCATGTCCCATTCAATGAGGGGCATACACCGCCTTTCTTCAACTCAAGACCAGAGAAAACGTTTCTAGATTTTTTCAATAGCTTCTGTATATTTAAGAGGAATATTAAAAATACTAAGAGCATAGATCGGAAGGTTCTGAAGAGTGGCCTTGAGGATTTAAATCTTACTAGCTTGACTAAGAAGAGCTCCTTTCCATCCTACCAACTTTTTGTTGAATTTGTCCACCAAGGAATTCTAGAAAGAGTCATAGGGCTTAAAGCCCAAGGGCAAGCCCAGATATATTGAACGAAGAACATCGACTCTGCAGCCAAAAATATTAGCTATCCTATTTTGTCTTCTAATTAGAGTATTGAAGAAAAATCAAGAACTTTTTTGAACATTAATCTTTTGACTAGAAGCTCCGTCATAGTTGTCCAGAACTTTTTTAAGAGTTCCAGCTTTAGCCACTATTGATCTACCCATTAAAATGGTGTCATCAACATGTTGATGAGAGCTAACCAAGTTGCTAGATGAAGGGCGTAATCCCATCAGGGCTCCATGATCAACCAGTCTATTCAGGTTCCTCCCAAGGCATTCAACCATTATAGTAAACATAATAGGGGAAATGGGGTCTCCTTGTCTTAAACCTCTGGAATTTTTAAAAAACTATGAAGGGGACCCATTGACCAAAATGGCGATGGTAACGGAAGAGATGAGTTGGCAAACCATTTGAATGACTCTTTTGTTGAAGCCAAATGCCACCATTATCTTGAATAAAAACTCCCAATCAACCCGTTCGTAGGCTTTCGAAATATCAAGCTTCAAGAGAAAGTCTTCAATCTTAGAGACGAAGAGCGAATGAATATTTTCATGCATTGTTATAATCGAATCCAAAATTTTCCTTCCAAGAACAAAGTCATTTTGCTAAGGGGAAATTAAAGAAGGTAGGATAGTTAAAATTCTAGAAGTCAAGACTTTAGAAATAATTTTATAGAAAGAATTACAAAGGCTTATGGACCTAAAAGCTTCAAAATCTGTGGCCCCAAGACGTTTAGGGATCAAAACCAAGAAGGTAGCATTGAGTTGCTTTAGGATACATCTTGATCCAAAGAATTCATTTACCGCATTCACCACATCCTCTTCAAAAATCTCCCAAAACCATTGAAAAAAGAACATCGCAAAGCCATCAAGTCCAAGGGCTTTATTACCTTCAAAACAAAAAGCAGCTTTCTTAATTTCTTCCTTTGATGAGATGGCAGAGAGAATTTTTTTTTCCTCCTCCTTAACCAGACTGGGGATAGCCATTGAAAGAGTCCTAAAATTTTTGATTAACCCCATCATTAGCCGAAAGGAGATTACGAAAATACTTGACAACTTGTCTCCTGATGTCCTCTTCCTTCTCAAAACGAACTCCATTTTCCTCAATATAAGTTATCCTATTTGCAGTGTGGTGTTTCAGGGCAGACATATGAAAATATCTGGTATTTTTATCCCCGACTATGAGCCATTGAACCCTCGATCTTTGTCTCCAAAATTCTTCATCTTTAGCTATGATGCCATGCATCACCACAAGAAGCCCATTTTATTTCTTTCTAGTCTCCATGTTGCATCCCTCTTGTTGGATCTTCTCCTGGATCTCCTTTAGATCTTCCTTTAGATCCGATTTTAGCTCATCTTTTCTTCTAAAGATATTGCCAAAATAATATTTATTCCACAATCTAATCCTGTTTTTGAATTCTCTTAGTGTTTTAGCCACCCTAAACATAGTAGTCCTCGAAAGAAAAATATTCCACCATTTCCTAACCTCATCATGGAGCTTAGGATGGTGCAACCACATACGTTCAAATCTAAAAGGGATATTTCTTTTAAAATATTACAATACATTATTATTAAGAAACCAAACAAACATTGAATGCAATAAGGTCAATAATGAATGAATATATAATATTTTGAACTAGTGAACAAACATTTAAATACAATTATCTCAAAATAAATAATGTTTTCATAGATAAAACACTAAAAGTTTTTTTTCGACACAAGACAACTTTTTGGGTGAAAGCTACTACAAATGGCACTACAAACACATCTGACAAGTTTGACAAACTTTTTGGGTGAACCAATGAACAAATGGTGCTATAATATTTTGAATCAGTGAACAAACATTTAAACACAACTATCTCAAAATACAAAACATTTTACAAATAAAACACTAAAAGTTGTTTTTTCTCGACATGGGACAACGTTTTTGGTGAAAGCTACTATAAATGGTGCTACAAACACATTTGACAAGTTTGACAAACTTTATGGGTCAAAGTTGCTTCTGAAAAGTCTGTAAACATTTTGGCTTTGAATGTATGGGCCATTGATGCAATGGTGCATCTTGATGGTTGGATAGTCAATGTCACACTATTTAATTATTTAATGATTTTTCTTCTTCTTTTTATGGACACATCCATTCAAATGGATCTAATCACTAGCATATATATATATATATATAATTTATTAATAATATATATAAAATATGTCGAGAGATATCCTTATGGAGGCCTCTATTGTATTTTTATGTCACTAATTCATTATAAAGTAGACACCTCGAGAAGGATATCTCTTGGTGTTTTTTATATATATTATTAATAAATAATATATATGTATATGCTAGTAGCATTCATAATGAGACATGGATGAAAAAATTATTATCGTTAGGGTTAGGGTTAGGCTAGGGTTAGAATTGGAGTTAACATTATGAATAGGGTTAGGGTTAGGGTTGGAGATTGTGTTTGGGATTAACATTTGGGATAGGGTTTGGGCTAGGGTTAACATTTGAGATAAATTTGGGTTTATGGTTAGATTAACATTGGTAGTAATATTGGGGTTAGGTTCTAGGGTTAGGGATATGATTACAATTAGAGGTCGAATTATAATTTGGGTTGGGCTTATCATCACAATTAGGGTTAGGGTTAGAATTAGAGATAGAATTAGGATGAAGGGTATGGTTAAGGTCAGGATTAGGGTTAGAGATAGAATTAAGGTTAAGGTTGGGGTTAACATTAGTACTGGGATTAGGGTTATGCTTATATTTTAGGGTTAGGGTTAGTGTTGTTACTAGGATTAGCATTTGGGTTTGGTCCAGGGTTATGGTTGAGGTTTAGGGTTAGGGTTAGACAATAAATGAGGGTTAAGATTGGGAATAGTTTAATTATTAGAAATAGGGATAAGGTTAGGTTTAGAGATAAAATTGGTATTAGGGTTATGCTTAGATTCTAGAGTTAGGGTTAGTGTTGTTATTAGGATTAGCATTAGGGTTAGGTTTATGGTTAGGTCAAGGTTAAAAAAAATCAGGGTTAAGTTTATGAATAATTTTATTATTGGGAATAGGGTTAGGGTTAGGTTTAGAGATAAAATTGACTTTAGGTTTGGAATTATTATTAGGGTTAGGATTAGGGTTAGGTTTAGGATAATGTTTAGGGTTAAAGTTACAATTATAATTAGAGATATAATTAGAATCTAGATTGAGGTTATCATCACAATTAGGGTTATTATTAGGATGAAGGGTAGGGTTAAGGTTAGGGTTAGGGTTAGAGATAATAATAAGTTTAAGATTGGAGTGAGCATTAGTATTGAAGTTAAGGTTAGGGTTACAGATTAGGGTTAGGGCTAGAATTAATATTGGCACATCATCACCCTTGTCTATATAAGAAAGGCTTCATATGTATATTGTAAGGTCCAAGCAAGTCAACTAAGATATTTTTTAGTTGTGTAAGTCTAATATATCATTGCAATCTTGAGTATTGCATATTAGCTACATCTTACATCCATTGTTGTAATTCCATGTTCTGACTTTTCCCTCTTGTAGAAGGTTATTTTTGGTTTTTGTAGATGATCCTAGAGGTTTGAGTCTTTGAGTGACTCTAACATGGTATCAGAGCTTCAGTTTTGCAAAACCCCTTCTCAGATTTGAGGGTGATTCAAGTTTGAGCTTTTGTATGGTGCACATTGGGGTGAAATGAACCTCATGGTTGAGTCTAGAATGGCGAATATCTTTTTATTGGTGTACTTTTAACAAAAATGATTTATGTGTTTTATTTAAAATCATGAAATACCACATGGTTATCTACTATATTTTTAGATAGTGAGAAGATCTTGTAAAAATGACTGTTGAAATAACCCAACACAACTTTTTTCCTTGCCAATGAAGTTTATTTTCTTACCAAATCACATGTTCTACTTTTTGGATTCAAAAATGCTTTCTAGATTTCATTAGCACCATCAGAATATTTTGTAGGTATCTATTATTTTTTGCATGAAATGAGAAAAAAATTCAAAAACCAAATTAGAAGGGTCATGTCTACTAAATCTTGCTTGGAAAAATTTACTTCATTTTCAAAAATTCATAACTTGAGATTATATGGTGTCAAAATCAGGCCAACGAGATATCAACGAAAAGTTGGTTTCAAAAAATTCATAGTGGTGCAAGCCATTTTTTTAGATTTTTCCTGAGGTGAATTTTATTGTTGGTCGAAGTCGGGTTTTCTCTTTTGGACTCTTGAGCTCATAAATATTTTCCAGGATCTTTATTTTTTATGATTCTTGTAGTGTTGGAAATGTATTGAAGAGATCTACATTTCTATTCATGCACTTTTTCCAAATTTGGCTACTTTTTATTCAAATTTGTTCAATTTTGCATTTTGGTTGATTACTTGGATATATTGCATTTTGCAGAAGTTTTGTCCACTTGGGAAGGCTTCATTTTCAGTATAGGTTATATTGGTAGAGGTTACCTTCATTTTGTGTAAGATATTGTTGTAATTTTTCCATCTTTGATCCATCTTGGAATTATAAATCTGGATACATTTATGGCATTGTAATCACACGACATACAAAGTACCACACATATTATTGGGGGATTATTAAGTGATTGGTTGGAGAGGGGTCTCTTGGTGCATTGTCTTGATCTATTTTCTTGTACTCTCTTTGTTTTCATGGATCATTCCAATTTTCCTTTGCTTGCATCATATAACTATTCAACATGGAATCAACATGCATGGAGTATACTAATGAATGAAGGTCACTCTATATATGTTGAAGATAAGGTACCTAAACATATAGATGATGAGAAGAATATTAAATGGATGATTGAGCATACCAAAGCTCTTAGATGTATTTATAAGCTGGTTTCTTAATATTTGTTGTTTCAAATTGAAGCATGCAAGAATTCTCATAAGGCTTGGAATAAAATGAAAACATTATATGGTTCTAAAAATGAAGTTAGAGGATAACAACTTGATAATGAATTAATAAGCCTTGATCTTAATAACTTTCACAACATCTAGGACTACATCACTAGGGTTAATGATCTAAGGGAGAAATGTAAATGTGGTATTGATAAGAAGGGCAATCAACTCAGGGTCTACAATTCATTGAATATTTACTTGGTCTTTATTACATGTTATTGTTTCTAGATTTCATACTCATAGATTGGCTATCAGGTCAGCATTTAATATACCATCATTTGCATCATTTTCTCAGATATTGATACATGGGCAACAAAAGCTTATCTCAATGGGTTTCATCAAGTCTTCTAAATCTCAAGCATTATTGGCTAGTCAAGTGAAATAATTAGATACTATTGATAAGAAGTAGAAGAAATAAAAGAAGAATCCACATTCAAATCACCCAAAGAATAAATCCTCTTCCTTAGATAAATTATCTAAGAAGGAGAAGTTTTCTTGTTCTTATTGCAAGAATTTTGGGCATGATAAGAGTTCCTGTTACAAAAAATATATATTGGTGAGTTGAAGCATCTCCTAAATAAATTTACATTTATTTTACTTCAAGGATGTCTGAGCCACCTTCTTCTTCTTCCTCAAAATAGTCTAATAAGGCAAAATTTCATGTTGGTTTGGCTTCTACATTAGGAAATAAAGGGAATGCTCTTTGTGTTTTTTCAAGTCTAGGATCAAGGAGATGACTTCTAGATTTAGGAGCATCTCATCTTATGGCATCTTTGTAGTCTATATTCTCTTCTTTTGAGCTTTTTAATATGTATCCTCTTTTTATGGGAAAAAATACATGTACATGAGTGTACTTGGGAAGGGGTGTATTAGTTTTGGGGAAAACACTTTCTGTTAGAATTGGCTATGGAGATAGCAGGTACCAAGATCTATAGGCCAAATGGAAATCCCAAGAGAGAGAATATGAATATGAAAATAATAAACTGTATTCTTATCAACTATGTGCAAATACGATTCAATTTTATTTTTACAATGTATGAGAGGCCCCTTGGTTATATAGCCAAGATGAGACATAAGATAACATAATATTATGACGAGTGTCTTAATCTTATGATATGAGACAAATTATCACAACTACCTAGGTCACATGTGTTACAAGTCAAACGATAAGATAACAACTAATACAGGTTCTAGAAATATTCCTCGGACCTAAGTAAACTTAACATGCAAATAAGTCCCCTATGTCCCTAGTAATGAATTAACTAGGTACAAGACTTTATTTACACCAACACCCCTCCTTAAGTGTAACTTAGGGAGTATATGATAATTATTCAAATGAAACAAAGATGCAATGATGGATCCCACCTACTAGGCCATGTTAGGTACCCATGTATAAATGCAAATGAAATCTCTCACAAATAGAGAAAAGGAGAAAACCCAACGGGACAAAAATCCTCCCAAAAAGAGAGATGAAATACAAAAAAAAAATTCTCAATGATGCATGAGAAGGCCAAAACCCCATGAGAGGAAAAATACCCCCCATAAGAGATAAGAAGAAGAGAGACAATGCAGCCCCCCCTGAATGTTAAGTCTCATGCAATGATGGTAAAATCTCGACATTGAATGTTGAAGATGATCCAAAAATGTCAAACAATGTTCCTCCCCTTAGGAAGAAAAAAAACAAAGAATGTATGCAAGAGTTATTCCCATTTCTAAAAGGAAGATGAATGAAGATAGATGGTTTATGATGTCTTTGAAGCATGCTCAAGTGTTTCCATGTCAATGTCGAAAGCTAACACAATCCAAACAGATGTTTTAGGCCACACTATTGAAGATATCAATCCAGAATCTAGTAGAGATGAATGTAGAACACATTCCAAAGACAAAGATATCCCCACTAAAGATAAAGAAGCCTCCTTCAAATGTTTTCCAGAAGTATCCACACTCACATCAAACTACAAAGAATTATCTTGTAGAGATTGAACAAGAGGGTCAAAGTGTTCTATCGCAACAATTGAAGAAAGATCTCCATCAAAGAGAAGATGAATGTCACTAATGACATGTCTCCCAAATCTGCAATATGAGACTCCATAAACAAGTCTGAAATACCTATCAAGAACCCATCCAAAGTAGCCAAATTTGAAATACATTGAATATCCTGCTGTACTGAATCACAAGGAGCCAAAATTGTGGAATCACAAGCATCTTCAAGTACAACAGTAGATGATTCTACCAATTCTAGATTACAAGAGCCCTCAGCCTCAAGATGTTGACTCATAGATAAATGATATGAAGCCTCTAAATTTGAATTAGAAGCCATAGAAATTGAAGTCTCAATAGATGTCTTTGTAGGAGGAGAACTTGGAGAAGGTTCTATATCATCACAACTTCCATACCTTTCCAAATGAGAAGGTGTTTCAATTTTTTTATCATCAATAGGTCAAAACTCTACATGTGGAACAAGACAATCCGCAACAGGATCCTCTAGGAATGGAGGTTCATTCAAGTCTCCATACATCTCCCAAATTTTGGTCATAAGGTCACAAGGGATTTTAATTCCATCAATAGTCATTTGTGTATCAATATCACAACTACAACCAATTACTCTTAGGATATGTTCTATTTTCATGTCCCACACAACTCTCTTCCATTTAAATGAAGGTTTAGGAACCAATCCATAGAGATATGGAAAAATATTAAACCACCTACAATGTGTTAGGACTCCATATTTCCATCAAGACTTAAAGTTCCATCTATTTAAACTTATTACAATAGGATGTTTTTTTATGCCCATATTAAACTCCTTAATTTTAATCACACAATAGACCAATCAAGAGACATAAGCCAACAAAGGCAAAAAATTACCCCCCCATATTAATCAATCATGAAACCCCCCAAGAAATATTTGATTTATGGCACTTTATACTTAGTGTGATTACAGGTGCCACTTGCCAAAAATAACAAAGTGGTCTTGATCTTGGTACATGCAAATTATACCAAAATTAGGCCCACATAATCAAGTACAATTTTTGGTACAAAATAAGATCAATTTGACCATATAAATGAAAATTAAATGAAAAATTATGCACTTTCAAAAAAAAATGCACCCAAAAATGTTACCTTAGGAGCAAGATATGAGCTCTTGAAGTTCCCAAAATGATGATGAAGTAGCAACACCTATGAGAATCTAAAATTTCTAGAAAAAATAAACACCAAAACCAAAAAATGATTGCACCATTGTGAAGATCATGAAATGTTTCCCCAAATTAAAAAAAAAAAATCTCGCAAAGAGGTCCTAAGCCTGAGTAAGAATCATTTGAAAAACACATTCAAAACTAAAAATGCAAATGAGAGGGGGTAAAAAATATTTTAAAACTACTGACGTCATCAAACAGTGAAGTTAAAATTGATGGGTAAATGGTTCTCGTGTGCTTTAGGTGATTAAAATTGATGGTTGGTTGGTCATTTCAGGTCTATTTGATCCCTACCGAAATACTCTCACAACCACCAGTATATTCATATACCTAGCCGGGATATTCTTTCCACATCACCAAAATCTTCAAGGTATTTTTCTGATATATTTTTCTTTCATCGGCCTTCCTATGGCTATTTATGAAGTCATATGGGCCTGTATGTGGGTGCCACATGGCATGCTACAGATGGTCGCAGGTACAAGCTATGGGGCTTCCGAATACTGCCATACCTGTGTGGTCAGTTTTGCAGTTCTACAATTGCAGAACTGCGAATTTATATATTTTTATTTTCTTTTTGATTTAAATTTTATTTTCTGACAAATATTTCAAGAAAAAAATTGAAATAATTAAAAAAACCTTTGGAATTTTACTTACAATTTTTTTTTTGTCGATGGTACAATTACATTAATGGTGCGACCTTGGGGGTCATATGGCTCCCTGGGCAAAAATTCCTCTAGGAACAACTTCTCAAGTTTGGACGAATTGATAGTCAATTTTAGGGTTTTTGGCCCTTTTGGACGCGATGGATGGGTCGGATTTGACCCAAAATGCTCAAAAAATGTAGATACCTTTTTGATCTGGTAACCACTCTTAAGCTTCAAACCCTCATAGATTTGGCCTCATATGTCTTATTTAGATGAAATAAAAGGAAAACCCAACTTTTTTGAACCTTCTAAACTCAATAGTGAGCTTAGATTTGCACCAAGAAGCTCCAATTTGAACTTGTAATAAAGAGCCAAAAAGAGAAACCCTCCTAAATTTGGTATTCTATCAAGTTATTTTGATTCTCTAGATCATCATATGATGCAAGAGAAGAACATCCTCAACTTTTCAAGATTTACCAAGATCTATCAAAAAATGGATAACCAAAGGAACCCAACCTACTCTGATACCATGTTAGAATTAGCTATGGAGATAGCCTACCAAGATCTAAAGGCTAAATGGAAAGCACAAGAGAGAGAATATGAATATGACAAGAACAAAGTGTATTCTTATCAATTATGCAAATATTATTCAATGTTATGTTTAAAATGTATGAGAGACCCCTTGGTTATATAGCCAAAATGAGACATAAGATAACATAAGATTATGGAAAGTGTAATAATCTTATGATACAATACAAATTATCACAACTACCTAGGTCACGTGTGTTACAATTCAAAAGATAAGATAACAACTAATGGCAACTAACAACTTATAGAAAGATTCATAGGACCTAAGTAAACTTAACATGTAAATAAGTCCCCTATGTCCCTAGTAATAAATTAACTAGATACAAGAATTTATTTACACCAACAATTTCCAATCTATGTTTTTTGTGTTCCTCATTTGATGAACAATATTATTTCCATATATCAAATTACACACAGTGGAGATGGGAGGACTGTGGAGCTCACTCTTGATTCAGTCATCATTTGAGACTTAGAGATTAGAGGGAATATTTTTACTAAGATGTTTGATCATTCATCTTGGTTGTATACCTTTGCCAATTTTTCTTTTGATGGTGACATTAATATTTTTGTTGTTGATCACACTTCTAATGTGAATCATGATTCAAACGAAACATTTGGCTTCTTGAACTTGGGTGTTCCCACATTTGATCTCATTGTTGAGCCTTGTATTTCATCTCCTCCATATTTTGTTGCATTTAATGATGCTCATATTGGCACAAGTTTGGCCTCTTGTGATTCAATACAATAAAATCTATATCATCTTTCAACTACATCTACTTGGAATGCATACTTGACAAACATTTATGGGTTTTTAGTTGAGTCTAACATTTCAAATTTGAGAGACATTATTGATTGCATACATCTTCTCTTTGATGGAGATGATTATTCTTTAGTTGTTGTGAGGAAATTCTCTAACCCTCTTGTTCATTTTCTACATGATCAATCTTTGTAATTTGATATGAGTGTGGATATTTTTGGACAAAATTTGGAGGAGGCTTCTTCATATGAGGCTTTTTTGTCTTTTAGTGGGTTTTATATCCATCTCTAGGAGGTTCTAGATTGACATCTTCAACTATGTGGCCTAGGATGTCTGGTTGGACTTTTTTTGCTTTTGAAATCGACATGGAGAAACTTGAGCATCATTCAAAGACATCACATATCGTTCTTATTCCTACATGTTCCTTTTTGGGATGGGAATATATCCTACATACCATCTTGGTTTTGTTTCTTCCTAAGGGGGGAAATGTTGTTCAACAATATTGGATCATCTTCAACATTGAATATCGAGCTTCTATCATTGCAAGAGACTCACCATTAAGGGGGGGCTACATGGTCTCTCTTCTTCTCTCTTATGGGGGGATCATTTTCCTCGAATGGATTTTTCTCCCTCTCATGCATCATTGAGATTATTTTTTATTTTATCTCCCTATTTGGGATGATTTTTTCCCTACTGGATTTTCTCCTTTTCTCTGCTTGTGAGAAATTGTATTGCAATTATACATGGGACCTAACATGGCCTCATAATCAGGATCTGTCTTAGTATCATTTGCATAAGTAATCCCTATTTTTTACTTAAGGGGGGGCATGTTGGTGTAAATAGGCATTTTTCCTATCTAATCTTATCTGGGTCCTATTTACATTTTTAAGTCCACTTAGGGTCCTAGAAGGGTATCTTTCTAGTTAATTATTAGTTGGAACTTATCTTATCTAGTTGTATTTTATTTAATGTTTGTTTATGAGGTTATTTAATATTGTCTCATGTCATTTAATTATGACACAACCATTTAATATTGGTACATCATCACCCTTGCCTATATAAGAAAGGCTTCATATGTACATTGTAACCAAATAAGTCAACTGAGATGTTTTTCACTTGTGTAAGTCCAATATATCATTGCAATCTTGATTATTGTATATTGGCCACATATTGCATCCATTGTTGCAATTCTATGTTCTTTTTTTCCCCTCTTGTAGAATTTTGTTTTGGTTTTTGCAAATGATCCCAAAGGCTTGATTCCTTGAGTGACTCTATAATATATATACACATGTATATATGTATGAATATATATATATATACATATATTAAAAAAACTATATTTTGATATTGTATTCAATCAAATTTTCAGCAATTGATATTGTTTAAATCAAAGATACTATCATAAAAAAATTATGTAATTCTAGCCTAAATTTTAAAATAAATTAGAGAAACTATTGTTAGTTAACTGTACTTTTTATTAATAGTTTTCAATAAAAAATCCTCAAATAAAAGAAGTCGTTAATAGAACTTTGGGACATAGAATACTTTTAATGTTTTGGAGGAGACTAGTAATACTACCACTCTTGGGAATTTTTTGGTTTGTGTTGGCATACCTTGGAACACACTATGGAGATCCATCAAAGCGAAAAGGATAGATGAATTTTGTTAGATATTGTAGTTGGAACTATCCTTGCAAAAACATATGAAACATTTAAAAGCATAGAGAAGACATAAAAATTGTGATCATAAGATATTATTATAACAATAGTGCTTGGTATTGAATTTACTAGGTAGCTTAATAGTTTAATTGATATCTGCTACAATTAGTAGCTAATGTATTGAATCTTATCTCTAGTATACGCATTATATCTCCTAGCCTTATGTTTACTCATTTTGAAATTTTTCCCACCAAAAACATGTCCATCAAAAACTTTAAGAGATATGCATAAGCCTCTACACATGTTAACAAAGGCATTTAAACTATATCCTTTTATTTTCTCAATGGATTGTGTTGAAAAAAATCATGCCAACAAAATAACTCCCTCTCATATTCTACATCCAATCTTTTAAAATGATAAAAAATGTCAATTCCTACACTTACAAAGACCCTTACATATTAGGTTGCATTAATGATGTGATTATCACCAAACTTATTTAATGTATCCATAAAATATAGGGCATCTAACTACTTCACATGATCAATATCATCTAAAATAATTAGCAAACTAAAACAACTACACTTTTCCAAATTATCCCTCGAAGAGTTTGTGCCTTCCTCACTACTTGGAAAACTATATTATTTTTCTAGATTTTTGTGTGAAAAAGAATCCATTTAATTATAACAAATAAAAATAAAGCATTTTATTGAATGACTAGATATTAAGAATTGTGTAAATTAACTCAAAGTTCCTATCAAGTTTATTTTATACAATGTTGTACAAGTACCCCAACTACTCTGAAATGCAATCCAAATTCTCTAAAATGGATCTCACCTTACACATTTGAAATACTGCAATCACTCCATATTAAGAAGAAAATATTGTGGCATATTTTAATACAAATAATGCCTCAATTTTAAAAAAATACGCACAACTCTAACTTTGACACCCTAATTAACTTAAACTCCTCTACATATATATATTATTCATGAAGTCTTTCTCCACTTTGGAGCACTCCAATGGGGGAAGGGGAGGCTAAACATACTCTCTAATGGGAATGTGCAAAAATATGAGGGAACAAAAATTTTCCACCCCACTTTTTGGCCCCATCAGAGCTATAATGTGAGCACATTATAGCATGGTTGTGTTTTTTCTTGTTAAAGCAATCAAAAAATATTCTTCATTCTATATTTGTCATTCAGTTTGTGAGATGCAAACCCTCCCAAGTGCACTCAAGTTCTTGCAAAGTTGATTTTGCACCAAAAAAATCACCAAACCTTCACCAAAATATCGCCAAGATGTTGAGGAGTTCAATGAAGTATTTTTAGTTTTTAGTGTCAAATTTGTATTAAATAGGTAGATTGAATTTGTTTTCAATTAAAATTTGTTTGATTTTTAGGAGTTTACAATTCACCCTAAAATCTTGAAAATCCTAATTCACCTCATCATGAAATCCCTCCTCAAGAACAACCACAACAAACAACTCCTACAATTCCTCTTCATCCTCTAGGAATACAACAAAACAAATTAGGGAAATTCGAAAATAATAGAAAAGAACTTGAGGATTTACTTTCAAGGTTGAAATATCTTATAGGAACAAAATCCCATAGGACCACATGTGCTCAATCATTACATTCCATAATGTCTCACATAAATCAGTTAGTGGATAAATAAATAGTTGGTTTGACAAGAGGAAAGAATATAAACAATTTTATGCAAATAAATTATCATATAAACAAGTTAAAGAAAAAAATGAAATATGACTTGTGTGCACTCTTCACTGATCCACAAAAAAATCAAACCTTACATGGGGCATGCAAGAGGTTCCATGTCCATTGGTGTTGTTAGACCCAAAAATTTCATTAGAATTCTAAGACCTTGTTATCCACTTGAACCTAATATTTTGCCATCTTTTTCATTAAAAATCATTCTTTTCGCCATTCATAATGCTAAAGTTCCTTATACCCCATTTATTTGCCATAGTTCTCACTTTTCATAGCCAACACCGTTTTTCACTATACCGCGGCCCCTTGCAGGGTGGCTCACGGTATCATGGTGAGTGGTTAAGGGTAGTCACAATAACCCTTACTGTTGCACTGCAGACATTCATTGATAGGCCGATGGTTACGCGGTGGAGAGCCAGCACGGTGGACAGAGCCTAACATGGTGCCACGCGCGATCAAACCACAAACCGTGGTGACTGCAGTGGTCAGAAGTGAAGTGGTAGAGGTGGCAATTAAGGCAGTCAGTGGATAGTTATCACTATACTATGTGCAGTCAAACCATAGACCACAGTAGCATGGTGGGCGGTGAGTTAACGGTGATGCAACGGTTAGAGGAGGGTCACCGCGGAACCGCTGGCAATCAAGTCAGTGACCGCGGTGACGTGGTAGACAGTGAGCATGACAAAAGATATCGGGTACCGTGGAACTATCGGCAGTTAAGACATGGACCACGATAGAGTGGTGGAAGGGATGCAAATTGTGACAGTCAAATTCAAATACTAGCATATTGCGGGAGGACGTGAAGTTGACTGCGATAGAGCGGATAAAGTATAAAGTGAAAATTTCAAAGGTGGACTATAGTTTGAAATATTTAATTTGTCGATAAGGCAATTCAATTAAATATTTTAGTTTCTGATAAAGAATGTTAAACGGTTGTAACAAGAAAGTGAGGGGTCGCGACTCTTGGGATTTACTATATAAATGTTCTGAAAAATCAGTTAGAAAGGGGGAAGGGAGGAGTAGGAATAGGGAAATAATGTACAGACCTTCTTGAAATACAACAATGGAGAAAATGTCTTAAACTGGTGAAATTATTTTTTGGTGTTCAGTTGTTGTGATGCAATAATCCATTTTTTTATCTCGTTGTCTCCAACTTGAGGTCTTTTATCATTTAAATCAGTATATCAAGTATATTTCTGATTTGTCAAAATATATTCCATTTTGTGTGATTTATTTAACTGGTGTCTGCAAGTCGGAATTGAATTCTTTTAAATAAGTCATAGTGATTTTAGGATTTCTTTTGGATAGTTAAAGAAGAACCTAGTAAGAAAATATTCTAGCACAATTTATGCAAGTCATAAATTTAGTGAAGTTATATGTCAGTCATAGAATTTCAAAGTGCCTAGCAACTTGAATTAAGCCAGAGAGGGAAACACATACAATTTTTTTATTTTTGACTTCATTGCCCATGTGGATAGAAGACATTGATCTGCCACAACCCAGAAGATAAATTTCATGGAAAACAACATTTTAAATTCTTTCTTTTGTGCAGTAGGAGTAGTAGTTACATGATTTTATCTATTCACTTCCAATTGCCATTGTGAATAGACTGGTTGAGCAGTGAATATATTTCAAATCTGCAACATACACATAGGTGCACCCACCTAGGTTTAGCAGATCCTGAAGAGCAGAAGGTTCAATTATGTTAATTGGCCTTGTACATTGGCCAAAAATGTTGTGAGAGCTTGGCAACCTCTCATGGTTAAAACTTGTGTTTTTGAGAACCAACAGTTTGGCGACTTTGTTGGGGAATGTTAAAGTGGACTTAAGCCTTCATAATAGATTCAGTATTTTGCAAAGGACTCCGCTGGTAACAATAAATTATAGAATTTTCTCACTTTTGGAAAAACTGAGTGGGGACTCTAAATGAAAAAATGCATTGAAACTGGTAAAGTGAAATATACATCATAAATGAATCATCCTAGAGTTTAGACTATCACAATTGCTCACAACATGCAAGGAAGGTCTTTGTATAAAGATGGTGATGGTCCTAATGACAAAAATAAATGGACTCAAAATAATGATAAGGGTAAGAAGGTGACTGATGATATGGGCCCGGCAAATAAAAACAAAACATCAAAAGCACCATTAGAGACACATAATTCATATGGTACACTAGCAAATGAAAGCAGTCCTTCTAGAGAACCTCATACTCCTGAGGAACAAAGGAATCCTTTCTATCGACCAGACTCTGAGAAAGCTAAGGAGTTCATGGATGAATGTGATGTTGAAATGGAAAAGAGACAACATGAATATGATCAGAAAATGGCATTTTTTGAAGAGAATCGAGATGAACTTGGCTATGAAGTAGCCTCAGAGGAGAACTATGAACATATGGCTCGAGATTAAATAAATGCGAGACTGGAACATGAGAGATAAGAAGTGGAGAGATCAAGAATAGAATATGAGCAGAGGCTCCAAGCAATCAGAGAACTTGAAGAGTTGAAATTGAGAAAAGCTCAGATCAATACTCAAATGGCTAATTTGCATAAATATGTGCCACCTCATAGGCAAGGGAGAAATAATGTAGGTCCATCAAATTCCTCACAAGACCAACAATATCACCCAAAGAATCAAAATAGATCCACAAATGCTCCACCACAACATCAAGGTGCTCAGCCACCTCCTTATCAGCAACATGTCCCCCCACAAGGTCAGCAATATGTGTCATTGTCTCATAATAATCTATTGTACCAATATAAACATCACAAAAATCCAACTCCTCCATAATACACAACCATGATCAGGTAGATTGATTTGGCTGGATTTCAAATATGTCCTTATCCTATGGACAATAGTTGGAGAAGTGGTGCAAGAGCACCTAGGAAGAACACCTAGAAAACACCTAGGAAACACTAGGCTAGGCAATTTTGATTTTGGAAGTTATAAGGTCATGTTGACCATTGTTAGAGAGTTAGAGGCTTCATATAATACCTTGGTCAGGAGCTATCAGGAGCTATCAGGAGCTATCAAGAGTGGCAAAGTTTAGAAGGTTAGACACTCATGTTTGTTAGTTTCTAGGAAATTGGCAAAGGTGGCAAAATGGAACATTTTGCACTTTTTCCACCTTGTAACCACAATGTACAACCATGGAGGGGTGTAACCACTTTGGGAAACCTATTTTAAGGGTTTCCTCGACCTGTGTGAAAGGTTGGAAGGTTTTGTAATTCAAAATTTGGTGAATGATAAGTGTGGACAATGTGAGGAATTGTAGAAATTTTTGTGTTTTCTTTGTATTTCAGTGAACAGGAGCGATCAAGGCCCTATAGAATGTTATAGTTGGTAGTGATTGTGATGTTTTAAGCTTATGTGGTAGCATTTAGGGTGTGAGTTCAATTTATAGGTGTGCTTGTAGTTGTTTTGTTTCTTTGTGTGTTGCTGATCTAACTGGCAACCTGTCAAAGATGGAGTTTTAGTTCCTTTTCCCACTGTACCTAGTGTATGGGCTTTTGGGGATTGGGGCTAGACTCCATTTGTGTACAAATGGTAGAAATAGGAGTAGGTAGGAGACAAGGAAGCACTGTGAAAGACTTCTCCTAGGTGGGCTTGATAGTGCCCAGTTAGGAAGGTCAAGGAGTGCAAAGCACTTGGAATGCAGGGGTGACCTTTCCTTGAAAAACCACATGGTAGAAAGGTGGATGAAGGCCCTGCAGAGGCTTGGAAACATTGAGGAGGTTTCACTAGCCCGTTTGATGGGAGAACAAAATAACAGTTCACCGGGTGGCCAAGAAATGACTCTACAAGCCCTAAATTAGCTAAATTGGAGGACATACCTATGTACAGTCGAGTAAGGGTTGAGACCTTGAAAATCTTGTTGTGGTAGGTGTCAGGACCAAGAAACCAGTGAAAAGATTTGGGGTTCTTTGGGCGATTTTGGTGAACCATCCATTTCTCTCAGGTTAGGAGGCCTAATTG
Source organism: Sequoiadendron giganteum (assembly GCA_007115665.2). Taxonomy (NCBI): domain Eukaryota; kingdom Viridiplantae; phylum Streptophyta; class Pinopsida; order Cupressales; family Cupressaceae; genus Sequoiadendron; species Sequoiadendron giganteum. The sequence goes on from CM021105.1 coordinate 603,987,363, forward strand.
GGGCTCTAGGCTTGTATCCTTTTTAACCCTAGATGAGGGTTTGGAGTTAGCGATGGACAAAGAGAACAAGGTGGAGTTATCAGCACCAATTTTTGATGGTGGGAAGTTTTTGGAAGCATTCCCACACCCCTACAAAGCATAAACCAAGAATTGAGAGCAATTGACCTTTAGGGAAGATTAAGGGTTAAGGGAAGCCAAGAAGCAAGGCACCAAGATTGGCTTGGTAGTTTGAGAGCTTGATGATGGTGGGGTTGGCCAGTAGAACCAGGGGCACCTATACATGAGTTAGGGCCTAGAGGTTAAGGTGGGAGAGTCACCTAGGAGTTCTTGAGGACAAGGACCTAGAGCATGGAATAGTGAGTGTTCCATCCAACCCTTCCCTATCAAGAAGCCTAGTCCCAAAGTTCACAGGAAGTAGTGCAATTACAGTTGAAGAATATTTAAGGAGCTTTAATGCTTTTATGCAAGATTTGGATATGCAATATGAAGATATACAGATGAGGTTGTTTATAATGTCACTAATTGAAGATGCCAGAGATTGGTTTAATGGTTTTCCAACAACCTCTATTGATTCTATTCATGTGTTTTATGAACATTTTCTTGAGCAGTATGGGAATCAATATGCACTAGAATTTTCTTTGCATGAATTAGTGACTATTTAGAAACATCAAAATGAGTCAGCTTATGACTTCAACCAGAGGTTTTCTAAGTTGCATAATAAGATACCCCCTGGATCCAAATTAGTTGATCCTATTGCATTGAGTATTTATTTAAAATATTTTGATCCTAAGACTGGATATGAGCTTAGGAACAAGTGTCCCAAGAATTTAGCTGAAGCTCAAAGGATAGAACTCACTATTGAAAATAAAAGGAAGGTTGCAGGGATGATTGCCAAGAGCGATAACCCTAGGGTTCCTCAGTATGCTCCTCCAAATAAACAAGAAAACACATATAGAAATGAAAGGCCAACACTACATGACATGCCATATAATAAAAATTGGAGATAGGAAAACTAGTGATGGATGGGCCAAGAAATAAAGAGACACTTGATCATTTAAAGAAGAGAGGGACATAAATGGTTGATAATAGTCCTTGGTGTTTAGTTTGTGACTTGCCACATTCTTCATAACACTGTATTGTAGCTCAGTCAGTGTCAGGAAAAGACAACAGAAAATAATAATGAAGAAGACCATAATATCTATTTGACTTCTCATACTCTTCACTCTACAGAGCAAGGATATTCATCTTCAGAAGAAGGAGGATATGAATATGATATTAATCATCAGAAATACAATGTTCACATGGCAAAACAACAAGTTTTTTCTGACCGTGAAGAAAATGATGAAGAACAAGGTCCTCCTACTACATCATATCAGGATGATAGGGGAAATATGAGGAGACCAACTGAGGAAGAAATTAAAATATTGACTATTGCAGTAGTTGAACATGCTAGAAGAAAAAATTGGCTGAGGAATAGAACAGTGAATGAGAGTGAAGGTGTTCGAAGAGGAATATTTTTGAAGAATAAGAAGATGTCCCATGATATATCAAAAAGGATAGATGATAAGCACTCTGATAAAAAAGAACAAAAGTGTGTTACCAAAGAAGAAAATAAAGAATTTCCCAAGGACAAACAAAAGCTAGATCGGAAATCCAAAAGGGACAAAGAGGAGAACAAAGGAGAATCAGAAGAACAAAAGAAGGTGATTAGAGTTGAAGGTGCATCTTTTGATTTCATGCAAGCTTTATCCCAGGTAAAAATGTCTGCCCCATTACTTGAAATGATTAAAATTAAAGAGTATAGGGAAATTTCTATTCAATTAATGTCTAGTGGGAGGAATCAAAATGTAAACTTTGAACAAAAGGAGAATCTTGGAATTGTTGATAAGAAAGGAAAGATAAAAGTTCTAGAAGTTTTCCTAAGTGATGCGTTGATGAATACACCACAAATTGATCCCTTTCTTACTACCTTACTCATAAATGGAAAATTGGTAAGAAATTGCATGATAGATTCAGGTGCTTCTATGAACATTATACCAGTAGGGGTAATGAAACAACTTGGTATGTGGATAGATATTGAGGGTGGTAAATTTTATGCCGTGGATAGTAGGCATGTCCTAGTAGTGGGGATTATGAAAGATGTAGATGTAAAACTAGTAACCTACCCACAAGCAACCTATAATATTGACATAACCATGATTGATACACCTCCTCAATTTGGAATTCTTTTGTCAAGACAATGGACTACAGCAATGGGAGGCAATTTGTAGATTGATTTATCATATGCCACAATACTAGTCAATGGTGAAGAAGTCAAGTTGTATAGAGAACCAAGGATGAATCAGATTGTTGAATATGTTCCTCAAGAACAACTCAATTGCTTCTGTGATGTGGATTTAGGGAGTTTCAGAATAGAGTTATCTCAACCTGAATTAGTGAATATTGACCCAATTGGTAAACATGTCTCTAAAAATTAGCAGGGTGTATGGAAAATGTATTTTGATGGGGCATGCAGCCAAGAAGGCAATGCAGCTGGAATAGTTTTGATATCACCTGAAGGTATAACATTCAAATATTTATTTTTGTTATCCTTTGAATGTACAAACAATGTGGCAGAATATGAAGCCTTGTTGATTGGTTTGAATATGGTTGTCAAGCACAAGATTAAATTGTTAACTGTCTTAGGGGATTCTGAGCTAGTTGTGTCACAAGTCAAATAAAAATGTGTTGCAAAGAACAAAAGGATGAAACAATATAGAAATGTTGTGTGGGACACAGTGGAATTATTTAATGCTTTTTCAATTGATTGGATAAATAGATCTGAAAATTTGATGGCAGACTTTTTGGCTAATGTAGCTTTAAAAGGAGATGATATTACTTTGGCAGGAGTGTCTCAAGTTGAATTCAAAAAAAGACTTATTGTCCCTGACAACATGTATAGCTGGCAGGTTTTTAATGATGATACTAACCTTTTGAAGTTTCTTCATTGTATAGATCAGTATGAGGCACAGGAGATTGACTTCAATTCTTTTTGTGGAAGAAGCGGATGGGAAACAGACTGTATTTGGGAAAGAGGTTTTGCAACTTAAAACCAAAAAGCTTCCCAGATGACTTGTGGCATTAAAAAGAGTATATTATGGGAGTGATCATTCTCTCATGAAGCAAACACCTATTGAAAGAGAAGATATTGAAGAAATAAATCTGGGAACTGAATTAGCACCAAAAAAGGTTTATATTGGTAAGAAAGTAATCTCAACCATCATAAAAATTTTGATTGCATTGTTGAGAAAATACAAAAATGTGTTTGCTTGGTCTTATGAGGATTTGAAGGCATATAGGGAAGATCTTTTTCAGCATGAAATTCCACTTAAGCAAGAGACAAAGCCATTAAGACAAAGGCAGAGGCCTATCAACCCAACTCTGGAACCTAAGATGCAGCAGGAGCTAGAAAAACTCAGGGATGGAGGTATTATTAAACCCATTAGACACTCAACATGGGTCTCAAATTTGATTCCAGTCAGAAAGAAAAATGGGGATATAAGGCTGTGTGTAGATTTCAGAAATCTGAGTGTTGCTTCCCTAAAAGATAATTATCATCTCCCAAACATGGAGGAAATATTGCACAAAGCAACATGATGTGAGCTATTGTCAATGATGGATGGGTTTTTTGGATATAACTAGGTCAAAGTCAACGAATCTAAGCAATACAAGACTACATTCACTACACCATTGGGAATGTATGTCTATGTAAGAATGCCATTTGGTCTCACAAATGTAGGAGCTACCTTTCAAAGAGCCATGGATGTGGCATTTGCAGATTTGATTAATGCCATAATGGTATTATATCAAGATGATCTTACTGCTTATTCCAAAAAGGCAGAGAATCATGTTGGGGACCTGGAGAAGATATCCATCAAGGCTTTGGAGTATGGTATTAGTCTTAATCCTAAAAAATGTCATTTTGTTGTTATAGAGGGTAAAATTTTGGGGCATATTGTATCAAAAGATGGGATTAGGATAGATCCTGAGAGAGTAGATTCCATAGATAAAATTCCCCTTCCCAAAACTGTTAAAACAATCCAGTCATTTTTTGGCCAAATTAACTTTGTTAGGAGATTTGTGTCCAATTTTGCTGAGATTGTTAAACCTATATCTAAGATGTTGAAAAAAGAAGAAAGATTAGATTGGACTGCTAAAGCTATGGATGCCTTCATGTCTATAAAAAGAGCTATCAAAGAAGCCCCCATCCTAAAATCCCCTGATTTTACTAAGCCATTTCAGATATTCTCTTTTGCTTCATTTCACACCATAGAAGTTGTTATGCTACAGAAGAATGATGAAGGTTATGAGCAGCCTGTGTCTTTTTTCAGCAAATCTTTGCAGGGGTCAGAACTCAAGTATGACATTATGGAGAAATAGTATAATGCATCGATCAAGGAAAAAAGAGTTTTCAGACCTTATCTTGTTGGAGCTAAGATAATTGCTTATGTCCCACATGCAATTGTGAAATATATTCTGGTACAGATAGAGGTGACAGGGAAAATATGTAGATGGATTAATAAAATTCAAGAATTCAATATGGAGGTTCAGATTACCAAGTTGGTAAAAGGACAAGGTTTGGCCAGGCTGATGGCAGAAACAAATATTGCAGCAAACCAAATTTGCAATGTAAAAGGTAAGGAAGAGGTCATAGCAAGTATTGAACATACTCTGTGGTATACAAATGTGATGTATTATCTAAAACATATGAAATGCCCTGAAGGGTTGGATGATATTCAAAGGAGAAAATTGAAGTTGCAAGCTTCTAAGTATGTTTTTATAGAAGGGGATCTATTATGGAAGAATAGGGATGGTATATTGTTGTTATGTCTAGATGAGTCCCAAGCAAAATATGTCTTGAGAGAAATGCATGAAAGGGTGTGTGGGGGCCATTATTCTATTAAGACCACTACACATAAGATTCTCAGGGCTGGTTATTATTGGCCTAAGGTGTTCAATTATTATTTTGCACATGTGAGGAAATGTGAGGCTTGTCAAAAAAATTCAGGGAAGATTAAGTATCAAGGAGCTTTGCCACTTAGACCTTTGCAGGTAGAAGCTCCATTTCACCAGTGGATAATTGAATTCATTGGAGAAATATAGGAAAGATCAAGTGGAGGACACAAATGGATATTAGTTGCCACATATTATTTTACAAAATGGGTGGAGGCTATCCCAACTAAACAAGCAACAAGCAAAGTGGTGGTGAATTTTCTGATGGAAAACATTATAACCAGATTTGGCACCCCAGTCAGATTAATCACAGACAATGGGATGTGTTTTAGGTTTGATGACTTTAGAGATTTTTGCAACACATATGGTATTAATGTTTCTTATTCGGCCCCATATCATCCACAAGAAAATTGTCAGGCAAAATAAAGTAATAAGAGTCTTTTGAAGATAATAAGGAGGATATTAGATGCAAATAAAAGGTCATGGGATTCAAAGTTAAGATTGACTATGTGGGCAGACAGGATCACAGTGAAGAAGTCAATTGGAAAATCTCCATTTGAATTGGTGTATCGAACACAGGCTAGGATGCCATTGCAGAACCTTTTGCCAGTTTATAACTTTATTTTGCAAGAAGACTTGGATATTTCTGATCTAATGGAGGATAGAGTGGAGCAGCTTATAGAACTTGATGAAATAAGAAGAATGGCTCAGAAGTAGAATGTGAAGTTGCAATCACAGATGAAATATCTTTTTGATAAAAAGGCCAAGTAGAGAAAATTTGAAGAAAATGACCTAGTATTGATTTGGAATGCTCAGTGTCAGGAGAAGGGGAAGCATGGCAAGTTTGAAGCTTTATGGTTGGGCCCTTTTGTGATAACTGGTAAAGGAGGTGAAGACTCTTATTTCCTACAGAACATGTCTAGAGAGGAGCAGGAGTTTCCTGTGCATGGGCAGTTCCTAAAACATTTATTTTCCTGAGAAGTAATAGAGGGTTAAGCATTGTCGGTGCATGGACAATTCTTAGTAAACCTCTTTAAATATTATTTTCCATGCATAGTATTTTTAGGAATTTTGAAGGGCCTAGGTTTTCCAGTACATGGACATTCTCATAAATTCCCTTATTGGAAATATTCATTTTCTTTACATGTACAATAGCTAGGGTCTCTTTCATTCTCCATTCTTCATTTTCCATTTTCCATCTCCTTCACTTTTTCATTCCCTCCATCTTTCGTTGCCTTTATTTTCTTTATTCCATCCTTTACTTGGTCTGCTCTCCCAGTAGCATTCTGGATTCTTGTAGTGATCTACAAAATCACTCATCCCCAACAAGAGCCACTATTAGACCCAAAAATTTCATTAGAATTCTAAGACCTTGTTATCCACTTGAACCTAATATTTTTCCATCTTTTTCATTAAAAAATCATTCTTTTTGCCATTCATAATGCTAAAGTGCCTTATACCCCATTTTGTTTCCATAGTTGTCACTTTTCATAGCCAGCACCGTTTTCTGCTATATCGCGGCCCCTTGCAGGGTGGCTCACAGTATCATGGTGAGCGGTTAAGGGTAGTCACAATAGCCCTTACTGTTGCACCATGAACAGTCATTGGCAGGCCGATGGTTACGTGGTGGAGAGTCAGCATGGTGGACATAGCCTACTTTGGTGTCAGGCATGGTCAAACCATAGACCGCAGTCACTACGGTGGTTAGAAGTGAAGTGGTAGAGGTGGCGGTCAAGGTGGTCAGTGGACAGTTACCACTACATTGTTCGCAGTCAAACCATAGACCACGGTAGAGCGGTGGGTGATGAGTTAACGATGAGGCAACAATCAAAGGATGGTCACCGCAGAACCGCTGGCAGTCAAGTCAGTGACCGTGGTGACACAATAGATAGTGAGCATGACAGAAGATGTTGGGTACTGCAGAACCGCCAATAGTTAAGACATGGACCACGGTAGAGTGGTGGAAGGGACGCGGACTATGACAGTCAAAGTTAAATACCAACATACCACGGGAGGATGTGAAGTTGACTGCGACGGAGCAGATAAAGTATAAAGTGAAAATTTCAAAGGCAGACTATAGTTTGAAATATTTAATTTTTCGATAAGGCAATTCAATTAAATATTTTAATTTCTGCTAAAGAATGTTAAATGGCTGTAACAGGAAAGTGAAGGGTCATGACCCTTGGGATTTACTATATAAATTTTTTGAAAAATTAGTTAGAAAGGGGGAAGGGAGGAGTAGGAATAGGGAAATAATGTACAGACCTTCTTGAAATACAACAATGGAGAAAATGTCTTAAACTGGTGAAATTACTTTTTGGTGTTCAGTTGTTGTGATGTAATAATCCATATTTTTTCTATCTAGTTGTCTCCATCTTGAGGTATTTTATCATTTAAATCAGTATATCAAGTATATTTATGATTTGTCAAAATATATTCCATTTTGTGTGATTTAATTAACTGGTGTCTGCAAGTCAGAATTAAATTCTTTTAAATAAGTCATAGTGATTTTAGGATTTCTTTTGGATAGTTAAAGAAGAACTTGGTAATAAAATATTCTAGGACAATTTATGCAAGTCATAAATTTAGTGAAGTTATATGCCGGTCATAGAATTAAAAAGTGCCTAGCAACTTGAATTAAGCCAAAGAGGGAAACACATACAATTTTTTATTTTTGACCCCATTGCCCATGTGGATAGAAGGCATTGATTTGCCACAACCCAGAAGATAAATTTCATGGAAAACAACATTTTAAATTCTTTCTTTTGTGTTGTAGGAGTCATAGTTAGGATTTTATCTATTCACTTCCAATTGCCATTGTGAATAGATTGGTTGAGTAGGAAATATATTTCAAATCTGCAACATACACATAGGTGCACCCACCTAGGTTTAGCAGAGCCTGAAGAGCATAAGGTTAAATTATGTTAATTGGCCTTATACGTTGGCCAAAAATGTTGTGAGAGCTTGGCAACCTCTCATGGTTGAAACCTATGTTTTTTGAGAACCAACAGGTGCTACCACCAAGGGATAAAGAACAATTTTTGGGATAGGTGGTGGATGGTTTTTTACTGTCCCCCATTCAATAAAAATGAGATACCATAATAATTTTTGAGAAAACTGTATTGTGAGTTTGTCCTCAATAAAATCCCAAAAAAATTGGCATGCGGGAGTTCCAAGGTAGAGGTGGGGGCTCCACATATGACAAAGTGGGAGCACATCCTGACCCACTCTAGGCAACGAGACCACTTGCTAGACCAAACTATGATCATGTGATTACCCCTATCTTTATGAAGGATGGTGTTGAGTTGGAGACCTTACATTCGATTAGCTCACTCACTCAAAGCCTTATCAACATACTAGGACTCTAGAATAGGGTAAGGCAGGCATGTCTTCCAAGCATGCAATTCCACATCATTTATGTCAGTCTTGTGAGTCACTCTATATTTATGATCTTGGGGATAGTCAATATGCATGTGCCCAAGATACAATTGTAGTGGATCATATGGTTATGACAAAAGCTTTATTGAGTGATACATTCAATTTTGATAGTCAAGTAAATGTCAACAAGTTAATTTAATTCAATTTATTAAATTTTATTTTGAAATATAAGATTAGCTAAATTATTAGAATGATTATAATGAAATTTTAGGGTCACAGTGTTCACCCTACTTCCAACGGTCCTCCACCTCCCTTTTACACAATGATGTTGAGTGCAGAGGTATGTAACTAGTAAAAAAATATAAATATTACATGTGAATAATTGAACCTTATATGAATGGTATTCTACTAAATCACTTTGGATGTTGAATAAGTTAATGTTGGGCCTTAAATATCAACACCTGGTAGTGGAGGTATTCGTCAAACTTCCACTCAGGTAATAAAAAGAATTTTTAATCTTAAATAAAAATTGTAAAATAACGTTAGGTAGTTTTGGCAATTGGATAATATTTTTTCATATTTAGATGATGAAAATAGATACTCTTCCTGATATTCATACAATAGTGGAACATGGTATTATTGTAGCAGTAGCAAGTTTGATGGCTTTGAAAAAGGTATGAGACAAATTAGTAAATTTCACATTATATTATTGTTTCATCTATCTATTATTGAAAAATCAAATGATATTCATTTGTAGTTTAAGTTATATCTGTATGGTTGGGTGACAAGGCTTTGCAACTCTAGATCATGAGTGTGCCCCTATTTTGGAAGAACATAGTGATTATTTATATGAGATAAATGATTATTTTGTTATATGTCATTCTATAATTGAATTTATATATATTAATGTCTATACTTGTTATTGTATTAGGTGGAGGTCAAGGAAACTTTAAACAGGAGGTCAAGTGAACACGTTTGAAGGAGACCACCATCATATGAATCTCTATCCTCTCGATAGCCAAAGTCAACTTGTGATCTATTTCCTTTTCCTAGAGGTGACTACATTAGGTTCCTTTTTTGTATTTCTATATGACATTTTTGAACATATATTTTATATTACATATATGTGACATTGTATGTCCTAAAACATAGGGAAAGGGGATCCTTCTCTAAAATGGAAAAAGTGATAATAAGGGGATATATGCCAAAGCAAAAGGGGGTGTCCACCTAATCACCTATCCACCTTTCCCATGTTCATTAGGAAGAGGAATAGTGCCACAAATTCTTAGAATCAACTTACAGCCCTTAAGGTGAGTCAACCCTAGATTTGGACACTATGTTCCCTTGACTTCCTTATGACAAAAATGAAGTATTATGATAACCCTATCAGAAACAACAATTAACTAGTAGATTTGAGAAGGTTAGGATGGTGTTTACTTGGCTCGAAAAGTGGGTTTTAGGCTCTACTGAAGGACATATTCACCCAAGGGCGAATGTATCTCTTTACAGGGGTCTAAAAATTCTTTTTGCAATCCTTGGATCTCAGATCTAAGCTTTTGATTCCACTAGGTTTCACTTTCGGAAAGCTAGAAATAAAACCTACAAGTGAGTTTTCATGTCTTGACAGCTTTTCAAAATTATACTTTTGATTCTTGATTTAAATCCTTCTTCACTTATAATCTTGCACATGTAAAGAGAGGAGAATTTTTTTTTTTTTTTTAGTGGATAAGGGTCTACCTTGGTCAAACCCTAGTTTGGTAATTAAACCTTGTGTAAGATAGAATTTTTTTTCCTCTTGGGTTTTAGGACCTAGGGCAATAAACATTCTATACTCCACATTCAAGGACAAATCCTAGAGATCTCAACCTCAATTATGCGATGGAGAAAGAGATATTGCAATAGTATTGTCCTAGGGTCTAATTATGAAGTAATGGGGGGTTCACCACCAAGCTAGGGCTTGGACAAATGTGTGAAATGCAAGATCTAATGATTAAACTCAATGATGCAAGAAACTTCACTAAATGAATTATAAATGCCAATAAATTAGAACAGCAAACTAGAAAAGTATACAAGAGCACCTGGATATCTGAAAGAGCTTGAATGAAGGCTTAAAATGTTGAATAACCTAAAATTTAGGCCTACTAGGACTCTTTTTTCAATCTAGGCAAATCACTCCCAAACCAGGGTTTCTACACAAGAATAGGTTTCTAGAAAAAGGGTATCTAAAACTACAAAAATATCAAAATTGACCTAAACTGGGAATCATTTGCCAATCTGGGTGAATGAGTCTAGTTAGGTTTTTTTAAATTTCAAAGTTTGAATCTAGTCTTCAATGTCTACTCTTTTTGTTCCTCTTTATTTTCAAGTCTGAAACCCTTGTTTCGAGGTTGTAGGTGACTTTTTGGTGAAGATTATGACCTTGCAAATGGGGAGACAACTCCAACAAATTTTTCCAAGCTTGTAACCTAATCCTAAATGATCCTTCAAGCCTTCAAATCACCTAGATCTATAGTTACACAAAGAGAGAGAGAGAGAGAGAGAGAGAGAGAGAGAGAGAGAGAGAGAGTGTCGATTGTTAGGGAATAGGGGTTTTCCTTGGTCAAACTCCTTGTAGGTAATTAAACCAAATGATGAGACAATGAAATGAAGGCATGAGAATTGAAGCAAAGAACATGAATCATGGAAAATAATACCTTGAATGATGCCTTGTAAATGATGTCTTGTAAATATACAACTCAACATGAAATGACCATGAAGGATGTAGATCTTGATCTTGACAATAGGTGTAGAAAAAATTTTGATCTTGGATCTTGAATGCTACATTACAATACTAGCTCACTAACAAGATTGATGCTTGATATGCTTGACATGATGATGGATCTTGAATTTTGGCAACAATTGATGAATAATTTTCCCCTTGAATGCCTTAAAAATGATCTTGAATGCTCTCTAGATGATCTTGTGAACTCTTGGAATGCTTAAATATTGGATGATTGACTTGATAACATGTAGAAATAATGAAATAATGGTTTTAAGGCCCATTTATATAGGAAATCCATCTAATACCCTATGTATTAGATCCCGAATGCCAACATACATAAAGTTTGAACTTAAAACCCATTTTTTCTCACTCAAAACCTTGAAAATAGGCCAAATGGGACTCATTCGCGAAGGTGGGTGAATGGGTCCCACCTCAATGGGACTAATTCACCCAAAGTGTCTAATGGGTCCCACAGTCTATTTTGATTTCTAGAGTATCAGGGAGTATAAATTAAGTTTATTTGTTGATCTTGTTGAGTTTTTGATTAAAATATTCCTTGAGATGCACCATATAGGGTCTTAGGGGCCTATTAATGATGATATTAAGGCCATAAATTTGAGAGGGCCCAAAATTAAATGTGAAAGTGTAAATCAATACATTTTGCAACATTAATTAAGGCAAACTTGGGTCTATTTAGCTAAGAAGGGCCCAAAATCCCATGTGAATGTGTACAACACATTACAACATTAGATTAGGTCCATTTAGTTTACAAGATTCCTTTTCATTTTTTTTAGAAACAAACTTGATCTTACCACTTACCTATGAATTTTCCAAAATCCAATGATTAGAAAGGGTAGGGATTGGCCAAAAAACAAGTAAGGATTCTAAGGCCCTTACTTCTACACTTCAGGCATTATGAAACCCGGGAGGGTAGTCCTTATTATGTTCATATGATATTCTTCTTTCATTCGATCAAGAACATTTCAACACATATATAATTCTCACATGGAGGCCAAAATAACATAACACATCAAATAATTTGGCCGCTTCTCAACAACAATTATCATTAGGAGCTTGAGAGTGGTAATGCTTAATATAATTGTAAGCCATTCCCAAAAATTGATTAAATGAATGGTTCATTATTGAATTAATCAAAACAATGAAATAAAGTTACCTCACTTAGACTAGTGCCTCATCCTTGGAATGGAGTCAATCCTAATATCCACATGATTTGATAACAATGTTCATACATGACATTATTCAAAGCTTTTAAAATACTACATTATCGTATTTCAACTTTATATCTCAACCATAACTTCTTACTAGCATCCTAGCACTCAATTTAATATAAACCTATAGCTATCCAAGCACTTACATCAATTATTTGAATGAATAAGAAAGAAAAAAACCATACATCCATTGAAATTCAAAAGAGACAATTTGAACTGTAGATTTCTGGGGATAGGGCTTCCTTGCACTTCTAGGGTTTTGCACCTAAAAGGAGAAAGGTATCCCGCAAAGGAATCTAAGGGTTCATTCAATACTAATGCAAATGTAATTGAAATATGTCTAAATATAATTTATTAAATGCAATAAACTAAAAATAGAGATGAATTATTGATGTAAAACTAATGAAATTTAAGATGTTCGAAAACACAATGTAAAATGACCTAAGAATGCAAACAAACAACAACAAAAATGAAAGGGAATGGAGAGGTGCACCTGGAAACTGGAATATGATGCAGAGAGGCTCTAGAATCTTGTAGAATTTTTTTTTGAAGCCAACTGGGACACTTACGCCAAGTTGGGTGACTTAGTCCTATTTCGGGGAGATTCTGCCAAAATAAGTTTTGGGAAACTGGGTATCCAGAACTGTAGAAAACACTTTTCAGACCCAACAATGGGACTAATTCACCATTGATGGTGGCTTATTCCACCTTCAACTTTCAAGAATCTTGAAGATGCAATTTGTAGCTTTCGGTTTGTACTTCAACTTGTGATAGGAATCTAGATTCAAATCTATAGACTTTGACATATAGGTGATCTCCAAGCTTCTTTTAGGGATTTTTTGACTTTGAATGAATTTGATGAGATGTTGACACTTTTTAACAACTTGCTCTTTGACAAATCTGCATACAAGACCTGCAAAACACATATACAAAGAGGGAAAAAGGGTTAAGGGTTAGAGAATAGGGGTTTTCCTTAGTCAAACCCTAATTTGGTAATCAAACCCTTGAAAATGAAGTTAAATAGAGAGAGAATTATGAATGAACAACATGCAATACTACAACTCACCAAACCCTTGAAGTAGAAATTTGAAGATATGCAAATAGTAGCTCCAATGGATGAAGGCTTGATAATGCCTAGAATGCTTAGATGCTTGGAGAATGAGTTGTTGGGGGGAATACATAGCTTGATAGGGTTGAAAATGAGGGTAAAACCCTTTATTTATACATGATTGTGCCCAATTCCCAAAAATACCTCATCACAGGCTGACCTCAAGGTCTAGAGAATAATATCCCATTAGAATTATATAATAATTTTGATTTTTAAGCCATATGGGACTAAGTCGCCCCAAGTGGCGACTTGGTCCCATCAAGAAAATTTTACTAGGTGTCAATAATTAAAGTGCATTTAATGATGTTTAACAAGATTATTCTCAAGAAAACTTTTAAGTATGACCTATAAGTCCATTAAGGGGCCATTTAAACATAAGAAAGGTTCAAATTATTGATGAAAAGCCTAGAAAAATGTGAGAGCTTTTTACAGCTACTTACAACACTTTGAAATAAGGCTTGGTAAGTGATAAAAAAATGTTATTTAGGTGAATTATTATAAAAGGGTCCTAGAAAGGTGTGAAAGTGGGTTACAACACTTCACAACATCTTTGAAAGACATCATAAGGTTTTTATTGATTTACAAGAGTTCAAGGCCTAATGTGAAAGTGTTGGCCACATTACAACATTAAATATAGGAAAATTAGGCCAAAATCCATAAGAAAAGGCCTAAATGAGCATGAAAATGTCCAAGGATACATTTTTCTACGTTACATTTAGCCCCCACTTTAGTGAGAGGATGAACTTTCTTCAAACTCACACTAAATTAGCTCAACATGCACATCAAGAAGGAACCCAAATGTACTCATGCTGACAAGATGAGACAAAAATCAAGAGGAGTGATCAAGCCCCCAGGATCAAGATCCCATGGCAAAGAAAACATTAGCACAAAGGAACACACAACAAAGTGATGTGAAATAATGAAAGGAAAATGAAAAGAGATAGTCAGATCAAGCTTCGATCGTTTTTCTAGCTTGTTGTGGATCAGATCTAGGTTGTTTGTCCAAGAAGATGCATACTCACTCTAAGGTGACAAAACTCATGGTTGTCCACTAGGTGAGTAGGTCAAAAGGTGAGAAACATACACTCATGGCCGGTATGCACTCACACACACGTAGGTGGCTATGGGGAGAGTCATGTCACTGGTTGGGCTTCCTGCTTGAACCATACCAAAGTTATACCTCCCAATAACTTTAATAAGGAGCCACAAAAGAAAATTAATTTTTGAGCTTCATTGAGACAAGAAAAACTTTGTATGCTTGGAGCTCATGGACAAACAAGATGGCACCACAAGCATGCAAGTTGTGTTATGCAAGGTGGCCATATAACAACAAATAAAAAATGCAAAATAGGAAATATTCAAAGGATTCTTTCTTATTTCATGTGAGGTCTTTAACTTATGGAACATTGTGTCTAATGTCTCCAAGAGAGGACCAATCAAAGAATAGAAAATTCACAACATAGGGGGGATGTAGTGTGTCGCATCAGGCCACCAAGAGGAATGTAATATGTTAAGATATATCACATTCATGAAGGACATTACACTCAATGTCATCCACAAAGTGACAAACACATTGTATGAAGCAAGAAGGTTGCACTAAGAACCAAGAAAAAGGAAAAATACAAATGAATAATGTCAATGTATGCCCCCACTTTAAATGAATTGATAAACACCATACTATGAGCAATTACTTTAAAGTGGCAAAATGAAAAATTCAAAAGAAGAAAGAAAAGATATGACAACCAAATTGGAAAGCCCCTACACCAAGTCATATGTTTTCGACGGAGGTTGCGTCATGCAAAATAAAAAGAAAAGAAAGGGAAGGGGTTTCCCCCAAAATGAAAACACCAAACACATAAGGGATCTATGGATTTGGGGTTAGTATGTTTGTTGCTGCAATTGTTTTAGAGAGCTTGAAACTATCATCATCCCCCAAATATATAGAACTGGAATAATGACATGAAGAGAGCAAAAACAAAGAAAAGGAAAACTTATTTTGGGTGAAGATGGAAGATACATAGGGTTTCTCGATGCTTTGCATCATCCCCAAAAGGAAAACAAAGGCCAAAAGGAAAAAGGAAAAGGAAAAATGAAGAGAAAAAAGCCTTTTGGGTCAACATGAAGGAGATATTTCGGTCTCAATGCCTTGCATCATCCCCAAAAGGAAAACACAAGAAAAAAAAGGCAAAGAAAAAGAAAAGGGGGCCTTTTAGGTCAACATGAAAGGGGCATTTTGGTCTCAATACTTTGCATCATCCCCAAAAGGAAGGAAAAATAGAAGAAAAAATGCATGACATATAGAAGAATGAAGGTACTAATATAGGAAAGAGAGAACATTAAACAAAACATCATGGGAGAACATGTTACACACATACAAACACACAAAATAAAATGCAAAAGACTAGTAAGGAAAATGCAATTCAACCGGCGAGCAAGTCATTTGCCTCCCAATTTTGTTTAGTGTATAGTGAGGGTGGGCGACTGGCTTGAGTGACAACAAAAATTGCAGAACTAGTATCAAAGTCAATACTCATCCTAGGAGCAGTGCCATGCAAGCTCATGGAAGAGGAAAAAATTGTGTTCAAATCATTATGCACCTTTTTGTCGATTTTAGCAATCTCATTATCGTCATCCAAATTAATCACAATAGGAGGACAAATGATGATGTTTGTTTAAGAATGTAACTCTAGTTGTTGTTGTATAGGATTGGTTTGTTGTGGTTGGGGAGTAGGATCATCATGCATTGCTTATTTCAAGTGTGGATTGTGATTTTCTTTATTATCTAGTTCATGTAACTTGCGAGCAAGGGCACAACATCTATGCCTATGGTCCCTAGTGCCTCTGTTTCTTTTGATTTGGTTATCGAGTTGTGTTTGTGAAGCAGTGGGTTGGTCAACCATAGGTTTCTTTTCATCCCTAAGGGGAGGAACATAAGGAACCATGGAAGGTGGTTCGTCCACTTTCTCCTTTTCTTTGTAAACTTGTGTTATACGAGGAGGCATGATATAGTTACTTTCACAGTCTTGTGGTCTCTTGGACAATGTCGAGGAAGTGTCAGGTATTGGTTGAGTTTGGTTGTGTGGTTCTTTTTTAGGTTGGAGCATTTTTTCATCTAGGATGTGAATGTAAAAAGTGGATGGGACATATTGTGGAGAGATAATTCAGCTATTTTCTTTGCTTTAAATTTTTGGTAAGCAATGAAAAAGAAATCTTTTCGAGGCGTTATGGGTTCCATGGGTTTGGGCCAAAAGGCTTCTAAGGAAAAGTTTCATTTAGAAGACAAGGGGTTAAATCCGCTATGGTGAATAGTGAATATGTCATTGTCAAATGGAAACTTTAAGCATTTGTGTAGAAGCGAAGGGACAACTTTCATTGAGTGAAACCATGGGTGGCCTAGCCTCAAATGAAACTGGTCTGACTGTGAGATGATGGAGAATGTAACATCCAATGTTTTAGGTTTGACATGTAATGGAAGGATGATCGATCCTATTGTAGGGAAAGCAAAACAATTGTGTGTTTTGATCCATGCTTTAGGTTTATCATAGTCATCTTGATAAAGATCATGTAATACCAAAAATTCTTCCATGATCACGTTCTCACCATAGGTGGGATCTATTATTATCCCATTAGTGGGCTTGTCATAGATACAACTAGCTATGTAGAGAGGACCATCAAGCTGATTTTTAAGTATGTCCTGAGAGGAGAAAGCAATATCAAGATATTTCTTAGGTTGGCCCTTATGAGGGATAATGTTTATCACACCTACCATTTCATCCATAAGATTAACATGGGTCACATGCGAGATAGGATCAAAATTTTCATCATCTTTAGCAACATTCATCACATCATTCTTTGTATTTTCACTAGCTTTGACAAATGAAATATTATGCTTGGGCATTGGATTAGTGAAAACTTGCAAGTTTTTATTTGGAGGGGCAAACAACTTATTGCTTTTATCATTAACACCTGCAATGGATAGATGGCCAAAATCAATGAGGTCTTGAACAAGATGCTTAAGATGCTTGCATTTTTTTGTGGCATGTCCATTTTTTCTATGAAAATGGAAATAAGCATTGGAGTTAAAATTTGGAGGTAAAGCCTTAGTAGGATCTGGTGTGTGAATGATACGTAAGGTAATCATTTGTTGTTGTAAAATTTGATACATTGTGTTATGAAGGGTGTCTAGTAAAGGTGTGAAGTTTGTTTTTGGATATCCATAACTAAAAGGCACCACGGTTTGAATAGCTACTACTTGGTTGTTGATGAGTTGATTCGGTTGTTGAGAGGGGTTAAATTGTAAGAACCCTTTGGTTTTCTTTCTAAATGGTTGGGAATTCTTTTGGTTGGCAGATTCAAATTTCTTAATTTGACTAGAAGTGGATCTTGTATCTTGACTACTAATCTAATTGTGGTAATCACAAAGGGTTGTGAATAAATGCATGAAAGAGGGGAATTTCATCATAGTGAGTTTATCCTCAAGTTGAGTTTGCAAGTTTTCTATAAACATCTTTTGAAGATGTGGGTCAGGGATCTTGAGATTGATTTGGGAATAAAGAAATTTATAGCATAAGATAAAATCAGTTATCTTTTCATCATTATTTTTCTTGCATCACATCAAATCAGCCAAGGTCTTTTTGGAAGTCATATGCACTTGGAAATGATTGATAAATGCATCAACAAGTTCATTAAATGAACAAATTGAATTTTTTGGTAAAGAGGAGAACCATTCCAAGGAAGTGTTGGCATATGAATTCTAGTGTTGTAATTGATGGCAACCTAAGTCATTCATCCAGTCCACAATTTAGTATTGGTTCATACCGGCAGAACAAAATGAAGAACATGGTATTAGGTTAAAGGTAAATATGTTGATCTGTATACTTTACCTGACTATTATTTTGAGTTATGGATCTCAGAGAAAGATATGTTGATGTTCGTACTACCTTATTCAAGAAGTATCGAGGTGGGAATTTATTGGTGTACGATCTAGGAGATTCAATGCATTGATCTTTTTTGGTTATCTGTGCTAGAAGGCTGACTTGGTGGATATAGTTGTTGTGGATGTCTAAGGAGTAATTAGTTAAATTTTTTTGTGTTCGAACGTGTTTATTTGGGTCCTCACTATGCTATGGCCGACTATGGATGGTACACATAAAGAATTAGTTGTGTATTTAGCTGACAAACAGAAAGTATTTTATGTTTTATGAAAGTCAACATATGAATAATCAAATCTTTGATAGAGGATATATATAAGAGATTGGTTGTATCATTTTGGAGATGTGAATGTGTGAGATGCGAATTATGCTAGTGTGTGATGCAAAATTTAGAAGCATAATGGTGTCATTTTATCTATGTATGGATTTATGATGTGAATTGCAAAGCAGAGAGAAGTGTAGAATTAGGCAAAAGGTCCATTATCTGATCTATAAGCCTCACCGAAACTGTAACCCGACATTAGTAGATGCTATTACTTCAATTCAAACCTTCAGATAGTCTTAATCTAAAAAATTTGTAAGGCAGTGAGCCTTTCTATTTTGAGCAGTGAGGTCTAGACAATGAGCCTAAATGCAAGTGCATTCCCATTTTTTAAAACTTATATTTTGAGTACTAAAATGATGGATTGACCTCCACCGTGGTTTTTCCCCTAACAGGGTTTCCACGTAAAAATCCTTGTGTTATGGTGTTGTGGATGATTAATTTGTGTGTTTGCATTTTTCCTTTGGTTTAATGTTGAAATGGTTTAAATATCAAATTAATAAAGTTTAGATTTGTTGAACATTGATTCACCTCCCCTCTCAATGTTCCCTTGATTCCAATAGGCAATATCTTTTAAAGTCCTAGGAAACAATTTTGCTAATAGTTTATCATCAAGGAAAAATTCACTACATAAAGTGATGTAGGCATTAACATGGTTAGAAGGATCTCCCTTCCAGCCATATTTCTCAAATCTAGGCATCTCTACTCCTTGTGGCCTCGGGGTTCACAATATTTCCTAGGACAATGGGATGCTACAAACATAATATGTGGGTGGACCATTCTTTTTTTGGTTGATGGTAGATATTTTTTGTTGCATGGATGAGACAGTTTGGAAAAGTTGTGTTATGAGAGGGTCAGTGTAAGTGGTATGAGGTGGAAGAGAAAGTGGCGATGGGGTGTAGGTAGTGGTAGGGCAAGTGAATGGAATACATCTAGATGGTATTGTAGAAGAATATAGAACATGTGATGCCACATAGGAATTAGGAGTGCTAGTAGGAATACCATTATAAGGAATCACATTAATGACGTGTTGCATTATGGTGGTGATATTAGGAGAGGTATAGGTAGGTATGGAGGCTATCATTGAGGGAGGAGGAGTTTGATGCCTTCCCTAGCTATCCACAGTGTTCATTTAGTGACAGACACTAGAGGTGGAAGGAAATATTTTTTGATATATCTCAACTATGTGTTTCACAACATCTAGGCCTTCGTCACTATCAAGCATGTGATAGATGTTTTCTATAGTTGGAATTGTGGTGGCTGAAATGTTTTCAAGGCTCACTTGATGTTGCAAGTGAACTAAGTCCTCATGAATTTGAATGTGCTTGTATTTTGGGATATCATCTGGTCTATGTGCAGTGTTAGAAACCAAGATCAGACATGCAAACCTAAACACCTTCCACATAAGATAAAAACAAATTAAAAAGGAAAGCTTTGCATGAAATGTGCAAATTGATATTATTCAGAATTCAGAAATTACAATAAGAGAATTGCTTTCTAAAAGCAATGTATGCAATCCTAATGTTGACCTAAAAATAGCTCAACTAAATAAAGCTTACTTATTAATTAAGTAAACTAATTATTACCTACGCAAAACCTAAGTAAAGTTATGCAAGTGTAATTAAATATTAATTACACTAACACCCCCCATAAGTGCAACTTAGGGAGACTAAATAAGCATGCACCTAAAACTAAGATGAATGCAAGAAGCATGAATGGGTCTCGGCAACAAGGCCTGATCAGGTACCCATATACAAATACAATAATGAGGTAGAGAAGGAAAACCTAGTGGGACAAACCCCCTACAATGCGATGACTATGGGAAAGAAGCACTAGAAGAACACTGTGGAGTAACACTAGAACCACAATATAGCAAGCAAGGAAAGATACTTTTGTCTACAAGAAACCATATCAGAATCATAATAATGCAACAGAAGACCCGATGCCACGGAACACTCAAAAACACCAAACGGGAACAACCCTGGAATCCATAAAGCAATAGTAGATGATATGATGATGATAGAATCTAGAAGCCATGAATCTCGATGTTGATTCTAAACTGAGACTAAAAATTTTCCATGGGAACAAGTACCATAAACACTCGGGAACATTAACCACAAATTTAGTGGCCCTCAAACTGAGATGGATCCGAAATGAATCTGATATGTGTCAAGCTAAGACAAAAAAGTGGCTAAAAGAAAATAAGAAACTAGATTACAATCCATGATATTTTTCATCAAAACACAATGAAGATCAAAGTGCATGCACACTCTAATCAGATTATTATGCAAGAAACCCCCTCTGATGGAACTTTATATCAATTCATTTGTTACAATACCCAATGATTGAAAAAGGAGAGAATACATAAACATACATAAAAATAAATAAAAAATAGACCTTAGATCTATGTAGAGGACTGAGCCAGCTTTCCAATGCTGCAAGAATGGCTAAAAAAGGATCACCAAGTCAAAAGATATGCCCTCCAGAGTGAAAAACACAAGTTTTGAGTTCAAGGACCTGAAAAATAAAACTGGAGAAAAATCAGAAAAACTACCAACACCACTAGATTGGCGTTGAAATAATCTTTCCAACAATATCTCATTTATGAAAAAAATACACCGTACACAAAAGTTACGCCCGATTTTGTCAAAGGTGCTCCAAAATGGCCAATATGGCCTGCAGGTAGCCTAGGGGGCTAAAACAATTTCGGCCCTTGGTCCTGTGCACGACCAGGGGCTGGCGGATAGGGGGCTGGGGTGAAGCCTCTAGTCATCCATATGACCACTGCAGGTGCTGGAGGGTCGGCCGGGGGCTGGACGCATAGCACCCGGTCCCCCATGTGACCGGCGCTAGTGCTGATCGGGCCTGTGCGGGCTGAGAGCGGACCGACGGCAAAGGAGTTTGGGGGAGCCACCGGTGGTGGCGGCGGACCGATGGCCACTCAATGGTGGATTGGTGGTGCCCTCCATTTCTTCTGGCAGCGCTTTTTTAAAGGCATTTTTTTTCTTTTTTTCTTTTTTTTTAAATCCATGTCTCGGAAAGCATGTTGGGGAGGTTGTACAGCTTCCCTAGCAAAACAATTTTGCCTCAGAAATCAACTGCTCCAAAATCAATGAAACGAAGGGCGATCTTAGGGTTTTTGGCCACTGCAAACGCGATGGTGGCCTCTGTTTGTGCTCAAAATGCTCCGAAAAATTAGTTACCTCCAGAGCTTGCAAAAAATCATCGAGCTTGAAACCCTCATAGATTTCAACGATGACCTAAATCAGAAAAATAAAAGCCAATCTTGACTTTTTCCAGTGCTCTGAATCCAATGGTGAAGCCCAATCTGATCCAAGATGCCGCATAGATGAGCTCAAGGCATGAAATCTTCAAGGAACCCCGAACGAACTCTATAATGATTTTCTCTAGAATTTGAGAAGGGGCTACATGTCAAAGCTCTGATACCATGTTAGAAACCAAGATTAGACATGCAAACCTAAACACCTTCCATAGAAGAGAAAAATAATTAAAAAGCAGAGCTTTGCATGAAATGTGCAAATTGATATTATTCAAAATTCAAAAATTACAATAAGAGAATTGCTTTATAAAAGCAATGTATGCAACCCTAATGTTGACCTAAAAACAACTCAACTAAATAAAGCTTACTTATTAATTAAGTAAATTAATTATTACCTAAGAGAAACCTAAGTAAATTTATGCAAGTGTAATTAAATATTAATTACACTAACATGCAGTATGCATACTACTTGAATGCAAAGAGTTACTAAGGGTATTTTCCATGCCCAGTGCACTATTATCAATACTAGGAGTCGAAGCTCTAGATAACCCCAGATCTACAATGAGTGTGTTATCGCGAGATTCCATGAGTCTCAAACTTCTTCTCACTAAGGTATTAACAATAGGACACCAAACACTCATGCAAAGGTTTCTAAATGCGGAGTGGATACTAAGGCAATGCAAACAAAGAGCACTAAAATGTCGATAACTAAAATTCTGGTAAACAACACAGAAATGCAGAAACAACAAGCAGAAATGAAAAAATTGTAAATTAAATTCTATAAAATATAGTAAGAAATATGCAATTGGACTAAGTCGCCCAGGGTGGCGAATTAGTCCAAGTAGTGATTTTTTTAACAATTTTTAGAATTTCTAAATGGAATTTTATGATTTTTTAGGTTTTTAGATGCCGATACAGTATCAAAATACAAAATTGTTTGAATTTGTTAATGAAATGAAATGAAAAAATGCAAGCTATATGAGATTTTCACTAATGCAATTTTGAAAACCGTAGAATGCAAAACAATGCAAAACCTAATGCAATGTTGATGCAAGTGATTCCTAGGATGAAAATGCAATTGAAACTAGAAGGAAAAATGTTCTAAAGGCAGGTTCACCAAAATGAACCATATATTTTTGGGGATAGGGCTTCCTTGAACTTCTAGGGTTTTCCACCTAAATGGAGAAAGGTGTCCCACAAATGAATCTAAGGGTTCATTCAATACTAATGCAAATGTGATTGAAATATTTTTAAATAGAATGTCCTAAATGCATTAAACTAAAAATAGAGATGAATTATTGATGCAAAACTAATGAAGTATAAGATGTTTGAAAATGGAATGTAAAATGACCTAAGAATGCAAAAAACAACATAAATGAAAGGGACTGGAGAGGTGCACCTGGAAATTGGAATGTGATGCAAAGAGCCTCTAAAATCTTGCAAAAATTGTTGTTAAATCCAATTGGGGTACTTACGCCAAGCTAGGTGACTTAGTCCTATTTTGGGGAGATTCTACCATAACAGGTTTCTAGAAACTGGGTGTTCAAAACTATAGAAAACACTTTTCAGGCCCAACGGTGGGACTAATTCACCACTGATGGCAACTCATTCCACCTTCTACTTTTGGGAATCTCAAAGATGCAATCTATAGCTTTCGGTCTATACTTCGACTTCTAACAAAAATCTAGATCTGAATCTGTAGACTTTGACCTATAGGTGATCTCCAAGCTTCTTTTAGGGATATGTTGACTTTGATGAGATGTTGAAACTTTTTAACACCTTTCTCTTTGACAAATATGCATACAAGACCTACAAAACACACATGTAAAGAGGGGGAAAGGGTTAAGGGTTAGAGAATAGGGGTTTGCCTTAGTCAAACCCCAGTTTGGTATTCACACCCTTGAAAATGAAATGAAATAGAAAGAGAATGATGAATGAACAACATGCAATGCTACAACTCACCAAACCCATGAAGTAGAAATCTGAAGATATGCAAATAGTAGCTCCAATGGATGAATGCTTGATAATTCCTAGAATGCTTGAATGCTTGGATTCTTCAAGAATGAATTATTTGGGGGGGATAGATAGCTTGATAGGGTTGAAAATGAGGGGAAAATATTTTATTTATACATGATTGTGCCCTAATTCCCAAAAATACCTCATCATAGGCCAACCTCAAGGTCTAGAGAATAATATCCCGCTAAAATTATAAAATAATTTTGAATTTTAAGCCAGATGGGACTAAGTCGCCCCAAGTGGCGACTTTGGTCCCACCAGTGAAATTTTACCAGGTGTCAGGAATTAAAGTGCATATAATGATGTTTAATAGGATTATTCTCAAGAACACTTTTAAGTATGACATGTAAGTGCATTAAGGGGCCATTTAAACATAATAAAGGGTTAAATTATTGATCACAAGCCTAGAAAAGTGTAAGAGTTTGTTACAACTCCTTACAACACTTTCAAATAAGGCTTGGTAAGTGATAAAAAGAGGTTATTTAGGTGAATTATAATAAAAGGGTCCTAGAAAAGTGTGAAAGTAGGTTACAACACTTCACAACACCTTTGCAAGACATCATAAGGTTTTTATTGATTTACAACAGCTCAAGGCCTAATGTGAATGTTTTGGCCACATTACAACATTAAATCTAAGAAAAATCAAGTCAAAATTCATAAGAAAAGGCCCAAATGAGCATGAAAATATCCAAGGATACATTTTTCTATGTTACACAAATAAGATAGCCCTTTTTTATATTATTTATAGTTTATAAAACTAGTACATAGGAGAGAAAAATAGTGTCGAACATGAAATATTCTATTTTTTATTGCTAGTATTACCATGAAAACTTCATTACATATTATTGGACTTGAACCTAAGACCTAACACTAAACTATCAATATCCTTTACAACTCTCTATTTGATTAACGCCGGAACAACCAACCACCCAACAACCATTGTAACCGGCCCTAAAATTCCATTTATAGAGATATGGGAATGACAAGCATTAGGAAAAAAATACAATTACAATTACATTTGTATTTGATAGTTAATTTCATCCTAATTTTAGAGATTCCCCAAGTAGTTACATTTAATCATTTCGAAATAGGGGAAAGCAAAAGACAAAAAATCCATACGGTTTGTTGAAGAAGACCAGTCAACCTTCCAAAATGCATCAGACGTTGTTGCAACAACTCCAAAATCCTTCGTCCATGTCAATCAAAGAATATTTTCCACCAGCACCCAAGGTAACATACTAATGTCCCCTATGCCCTTTAGGTTGCTCCACGTGGTGCTCTCATTTCTCCTCGTTATATTTCTTTAATATAAAATAAAATTGGATGGGGTGGTGGGGAGCCACCAAGATGAAGCCACATCACCCAATGACCATTGTCGATTTCATTTTAACACTGCTCATAAATCATTCAAAGGTATTGGGCCCACCAATGTAGAAGACATGTGGCTTGCGCCTGCTAGCTCGTGCAATTATTTTAATGAGGAATAAAAAATACGAGGAAGTGGGGAATGGTGGATATTTTCTCGTAATGATCAAACAGTCAACATAGAACCTAATATTTGCACATGCCAAAAATGTTAGTTTTTAGAAGGGGCCATCACTAGGCAGATGATGGATAGGGACATAATTATTAAAAATAAAACCTTAGGCGACCATGGGAAAAAAATAATAACTCGACTTAGACCTAGACAAAACATTTTGAAGGACATCGACCCTAATTAAAATAAGACAATAATTTTAATATGACCACGGGCATTGAACAAGATCACTAGGATCAAGGGGTCGGTAAAAGAATGAACTTGACAAATCATAAGTCATAACTTAAACTAACCGAGAATAGGCAGTAAGGAGTTAATGATGAATTAGAATCTTGGCAAGGACACATGCATAAGGGTTATTTAGGAAGGGTTCTAGGAAACATAAAACCCTAAAACAGTGATGGTAAACAAAACCCTAAACCCAGAGAGATGGATTTAACCAAAATTTACAAGATTTGAAAAGGAACCAGAGCGTTTTTATGGGTTCCATCACCTCCTAAATTTAATGTGAAGGTGTCAAAAATTACACTTTACAACACTAAATTAGGGAAAAGTTAAGTTTATTTAGCTTTAAAAGGGCCCAAGACCTAATGTGCATTTATAAAACACATCATAATACTAGATCAAGGTGATATCAATTCCAATTTATCATTAATTATTCTAAAATTAATCAAGAAAAGGGGGAATCCTTTCTGTCATTACACCTTGATAATGAAATAATGACAAAATAAAGGAATTGATGAATGAACAAAGATTTTTGCATATCACCAAACTCGTTAACGGCTACCCTTAGAGGATTGAATTCTAACACATCTCTCTAAGGATTTGAACTTGCATGAAATGGTTTGATTTCTTGATAGATCTTGATGCTTGAATACTTGCTTGAAAATTGAAACCTACATCATAATGTTAGCTCCAAAACATGTATGGACACACATAAATCTTGACATCATGATAGGATATTGAATGCTATTATAGATGACTAATAAATACTCTTCAAAACTCTTGACAATAATAGTCTCTTGTGAAGTTCACCCCTAGCTTGTTAGATTTGAATTGATAAAATAACCTTGTATTTATAGGTGTTTCCTTAATTACCCGACAATTAAACACCACAAGTCAAACTTTGTAATTTGAATCTAGATCATTAAAATTCTACCAAAAAAATATTAAAAAATGGGATCCAAGACTTAAGGAGGACCCATTTTCCCTTGGGTCAATGGATCCTAGGCCCTAAACCTAGGACACACATTTTTCAATATGTATAAAAGTGTAGGAATTGATTAAATATGTGTTTCCCTTTCAAAAAATGAAATTAAATAGGCTTGTGAATGCATAATTGGGTCAATTAAAAGCTTAATTAAGTCCAATTAATAAAGGAGAAGCAAACATGGTGTGAAAATTTAAAGGTTACATTTTTCAACACTACATTTAGCCCACACTTTAGTGAGAGTATGAACTTTCACTCAGACTCACACTAAAGTAGACAAATAAGTCAAGAGAAGTATAATTGTGCAAGTATTGGAAAGATGATATGGCAAAGGTCAAGGAGGATGATCAAGCCCCCAATATCTAAGATCTCATGGAAAATCAACAAAGTAACAAAGAGACACATGCCTACAGTAGCAACACAAGATGAAAATCATATAGTGTCAAAACTAATGCAAAAACATGGACTAGCCATAGTTTCATTGTTGTTCATAAACCGCATTCACAAGTAAAACCCTATTGTCCACAATGTAAACAAAATATGCTCATGAGGGCTAGTGAAATTTTGTGTCCACTAGGTGAGCCCCAAGAAGTTGAGAAACACACACTAGGTTGGTATGTACCCATAAAGAGGTGGTTGATGGGAAAGTCATGTCAAGCCTATAGGCTCCTATAACCATACCAAAATTTATACCTCCTAATAACTTTGATAAGGCACCACACCAAAATGGTTCCACAAGGATGAAAATTTGTGTTATGCTAGACACTCATGAAAAATAACAAGGCACCACAGGCTAGCAAGTTGTGTTATGCTTGGTGGCCATGACAATGGTTTAAATGCAATAGGATAGGATAGTCAAAGGGGTTTTTCTTAATGTGTGAAAGGTCACACCTTAGGGAACATCATGCTTTACATCACCACCAAGAGAGGACAAGTTAAGGAATAAATGATTCACATATTAGGGAATGCATAATATAGCATCACCACTAAGAGGAATATCATATTCCAATTAAGGTCACACTCATGTAGGACATCAAACCCAATGCTACCAAGAAGAATATGTGTCACATGAATTAAGAAGATGACACTTTGAAATAATTAATGAGCGAGGACGCATATGCCCCCACATTAAAGAAAATTATAAATACCATACTGTGAGAAATTACTTTAAAGTAGGAAATGAAAAATGCCAATACATGAGAGATTTATTCGAAAATCCCTATGCCAAACATATATTTCTAAATAGAGTTACATCATGAAAAGAGGTTTCCCCCCATATGTAATCCTAATATAACACATAAGAGATCCATGGATTTGGGGTTAACACATGTATTTGCTATAGTGATATAATCGAGCTTGGAATGGTTAGCATTCCCCAAATAACTCATGGAACAATGAGCACAAAAGGAAGAATGGCACATAGAGAGTGAAAAAAAGGGAAATAATTTTGGGTCAACATGGAAGAGACCTAAGTTTCTTGATGCATTACATCATCCCCAAAAGGAAAAAACAAGACAAATGAAATGACAATGGTTGTGACAAATATAAGAATGAAGATACAAATAGAATAATTGCATGATAGATTCACTTCCTTCATATCCTTGCACCACCGGAGCGACAAGGGTCATCCAAAGAAGGCTCACAAACATATAAAGACACACCAAGAAGCACAATATGATGGATCACCTTACATACATGCAATCACAAAGAACATGAAAATAAGAAAAAGAAAAGACTAGTATGGCACATGCAAGTCAACCTATAGCAGGTCATTTACATCCCAATCTTGTTCATTATAAGAAGAAGGTGGACAACTAGCCAAAGGTATAATGATAGGTTTTGTACTAGGAGCATCACCAGGTTCAACATGTGGGGACTCATTATTTATAGGAGGGTCATCACAAGTGTTATCATCTAAGCTCATGGTAGAGGAAAACAATAAATTCAGCTCACTATGCACTTACTCATCAATCTTAACAATCTCATCATCATCCAATTTAATCACAATAGGAGGCCTAATGATGATTTCCATGTTGGTTTCATGTTTTTGTTGTTGTGGCGAAGGTGAAGAATCATCATGCTTTGGTTGAGTTGGATTTTGATCTTAGTTTTTTTTTTTTTCTTTTCTTCTAACTAATGAGAAATAACACAACACCTATGCCTATGCTCTTTAGCTTTTCAATTTATTCTTGTATGATTTTCAAGTTGTGATTGTGTAGGAGTGGGTTTATCAACCATTGATTTATTTTCTTCTCGCAAGGGGGGAATGGAAAGAACTATGGAAGTTTAGTCAACCACTTTCTCTTTGGATTTATAAATAGGTAAATGATCTTAGGCTGAATAATAGGATTTATATGGTTATCTCTTGGTCTCTTATAGGAAATGGGTGGGGGAATAATGGTTTTTTTGTCTTGGTTACTTAGAAGGGCTTTTCATTCAATCACAGTTTCATCAATGATAGGAGGCTCAATCATAGGTTGAGGCATGTTTCTAAGGGATAATTGTGCCATGTGCTTTGCCTTGAAATTTTTGTAAAATTTGAAAAATAAATCCTCGTGATGCTTAATAGGTTTTATAGGTGTGGGCCAAAATAAATCTAATGAAAAATTTCCATGAGAAGATAAAGAATTAAAGCCACTATGATGCACAATAAAGATGTCATTTCCAAATGGAAATTTTAAGAATTTATGCATTACCGATGGGACAACATCCATGGAGCATACCCATGGATAACTAAGCTTCACACAAAATTCTTCTGACCATGGGATTATAGATAATGAGAGATAATTGTTTTGGTCCAAATTTTAATGGGAGAGTAATCAAACCTATCGTAGGGAAACCAAAAAAATTATGTGTTTTGATCCATGCTTTCTATTGTTCATAAGAGTCATGATTAAGTTCATGAAAAAACAAGAATTCTTCATTGATTGCATTCTCTACAAAAATAGGATCAAGTAATATCCCATTAGTAGGCTTTTCATTGATTCTTCTAACTATGTAAAATGGACCATTGAGTGCATGTTTAATTATGTCCTTTTTTGAGAAATCAATTTCAAAAGACATTTTGGTTTGGCCATTATGAGGTTTAACATCAATGAATCCAATAAAAGCATATATATCATATTCATTATCACTCTTATTATCATCAGTTGTATTTTATATGTTTTCAACATTTATCACATCATTCTTGGTGTCACTAGCTTTAAAAAATGAGATATAATAGTTTGGCATTGGATTGGTAAATATTTGTAAATTTTGGTTGTGTGGGGCAATATAATTATTTCCTTGATCATTAACACCACCAATCTGGATGTGATTAGAATCAATGAGGTATTGTACTATGTGTTTAAGACTCTTACAATGTTCTATATCATGTCCATTTTGTTGGTGATAATGGCAAAAAGTATTTGGATTATAGTTTATAGGTAAAGGCTTTGTAGGATCAATGGTTCTAACAGGAGGTAAGGTAATTAAGTTCTTACCCAAAAGTTGCAACATGATGGAATGAAGGGTATTGCATAATGGGGTAAATTATCTATGGTGTTCTCTGAATTGATATGGATTTTTTGTTTTTATGGAAGCCGCTTGAGATTGAGCTTGTTAATTTATTTGAGGAAGATCTATTTATAAATAAATCCCTTAGTTTGTTTCTTGGATGGTTAAAAATTGTTATGAGGCATGGATTCAAAGTTTTCAAGATGGTTGGAGGAAGTTCTCACTTCACGATGACTAACCAAATTTTGATAGTCATGGAGTGTCATGCACAAGTGTGTGGAGGGAAATTTCATCATCCCAACACTGTCTTGGATTTTCTTTTATAAATTTTCAATGAAAATTCTTTGAAGATCAGCATTGATAATTTTAATATTGATTTGCAAGTAAAGCAATTGGTATCATTTTATAAAGTCAGTGACCTTTTCATCATCCTTTTGTTTACACTTCATTAAATCAGCTAAGGTCATCTTGGGACCAATGTGTACTTGGAAATGGTTAAGGAGCGCATCAACAAGATCATTAAATGAGTGAATTAAATTATTCAGTAGAGAAAAACCATTCCAAGGTTATATCTTTTAAAGACCTTGGGAAAAGCTTACCCAAAATCTTGTCTTCAATAATGAAGTCACTACATAAGGTTGTGTATGTCGAAACATGGTTGCTAGGATCTCCTTTACCACCATATTTTTCAAATCTAGGAATCTATATGCCTTGTGGCATTTGTGCTCTCAATATCTCCAATGATAATGGGTTTATTTTGACATATTGTGAACGTTGGTCATTTTTTATTTTGGTTCAATGTGGAAATTTTTTGTTGGAGGGATGAAGCATTTTACAAAATTTGGTTAAGGACGGAATCATTGGTTGAGCTTTGAGATGGAGGTAAATAAGGTGGGGGTGTATATGTGTTGGGAGAACAAGTGAATTAAATTTTTGTGAGAGGTGATGGGTTAGGAGATATGATTTTTGAATTCACAAAGCTAAAAGGATTCCCAATGGACATACCTAAAGTTGGATTGGCATTGCTAGTTAGTTGCCTTGTTGTAGTAATAGTTGGATGAGTGTATGTAGGGGGAGAATTTTATTTCCACCTTGACTTTGGGTTTATTTTGATTTCACACAATTTCTAGTCCTTGTTCATTATCAAGCATTTTCCTCATGTTATCTATGACAAGAACCACAATACCAACAATTAATTTAGTACTCACAAAGTCTCGTAACCTCCCTAAGGCTTCATCTATTTATTTTAGCTTCTATTGAAGGATATTAGAAACCACTATATCAACATTAGTTGCATTGGTTGTTGGTAAAGTAGTCATGGGAAATTTTGTATCAAAGCTATGGTCCATAATGGGTTGACTAGTGGCAACACTATGAGTGAAAGAGTTAGAAAAGTCAAGATCCACATCGGTTGTACTAGCGCAGGATGGCATGAGTCTTGAACTACATCTCACAAAAGTATTGGCAATAAAACACAAGGTTGTCAAGCTCATACAAGTTTCACCAAACCCAAAAGTGCACCCAAAATGGAGAAAAGGAACTATGCAAATGTACTAAACACCCAAAAGTAGGAATCACAATACAAGCATGTAAAAATATTTTACAATTTTTAGGTTTGAAACATGATAATTTACTGATTATACTATGCAAAATCCTGAAAATAATATCTTTTTAATGCTAATTTTAATTTCAAGCAATGCACTTAATTTGACCAATTGAACTTAATATGCAAGAAAGTAAAACAAATTATGTTTTTTGAAATTGTAACACAAATCTGAAAAAAAATTGAAATGAATCAAATAGATACCAAATGATACCCAAAAATGTGAAAAGGAACCTGTACAAGGACAAGTGTTCCCAAGGGAAAATGAGTCTTTGTATAGGGATTGGAAAAATTAAAGTTTGTGTTACTGGTTTGATGTTTGCGTTCTTTGTTTCAGGTTGTAGACTATGAATTTTGTGATAGATTTTTCTAGTTTTAGGTGTCTTAATGCAAATACAAATAGTGAAAAATAGTGAACAAAGTGATAAATTTTGAACTAAAATTTGAATCTAAAAGACTAAAAGACACTCTTGATGTAATTACAATGCAAGATGTATGCAAAATTAATGATTTTTTTTAATTTTTTATGAATTTAAAGGATGCAAACATGCAAAACTAAACCCTAAATGCAATTTAAAGCAAACTAATGCAAATATAGATCTAGGATTATGAAGGTCTCCAAATTAGAATTTAGGATGTACAATGTTAGGTTCACCAAATACCCTTCAATCGAAGGGGGGTTTTGAATAGGCTAAGGTAATTCTCTCTCCTACTTTCCATCTTTCCCCATCCATATTTCTACCTTCCCCTTACATTCAAGATAAAATGGTCAATTAGGGAAATTGATAGAGAATGGTTGAGAAAAGAGAAAGGGTGGGTCGAGCTCACCCCTTCTTCCTTCGGCTATTATGACCATATACCGAGGGTCTCGTATTGTAACTCGGGTATTCATAATTAATTAATCCTAATTTTTACCCCTTGCACCCTCCATAAACAATTAAATAATGGGTGGGGCTAACCAAGAAAGAAATAGAAAAGGTGGGTGGAGATAAAATAGAGGGAAAGGGGATCCTTCCCTAAAATGGAAATGGGTATGCCCAAAGAAAAAGGGGGTTTCCACCTAATCACAAATCCACCTTTCCTATGTTCATTAGGAACAAAAATAGTGCCACAAATTCTTAGAATTGAATTACAACCCTTAAGGTGAGTCAACCCTAGATTTGGACATATATTGCCTTGACTTCCTTAGGAATAAAATGATTGAACAACAACTTTGGGAGAAAGATAAAAGTACGTTAACAATCAAACCTATGAGATCTATCACTTAGAATTTGAAGTATTATGATAACACTATCAAAAACAAAAATTAACTAGCATACATGAGAAGGTTGGGATGGTGTTTACTTACCTCCAAAAGTGGGTTTCAAGCTCTACTAAAGGAAATATTCACCCAAGGGAAAATAGGTCTATTTACAGGGGTCTAAAAAATCATTTTGTAGTCCTCGTATCCTAGATCTAAGCTTTTCATTCCACCAAGTTTCATTGTCGAAAAGCTGGAAATAAAACTTGTAGGTGAGTTTCCATGTCTTGATAGCTTTGATGACAACTTTGACAACTTTGTAAAATTGCACTCTTGATCCAATTTCAATCCTTCTTCACCTATAAACCTACACATGCAAAGAGAGGAGAAAATGTTTAGTTTGGGTGGATAAGGATTTGCCTTGGTCAAACCCTAGTTTGGTAATTAAACCTTGATAATGAAATAATGATAAGATAAAGGAATTGGTGAAAGAACAAAGTTTTTTGCACCTCACCAAACCATTGAATGGCTTCCCTTAGAGGACTAAAGTCTAAAACATCTCTCTAAGGATTGGATCTTGCATGAAATGGATTTATTGCTTGATAGATCTTGATGCTTAAATACTTGCTTGAAACTTGAAACCTACATCATAATGTTAGCTCCAAAACATGCATGGACACACATAAATCTTGAAATCATGATAGGCTCTTGAGTGCTATTATAGGTGACTAATAAATCTACTCTTAAATACTCTTGACAATAATCTTTTCTCTTGTGAAGTTCACCCCTTACTTGTTAGATTTGAGTTGATTAAATAACCTTGTATTTATTGGTGTTTCCTTAATTACCTAATAATCAAACACCACAAGCCGATATTTGTGATTTAAATTTAGAACATTAAAGTGCCACTAAAAACATATTAAAAAATTAGATCCAAGACTTAAGGAGGACCCATTTTCCCTTGGTCAAATGGGTCCTAGGCCTTAAACCTAGGATGCACATTTTCCAAGATGTGAAATTAAGTGTAGGAATTGACTAAATGTGGGTTTCCCTTTTGGAAAAAAAAATTATTTAGGATTTTGTATGCATAATTGGGCCAATTAAAGTCTTAATTAAGTCCAATTAATAAATGGGCTGCAAACATAGTGTGAAAATGTAAAGGTATACATTTTTCAACACTACATGTCCATATGGATTTCTTGTATATATGTTATAATTTTATCAACATTGAATGATGTATGCCTATATAGATTTTTGGTTAATACAAATCTTTTTACCAATGGTGTTCATATTTTCATTATAAATGATTAATCAAGAATAAATGAATAATGAACCGATGCAAATATAACTAATTAATGTTATCCATATTTTTAGTATAATTGATTAATTGGATAATTGAATAAGGCTCACTTTTACCATTTGGATTGTGGTATGGTTGCATACTTTTTGGGACTAAATAATGAAAAAATAATGTTTCCAAAATAGGTTGTTTCTAGCCACTTGTAGGTTAGTATCTACCTTTAATATCGTCTAGCTTGACTTCCCCCTACACCTTGAAGAGTAGATAGCCATGTAACTACAAAAATTAGAGATCAAAAGGAAATTCAAGCACCCATACATCCTTGCACATTTGATCATCTATCTGTGTTATCATCTAACCAACCTAACATTTACTATTTTATTACATGATGTGATCTATTTATAGTATGGACCCTTATCCTCTATTTCATCAATCAGTATTTCAAATTTAAATAGATTTATTCCTAATGCTCACACTTTCCTTCCTCTCAAATATATATATTTCTATATTGACCAAAAATTTTATGACTACCTTTAATTCAATCCATGGAGAATATTAGTTCTTTGGTGTAGATCATATAGTCATAATACTACATTGGCTCACTAGGTTATTATACAAGCTTCTAAGAATGGTCCTATCATGACTGTTTGCATTAGAATTCCTACACTAGCAAGATATAATAAAAATTTAACATGGAACTAACAAAGTTAAGTCTACTTCAAAATACCCTATATGTTCTCCAACTACTCATAAATGTGCATGGCAATAATTTATAACTTCTCATTCAACTCTCAATTGTTGGAGCTTCCTAAAACTTGCCAATAGGGCATGTGGAAAATTCTTAGAAATGATTAAATTCCCTGATAGGGCATGGGAGATATTTTAGGACAAGTTTGGACACTTTTTTGATCCATTGAAGTCTCCTAAATTCTTATATATTCCTCAAATATACCTTGCAATACCCTTTTCATGACTAAATTTTCTATATTCATGTCTCTTGCATTCATATCCTTGTTAGCTAGCATGCAGGTATCATACTATGGTCTATTAATTCTTATGTCTTCTTTTGTCATTTTTCTACATTGTACTCTTTTCTCTTATTTCTAGGTCCTCATATAAAAAGAAAATATTTAAACATTTATTTTATCATCTAAGGCTCATAAGGCTTAAAACCCCTACCAAGCTATCACCCTTTTCTACTATGTTCTGACTGGCCCATCCATTTGTCATTATTTTCTCTATCCTTTGTTGTTTATCAAAAATAACATATGAATGTCTTGAGTATCCTTCATGTTTTTCCATGGTTTATAAGGATTCTTCTTACTATCTTGCTCGATTAGGTTAAATTCCCTTGGTATTTTAGTGCAATAATCTTATATTTATACATAAGTAGTAGATATCTTGAATAAGTGAAATCAATTTTAAAAAAGAATCACTAGTCTTAGAGAACATAAAGTATGATTGTTAGTTGTCCACTATTTCATAGGTACACTAAAAATGATCTCCTAAAATGCAACCCAAAGGTATACTACTAAAAGTAAACTAAGAGCATAGCTTGTGAAAAAAAGGGTAATGCATTGGTTATTTGGAAGTTAAATCTATATGTGGATCAAAGTGGCTTCTTAACTAGAACATTGAGTTTCCAATAGTGTTCCAGGTGGTTCCCTTATTTGGTTGTCCTTTCAATTATTCATGAATTACTTAAAACATAGAAATGACTTTTGTCATGTGTAGGTTTGAATACCTTCTATTGATTGTCTTCCATGTCAACAACTTACAAAACCAAAACTCTTACTTCCATTTCATATTGTTCTATAGTATTTTACACTATCCATTTGTTTGTCTTTTGAAACTATGTGTCTTCTCTTCAAAATATGGAACACTATTTAACTCTTATTATCTAGTAGTCATTTACCATGCTTATTGTGGTGACTATTATACATTGATGGTAAATATATAAATTCATTTCTTACTCTTCATAAGTCTACAATTATATCCTTTTCATTATGAAAAACTCTCAATACTATCCTAAGACTGTGTCCTTTAATCTTTATCATAGGCTATTCCATGGTGCTCACTATCTATTCATTTACTCTTTCCACTATCAAACGTGCTACTGAATTTTCATTGATCATCATCATATTCTTATTTCCATGATTATTTTTTCTATCATCATTGGTATAAATGAGACTAATATATTTAACTCAAGTAAGGAAACTTAAAAATCATAAAGTCAAGCCAAAGAAATAATATTCAATATTTTCATGGTAAAAGAGACCTCAATTTAATCATTGTCATCTACAAAAGGTTAATTCCATTATCAAACATTTACTACATATCTTAAACTATGACAAGGGTATAATGAGGGTTTTGAAGAATAGACCCTTGACAAGTTAATTCCATTATTATTTGTTGTCACAATATCTTTATTTAGCTCTTGCTCCATTCCTCACAACTGCAATGCTTGGCACTATCATAATTAACTCAGTTGGCTACTATCAAATCTCCTTTTGATTGTCATCTCTTCTTCTCATTTTGGCTATCATCTTTTACATTATGTTTTGACCCTTTTTCACTTGAAATTTTCCATAAAGATCTTCCCTCACTAGGTCATTTTGTTTTTCAATATGTTTGTCCCTTGTTTCTTTTAAAATTAATCCTGACTTATTTCATGTTACTTTCATATATCTCTCACGCATCATTAAATTTTCCTACCTATCATTCTATTTTACTTGATAGACCCACCCCATAAATGGTATGTAGTAAATAATTTCCTTCTCCATCAAGATTCCACGTAATATATTCAATTCACCTTCCTCATTGTCAAATCACTATCTATTTGGTAGATATTATCTTGATAATGAAACCACTCCTTATGGTGTCAACAACATACTTGCAACCACTAATATAATGTTTCTATTTATCATTGGTTATTGAAGGACTATCTCTTTGTGTGGATTCTC
The DNA here is from genome assembly GCA_007115665.2 of Sequoiadendron giganteum. Lineage (NCBI taxonomy): Eukaryota > Viridiplantae > Streptophyta > Pinopsida > Cupressales > Cupressaceae > Sequoiadendron > Sequoiadendron giganteum. The sequence continues at coordinate 604,024,728 of CM021105.1, forward strand.
TCATCAATCAGTCCTTTTCTTTCTCTTCTTATGTTAGGTGTGTGCAATTTTTTCATCTAAGTAAAGGGAAAGTAAATACAAAAACCAAGTTCAAATTGAAAACACAAAAAACACTCAAGATAAGGGCCAATATGAAGCTCAAACCTACAAGAAAACACACAAAAATGAAGTCTACATTGAACTTGATGATGAGATTCCCTCTTTAATATTGTTGGGTTGTGCTCGTTTAACAATTTAGGCAACATACCACCTTTTTGTTGCTTGATTTTGGTCAAAAATGGAATGAAAATAGCTATGAATGCAATATTTGACTATGGAGATATGAGAGCTTGAGAGTTGAGTGCATGTAATGGATGAATATGGTGAGAATGAAAAATTACAAAGTCATTTTATAGTCATTAGAAGGGGAGGATCAAGGGGAGAATCAAGGGTTGATTTGTCTTAAGGAATCTCAACTCATTTGGATGACATGTGTCATCCTAGGGGAAGTGCGGAGATGATGTGGATGGTGAGGTGGAAAAGGGCTTGCTTGTCCAATCCTCCCAAATCATGGAAAGGATGTGACAAGAGGGGAATTTAAAATTACCATGCAATCCTTTTGGGGATGATAAAAGGAATTTAAAACTCCTTGGGAGATGAGGAGAGGAATTAAAAATTCCTCTAGAGACTTAGGAAAGATAAAATTGAATTTAAAATTCCATTTGGGGATGTGGGTAGATTAAAATGGAATTAAAAATTCAATATGGGTATTGGGCTAACATTTATTTGGGGGTTTATCATGGGTTAGATTAGGCTAATTAATCAGGATTAAGATGTGCAAGTGAGGTGATTAGGAAGATGATTAGGCTAATGAAGGAAGATTAGGATCAACCTGATAATTATGGAGGATGTGACACTTCCTAACCAATGATTAGGAATGTGCAAATCCTAATGATGGGATTATGTGCAAGCTAACCAAGATTAAGGATGGATTATGGAGGATGTGATATTTGGAGAGAGAAAGGGGATGAGTTAAAAAATAATTTTAATTCACATGGGATGATGACTAGATTAAATAAATTGATCTATTTATTTAATCTAGAGAAGAAATGTTAAAAGGTTAAAGGAAAAAGATGAATATTAATTTAATAATAGTGATATTATTTAATTAAAACATATGGGAAGATGGAATGGATGAAAAAATGGAGAAATTTGACCAAATGTAAATGGTCAAATTTAGGTGTCTACATTTTTCCCCTCTTTGAGATTGTGTTACAGAGTAGCATCATTTCAAAGAAGATTTAAAAGTGGCACCTAGAAGAAGATGATTAGATTAGGGAAGATTCCCCAATCATTCAAAGGAGTGACTATGAGGAAATATGGTGAGAGTGAAGATGAGTATTAGGATTGATAATGCCCCCTTAAGCGGACATGCGGATTTGGGAGAACATGGGGATTTGGGAGAATATGGGTGTGCTCTCAAAATGAATGAGATGATGCAATATAAATGAGGAAGATGATGTAAGATGATGAATTGAATACAAGATGGGATGAGGAAGAGATAATGGAAGGATAATATGATAAGAAAGCAAGCACAACAGGATTCGAGGACAAACATGATGTTTCCCTAGTCAAGCTACAAGCCAATATTGATTGATGATGGATGGAGTGTTGTTGATGTGGGGATGATATATACCACAACAACACAAGAATTGGGAAGGATACATCATAATAATGATGATGATTAGAGTGTTGATGTGGTAATGACATATCCCAAAAAACCACAAGTATTAGAAAGGATACATATCGATGATGATGATGATGATGATGATTAAGATCAAGGCTTGGAACAAGGCTAAGAACAAGACCAATGATGTGATTGGATGATTTGTACTAGATTACATGAATGGGGATTTGTTAAAATTAATGGGATTGATGAAATAGATGAATATGATAAAGGAAAAGATGCTTAGAATAACAAACCTATATTATCTTAAGAAGATTGAATGTGTGATGACATGATTAGGATAGATGAGAATATGCTTAGAATAACAAATCTATATTATCCTAAAAAACTTAATGATAATGACATGATGAAAAATATGATCAAATGATAGGTGTAACCATAGTAAACCAGCCAAAACTAAATTGAACTAGTGGGGAAAGATTTAGGGACCTCACTTGCACAATCAAAATCTAATAATCAAGAAAAAATTGAAAAGAATGAAATAGAAAATATGGGGTGAAGCAATAAATGGTAGGATGGTAGATGGGGGATGATATCATAGTAACCAAAATGGATCAATTTAATTGTTATGGATTATTTTTCCATGTAGTGAACACTTAATTTGATATAGCATGGGATAATAGATGTACCAGGATATGAGAAACCAAGGTGAGGTCGTATCGCATTCATAGGACTAACACAATATAAAAAAGGTTAGTCCAACATGTCATAAAGTTTCAAAAGGCTTTGGTGGGGTCAATGTTGGAAAACCACAAACATAAAGGATGCCCCATCATAACACAATATTACAAAGGATCTTGGTGGGTACTATTGTCACATAAAACTACACCCTATTGAATATGGAGTTTAGTGTTCTAATGACACAATGGAAAAAACCTCAAGATGTGGGACCTTGCACGAATGAGGTTGAATCTTTGAAGAAGGTTGGCTTCCTCTTCTAATCTAAGTGAAAATTTGTTGGTCTAACCCATCACATGAAAACCTTATCACTACCCTAATATAACAATTCATAAGGAAAAGAGATATAAGGATAATATGAAATGGAATGAAGGTGATACACCAAGACATAATTTATTTCTTCTTTGCTTCAGATTACTCAATACACTAACAAACTTACTAAGACACATATTTAGACATGAAGGTAAAGAAGCTTACTCAAACATGCAAGAAATAGCTATGATGATAGCTATCTATTTAATTAATATAAGCATAAAGCCAAATTTTATAATGGTAGAATATAGAGTACAATGCCAACAAAATAAAACTATGAGAGGGGCCCAAAATAAGAATTCCTTGAAAATGAACAAGTGTCGCCTTTATAATTCAGGCATTACTTAGCTAACTCTAACCAAACCCTAACACTTACCAGGGTTTGAAAATTCTATAAATTTATCCAGATTAGGGTTGAGGCGGCCAAATCATGAAGGTCACGTTGAAGGATGAGCCCTGGATGCACCAAGACTTTCATGCCATACCTCTACAATATTTTTTCCAAAATCACTTTGAAATTCCCTTGTGAATCCAATGATCTGGACCTGGGGCAAAAGGGAAAGACAATAGTCAGTCATTTAATGAGAATGGGTGCCCATGAGATCAACCATAACCATCAACTAGTGCAATAAACATTTTCCTCAAGGATCAAAAATCAAATAGGTAGGTGAGAAGATCAGTAAGGCATTAATGTCACCATCACAAAAAAACATTCCAAAACATAGAAATCCTGAAAGGAAACCATTTCCAGATCCAAAATTAAATGGCTCGAACCCTTGGAAAACTGTCATCGTCTGAGGTCAGGCATCAAGGATACTACTGGACTCCTACTGAATATGCATGTTGAAGACTGGGATAAGGGACACCAAAACTGTGAAGTCCAAAAATTGCTTATTTTTCGAGAGCCAAGCTTCAAGGGGAAGGGTTACCTCTTACCGGATAAGAGGTAAGGTGAAAGAAGGAAGCCCAACCTTTGACGTCTGAAGGGATTGAGTTGGTCAAAACTTTTGAGTGGCACATCAAAGGTTGGGCAAGAGGAAAAGGGAAGGTAGAAGTGGGGAACCCAATCTCCAACCACTGAAATATGAGATCAAGGATCAGGGATTGGGGGAAGAGGATTTCTCTTACTGAGTAAGGGGTAAGGTGGAAGCCCAAATTCTAACATCTGAAAGGTCAAGAATTTTTTGAATCCTTCAAAGGCATGGTCAAGGTGGGTGAAAGAAAAATAGAAGACAAAGGCTCAATCACCAAAGGCTACGAGGAAATTTCAGGGATCAGGGATTGGAGATTAGGAGGGAGTCTTAACCTCCTACCAAGTAAGAGGTAATATGGAACCCCAATGCTCGAAGTCTGAAAAACTATGTTGGGAACCGAAGATCAGAAAGAGGTAATAAGTTGAAGGAAGGAGAAAAGTGAGTGATAAGAGGGAAACCCAATGTCTAAAGTCCAAAAAGGAAAGACTTAGGTGAATTTTAAAAGAACTTGATTAGAATTCAAGGATCAAGAGGGAGGCTAACAAATTAAAAAAAGAAGTGGTAAGGCTTAAAGGAGAAGGCCGAAGGTTGATGCCTAAAGCACTTAGAAGAAGAAAGGAGAAGAAATGGGAAAAAACCCAAACCTTGACATTAGCCAATTCTAGGACTTCCTCAAAGGATACTTATGTAAGGTGACCCATGTGAGATCTCTCGAATTAGTTTTCAATGACAGGTTAGTAAAGGGTGGCATGAATTTTCAACATTTTTTGTGGTTTCTATGGGATGATTGTCTGCTAATCATGGAATCTAGGAGCCTTATCAATCCATTGGGAACAGAGTCATGAAATGGATTTACAAACCTTATCGTCCCAAGGGAAAAACAAAACATGTGCAGGCTTGCACTTGGAGGAAAGCAAGAAAACTAGAAACATACATTCCCTTAAAGAGAATCCAAGGTGTGAAAAATTACTTCATAGAAAGTGATATATTTACAATATGTACATGAAACTCAAAACTTGTCATAAATAAGGTTTGAGATGAATCCTATCGACTAAGATTGTATGAACCTCACCACCCAAACTCAAAACATGGAATGCATTGGTCTCCTTCTAGTTAGTGATGGCATATGGACCACTCCAAATGGCATCAACTTTGGAATGTCTTCCAAATTTGTCTCTATTTACATCTCATTTCAGCACTAGATCTCACTCTTAGAACATCCTATGGACTTCTCTTTTGTCAAAGCTTCTTTTGACCTGTGCTTGTTGAGTTTGTATGACTTGCATAGATTTGTTCCTTATCTCCTCCAGTTCCAAAAGCTAATCCAACCTTATTGTCATAACATCATTTCCTTTTAACTCCAGTTGATATTCCAACTCAAGGGAAGGAATCTCTAATGATAATGGTAACCTTTCCTTCATTCCATAAACTAGCATAAAATGAGAGTTACCATTTTCTCTTTTAGGAGTAATTTTATCAGCCCAAAGGGTTGTCTTCAATTTTCTATACCAAAATATTTGATTTTCCTCAATGGTCCTCTTGATAACCTTGGTGAGATTTTTATTCGAAGACTCATCCAAGCCCTTTCCCTAAGGGTAATAACTAGATGAGGTCTTCAAGTAAATTACATGCCTATCTTCCCAATCAAGTATATGAGCACTAGTAAAAGCCTTGGCATTATTTGAAATGATGGTAGAAGGAGTGTCAAATCTTGTAACAATTCTATCAAAGAATTTCAAAATTTAAGCATCACCAACATCCTTCAAGGAAACTACCTCTATCCACCAGGTGAAGTAATATGCGGTTGTCCAAATTTATTTATGGCCAACACTTGATGGTGGATTTATCATGCTAATAAAATCCAAACCCCACTAAGTAAATGGTTGATCAACTTGAATGGGATGAAGAAGGAGGATAACCAACCTTTGCTTTCTAGAAAAGAAAGCACACTTTTTGCAATTTCTCACCCATTTGTGAGCATCTTTGAATAAGGATGGAAAATAATAACTAGCCCTAATGATCTTTATAGCAGTGGTCCTTACAAAAAAATGGCCACCTAAAGAGTCATCATGGTTCCTCCAACATTTAGCTAACCTTATATGCATCTATGCATCTTAATAAGACCCCATTGAATTCCTTTCTAAAGAGTATGCCATCCACTATGAAATAAGGAATGGAATATGATCTAAAGTGTCTTCTTTTGGTCATATCCAGAATTGGATGATACCTACCTTCTTGTAAAAAGTTAGTCATATCATTTACCCAGCTATTATGTCCATCAATGTTGGATGTTTGTTAATGTTTTTGTAACACAAGGGCAACCTTTGCGAGAGTTTCAAGTGTCAAGACAATTTTCTCACACAACATCCCTTTGCCTCTCACTAGTTTGGTGATTTTGATGTCAACATCATATTCCATCACCTTGGTGATCCATCCAGCCATGTTTCATTGATATCTCTACTCAACATGAACTCTTTAACATTAACATGGAGAACCATTAACTATATATTGTTATTAGACAACATGTCTCTAAATTTTTTCAATGCCCTAACCATAGCAATATCTTTCTTTTAAACATAGTTTTACTTGACCTCATAATATTTAAGCCCTTCACTAAAGAAAGGAATGGGTTTCTCTAGATTTTCTTTATTTAGCTGGGTTAGGATAGTTGATATACTTGCTTAACCTGCAAAAGTTTAAAGAATTAAATCCTTGTCATAATTAGGATTGATATGGGTGGGAGATTGAGAATTTTTTCGTTCGATATCCTCAAAGTTATCCTTACCTTCCTTGGTCCATTTGAAGACCATGTTTTTCTTAAGAATAAAGCTAAGAGGCTTTACAAATCATCAAGATTTGGAATGAACCTCCTCACAAAGTTAATTGTTCCAAATCAAATTTATAATCCCTTCTTGTGACTGGTAATTAGGATGTCCAAGATGGATTTTTCTCTTGCAGGATCAATGAACAAGCCATCCTTTGAAATAATGTGTCCAAGAAGTTTTCCTTGATCAATGGAAAAGTCACATTTATTTGGATTTAGGGAATACCTTATTCCCTACATTTTTGAAATACATTCTCAAGGCGACTAAAATGGTCTCTTGCATGTTTTGAAAACACTATATTATCATCCAAGTAGACCAAAACAAATTTCAAGACACGTTGAAACACCATGTCCATGGCTCCTATAAAAGTGGCTTTTCCTACATTGGATTTAGACAAAAGAATTTTACAATAAGCATAGCTGCCCCAATTTATATTAAAAATTTTCTTGTGCTAATTAGATTCATGGACCAAAATTTTAGCTAGCCCTAAGTAACCATCCAAAAAGAAAATCTTTAGAGCCCATTGACTCTTTGTAAAATTTTCTCAATCAAGGAGGGGATAATTATACTTTAGGAGGGATCTATTTAGATCCCTAAAATCTACCTGAAAACTTTATTTCCCCATTAATTTTATTCAGAGGAGGTACTAATTTTCCACCCATGAAAGGTCTTGATGGGAAAAAATGATTCTAGCCTCACTTTCAGTTTGGCTAACTCTTTTTTTTTCTCATCAAAGGCTCAATCTTAAGATTTATAGGCCTATAAATCTTAAGATATTATGATATTATAGTGTCAAAAATATTGGGAAAGGTCTGGGTCAAAAATATTTAGGTTTTCATAAGTCCAAGTAACTACATCATTGTATCTAAGGAAAATATCTATGAAAAATTCATGTCTAGTGGTAGAGCATACCTTTCCCAAGTTTAGAAACTTTCCCTCTAAAATCTCTATTGGCCTAAAGTCACCCCTCTTTGTAGCTATGTTCACTTATTTTCTGATTTAACTAATCATTAGGGTTGAAGATACCTTCAAGGGTGATAAGACCATTTGGTATCTTCTTACTACTTAGCCGCAAAATCTGATCATCATATTGATTCTGCAACTTAGACTAATTTCTTTTAGAAAATTCTACCTCCTCTTGCAAAAAATTCACTATCTATTGGTCACTCTCAAATACCTACTAGTGATCTTGATTATCTGGAACAACATGACTCACAACAAGCCGTATATGCTACTCATTTTTCTTGCAATATGTGTTGGTATGTCAAACTAAGCACCAACTACTAGAAGTCTATCAACGTGCTTATTGTAATTTCTCGGAGTTGTTTGGATGTTAAAACCTTCAAAGCCCTTTATCAAATCCCAAACCACATTCTTGTAGGATTTAAGTAGATTATTCTTGGTTGAGCTCTGATATCTAACCTAATGAACAACTAATTCAGTGTCACCAAAAACCTATAACAAGTTGATGTTCCTTTTTTGTGCAAGTTGGAGACCTTGGATGAGTGCTTCATATTCAACCACATTGTTAGTGAAACTAAATTGAACCATGAAATAGAAATAATATTTCTCCTTTCTTGGTGATACAAACATTACACTAGCACTAGCACCATTCCTATTTTTAGAACCATCAGAAAATATTTACCACAATCCCCCTAGATTCTCTTGAGTTTTTATGAGATTGGGGATAGAAGATTTTTCTTCATGAATGCAATAGGCTCCTAGACTAGTCTCCTCCACTTCAAAAATACTTAATGGGTCAAATTTTAAACAATTCCCCCATTCATCCAACAAACAATCAAGTACCTCCTTTATATGATTAGTAGGCTCATGAATAGAACACCCCTCCTTTTGATCATATAATGTGCAGTTCATATTTATTGGACTAGGAGTGTAAGGCTCTAGATGATCCTTTTCTATCAGCTCATATTTGATGCTTTCTTTAGTACCATATCTAGTTCTAAATAAAATGTGAGACCAATCAACAAATAAGTATCCACCTATCTTAGCAGTGAAATCTCTAGACAAATAAATAGAAAAAATGGTAGGGAGGTTTATGATTGAAATATCTTGTAACACATCATAGCCAACATGCATGCAAGGTTAATTTTAGGTTATTAATCACTACCATTGTCCTAACAATAGTTCCATCCAATTGTAAAACCTTCCTAGCCACTGGTTCATATTTGATGCCAAGCATGTTAGCAATCTCCATAGGTATAACAAAACTAGTTGCCCCTAAATCTATCATAAAATTATGAACTATATGTTTTCCAATAATTAAAGAAAGATAGAAGGGAGGTGGCTTACTAATTTTGCTAGAGTTACCTTCTTATTTGGATTGCACCAAGCTGCTTGATGGAGTAGTTTTCTCCTTTTCTTATACATCACCCAATTGTTTATTCTCTTTCAAACCCTCTTGTAGCAAATCTCTTTGTGATGGAATGGATAGATCTTCCCACATAGTAACATTCAAATTGGTTTTTTCATTTGATCCACTATGTTGAAGGGAAGCTAACTGGATCTAGAAGGAATCTTAGAAATAGTAATCTATACTCTTGTTGTTTGGGTGGTCATAGGTTGCTTTGTTGCTTTCCTAGGCCTACTAGTAGATTGATTTGATTGTGGAACATCTATTGTTCTACCTGTTGGTCCAGCATCTGCATTTTTTTGAGGTTGTTGAGAGATTGATTTTTGCCCATCCATGGAATATACACCACCCTCCATTTCCCTTTTCTTTTATCTTGTATTTTGAGCTATTATATCAGTAGTTTCTCGATTTACACCACAAAAAACTTCTTGATGCCAATTGACCAATGAAGAGTCCTCATGTGCATGATTTTGGCCACTAGCAACTAGTTGATTTATGCCAATTTTTTTTATTGAAGTAGAGGTTTCATTCTAAACCATTAGAGTTTGTACAAACTCTCCATTTGGAAAAAATTTTGATCATGAGCCTTCTCACAAGGGTAACACCACTCTTGCTCTTGGGCTAGATTATTTTGTACTAGGACCAAAGCCTTAGAAGTTTTGGTAGTAGCTAGATGTATTCTATTCATGGGCTTAGTATGATTCCACTTATTTTTTCCTTGATAAGGTAGCCTATTTTTCTAATAGACCGAATTTTGAGGCTGATATGGCGTACTATTTTGAACTTGTTGCCTCTTCATTGATACTAAATCATTATTCATACTTTAGAGCAAGGTTCCCCAATATTCTAGAAGTGTAGTAGAAGAAGAAGTTTGGATTGTGGAAACCATTGGAATAGGATCCATCAAGATAGGAGCCACTATTGGATGCAAGGGAAGCTCTAGAAATAAAGGAATTGGTGGTCTAGGATATATCTTCCCAACTTGTATTAATCAATTTATGCCCTTATGACAATATCATATGCACCTACTAAGGTAAAACCTCCCATAGATTGAATCATAAAAACAACATCACTGTTGAGAGATTTTAAGAAATAAACGAAGCTATACTTAGGAGAAGTTTTCACCAAGGCAAGGTTTCTATCCCAATCCTTCTAAAATATATAATTGAAGTCACTCATGAATTCATGTGGTTCTCTTTTAATTGTTGTCAATTGTTCTACTAAGGATAAGTGGTAACTTTTGTCTTCAAATTGTTGGCATAATTTCTCACCTAACTCATTTGAATTGTGGATGGAGTTGGGTAGCAATCCTCTATACCATTGCAATGCTTTACCCTTAATGGAAGTGGCAAGAAAACTAACAACCACATTGTTTTTTTTACATCATGCACTGAGCATATATTTGCCACATCTATGATGTGCCCAGAGTTGTGGATGTTTCACAGGTAAAATGGGGAATGCTTGTGAGGGAATTGACTAGTATATCATTCTTATGGACTAGAATTAAAGGCATTCCACCACTAAAAGATACAAAGGGTTGATTCCTAGGAAAACCAATATGGAATAAATTTCTATGTGTATGAGCATCAAGTGTTATGGCTTGGTAAAATATACCCACATGTGGCATAGATTGAGCTCTAGGAGATGGATGTGAGCTTCTATCTCTTCTAGTGGCTGACAAAGTCTATCCATTTCTTCTTCTTCTAGAAGAAAAATATGGTAAATATGGTAACTCAATATATTTATAAATAACTCTAGAATATGCCCTTGTTTGAATTCAGGGCATGAATGCATAGGTCCACCTTGTAACTAGGAGTTTTGGGCAGAAATTCAGTCACCAACTTTGATGTAGAATCGTCCCTTAAACTCAAAGGCACCAAGTACTTAATCTGAGGGCCTCTTCAAGGTTGGAATATTGAGAGAAACACCACTCTCTCAATAAGATGAAGTGAAAATTATTCTTGTCCCACTAGGCATGCCAAAAACTATAGTCACATAAAACTGCACCCTATTGAACAAAAAGTTTAGTTTTTTTATGACATAATAGAAACAACCTCAAGGTGTGGGACCTTGCACGAATGAGGTTGAGTCTCTGGAGAAGGCCGACTTCCTCTTCTAATCTAAGTTTAAATGTGTTGGTCTAACCCAACACATGAAAACCCTATCACTACTCTACTCTAACAGCTCACAAGGAAAAGAGGTAGAAGGATAACATGAAATGGAATGAAGGTGATACACCAAGATATCATTTTTCTTTTCTTTTCTTCAGATTTCTCAATACACTAACAAACTTACCAAGACACATATTCAAACATGAAGGTAAATAAGCTTACTCAAACATGCAAGAAATAGCTATGATGATACCTAGATTTAATGAATATAAGGCATAATGACATATTTTACAATGGTAGGATGTATAATAAAGTGTTTGCAAAAGAAAACTATGGGAGGAGCCAAAAAGAAGAACTCCTTGAAAATGTACAAGTGTTTCCTTTATATTTTAGGCATAACATAGTTGACTCTAGCCGAACCCTAACCCTTACTAGGAAAATAAAATAGCATAATTTTTCAAGATTAGGGTTGAGGTGATTAGATCATGAAGGTCATGTGGAAGGATGAGCCCTAGATGCACCAAAACTTTCACACCACACCTTTGTAATAAATTTTATCCAAAGTTACTCCAAAATGCCCCCATAAATCTAGCAATTTAGATCTAGGGTAGAAGGGAAGGACAATAATTAGTCATTTAATGACCATAGGTGACCATGAGATCAACCATAACCATCAAAAAGTGCAATAAATGTTGTCATTGAACCTAAAAATTTGAACAAGTAGGTGAGAAGGTTGCTCAGGCATTAATGGAACCATCACAACAAAACATACCAAAATGTGAAAGGTCAGGGTGTTGGGCCTAAAAGGAAACCATTGCTAGATCTAGAATTAAATGGCTTAGACCCTTGCAAAACTATCACCACCTGAGGTCGAGCATCGGGGATACTGCTTGACACCTACTACCAATGCATGTTGGAGACTGGGACAAGGAACACCAAAATCATTGTCTAAAAATATCCTATCATTCAAGAGTCAAGCTTCGGGGGGAAGGGTTACCTCTTACCAGATAAGAGGTAAGGTGAAATAAGGAAGCCTGACCTCCAACGTTCGAAGGGTTTGAAATGGCTGAAAATTTTGAACACCGCATCGAAGTTTGGGCAAGAGGAAAAGGGAAGGTGGAAGCAAGAAGCCCGATCTTTGACCACCAAAACATGAGATTAGGGATCGAGGGAAGAGGATACCTCACTAACTCATTTCACCCCAATTTTCGACGAAACCTTCCGATGAAACCTATATAATCAGATGTATCATCGGGCACTTGTGTGAATTTTCATTTTTGTTAATTTTTATCCCCGACGTTCGTTGGAATGTCGACGAACCTTTGTTTTGTCAACGTTTCGATGAAGATCTTTCGTCGAAATTGCGATGGACCTACAAAGTTTAATTGTGGCAGGCATAAATTGAAATGAGCTTGACTATTTATTGAGACAATGTTTTGCTCAATGGTTTTCTTGGGGAAAATCAGAAGAAACTCAAGAAGATATCGCCAGGTTGAGGGTAGTCATGGTCTTTTTCCAGAATTCATTTGTGAAGTCAGATTTGTACTTCCAGGTTTGAAAATCATATTTTAAAGCAACATCTCATCAGATTTCATTTTTAGTCTTGTGCATTTTTAGAATTTCATTTCCAGATTTTAGACCTGGCTTCACAAATTCTTTATAAGGGAATTGTTTATAACTGATGGAAAATTCTTGATGGATTTGGACAAAGATTATATTTGCAAGGTTTCAATTTTAACCCTAATGATCAATTTGCAATAGATTTGGGAGCCATAGCTAGATAATATCAAAGGCGTTGGTTGTTTTTTACTATAACCAAGTTAATCTTCTAGACACATAGCATATAAAATCTCAGATAATACTGCCTTACAATACCATCAATCTATATTCTAACCCAATACTACTTATCAAATCCTTATATGAACATAGTCACCTATAACCTCACTCAAGCATTTTAATTAATTCCTTGAATTAAAGCCAAAATGAGAATTACACACACCATAACAGTGAGATGAACAGAATAACCCTTGATCATTTTATTCAAGATAATAATATATTCATACAATGGAGATACATGACCTTGAAATGAGTAATTTTCATTCAGATGCTAGTACTGTCTTGAAAATTAAGTACCTTTGAAACTAAAACCTACAACAGAATGACAACAAACCTAAGAATAGTATTTTCACTATAATATCAGGCTCTTTACAAATTCGCTCTTGCAACTTCAGTTAGACTCGACTTAAAGATATCTAACTTGCTAACCCGTATTTCTGGTCCTGAAATCCTTCTTATAGGGAAAATGAAGGAGCAACAAGCATCGGACCAGAAATACACCTGTCACTGGTCACTTGGACCACCTTATGACATTTCAAAAATTGGTTACAACAGCTGAGTCTCTGGAGAATCTTCTTGTTCATCCCGTCCACTGGAGAATAACTGGTGCATTTGCCAAACTTTGAAATCTTGCACCAAAACTGCCACCAAGATAGCCAAAATTTGTTATAACCATAACCGCTGAGCTGTTAACTGTCGGTTGTAGACTTTGTCCTATTCTTGTTCAGTTAAGTACTTTTCTACCCATCCTTGATATTCCTCATCCATTGGCCAATTAAAATTTACCACCTCATTTACCTTGGCACTGTAAGGTGTATACTTTACTGCTACTTGATTCACCTCCCTTTCAAAAGATTCAAAAAATGTGCTAGTGAATTAATGATTTTATCCATACTACTCATCAGCATGTCATAATCTGAGTCATCACAAATCAATTTGATTTGTGCATTGATGATTTCATCTACCCTGTCCTGCCATTGCTGCAGTGATCTAACATTTCCTTGGGCATCTACAATATCTGGTAAAGATGTGTCACTCCAGTCATCAAAACTCTTTACCAACTCTTTAATCCTCCTGCTGAAATCATCAGGTAAGGCCTGGAAACCTTGCAGTGACTTCACAAAGTCTTGAGTAGGCCTTAATTGTTGAGGCCTATTAGCTGCATTTTGAGATTTTCATTTCCAGATTTTGTTGTTCAAGTTCAATATTCTGATTTTAGGAGTCTAACAGTTGGAAATCATTAGTAAAATCAGAATTTAATAATTTCTGGAATTAGCATTTGAAAGTGTTTTTTGGGGTCATTAACTTCAAACTATCTTCTCTTTTGCAGGGGTGGTTGCATGCCGAATTTTTTTTGGTGTAAAATATCATAATTATTATATTTTGTTACCTGTGTATGATTAAAAATTATTGGAGTGTGAGTTTGATATTTTTTGAAGATCTAAATATTCAAGCTTGGTAAAGAAAAATCATGTCAGATAATATTAGTCCAGAACAAAATGAAGAGACAGTTGCTAGATTGTGGGCTATATTGAAAAGAAAGGGTGATGGGAAATGTTATTGTCCTTGCAATAATTGCAAGGGCTTAAAGACGAGAAGACTTTTAATCACAACAGCTGAGAAACATTGTAGGTAGCATGGTCACGTTGAAGGGGGGCATGATTATCGTCCATTGGTAAGTTGTTCATTATATGTGTTTATATTGATTGAATTTGTAAATGTTTATATTGTTTTAACATTTGATATATATATAAAAAATCACTTGATCATGATCATGGTTTATTTGTGTCTATCATTATTATAAAGGTGGGGCACCCTAGGGCACACGATATGAATTATCATGGCCCAGAGAATGTGGTTTTGCAAGCGGAGGAACATGGAGCTGTGAATATCGAAGATGAAGTTAATGATCCTATGGAAGAAGATGATCATGCACCAGAAAACACAATTGAAGATGATGGTACAAATACATTGATCCATGACACATGTAGTGGCACATCTGATCATGTTGATCGAGATGACTTTGATGATGTTCATGATTTACCTGTACTTGAGAAGGCATACGAGCCCCTTTATGAAGGCTCCCAAACAACTCTTCTCTCTGTTGTATTGTTGCTGGTGAACTTGAAGGTTATGAATGGTTTATCCAACATAGCAATCTCACGGATGTTAAGGTATGTCATATATGTCATCTTTTTTCATCTATTTTAATTATTGTTAGTTCATCGCTAGTAAATAAAGGATGAAGTATGTACCATTAATATTCTTTATATTAAGAAATTATTTTTTGTTGTAGATTGATTGGTGAATTTTTGTTACCACCATCAAATATTTTACCTCGCTCATACTGAGATTTATCTGGCATTATGAAAGATATTGGAATGGAGTATCAAGCAATAGATGCATGTCCCAATGATCATATTATATATCATAAACAACATGAATTTGCAAAGAATGCCTAGAATGTCATATCAGTAGATATCGAACAGATCAACTAACAAAAAAGGTGCCTCGCAAGGTTCTTCGTTATATTCCCATTATTCCACGTATGCAACAATTATTTAGGTGTGAAAGCTTAGCGCAATTTATGGATTACCATGCATGTAATAGAAGTGGAGATGAGATTCTTCGAATGCCTGCAGATGGTTCTGCATTTAGGGACATGGCCACACTTTAAAGAAGAACCTCGTAATCTCAGGCTTTCATTGGCAGCGGACGGTGTCAATCCATTTGGAGAGCTGAGATCTATTTACTCGGTGTGGCCTATTTTTGTTATCAACAATAACATTCCTCCATGGATGTCAATAAAGAGGGAGCACATAATGTTGGCAATGATTGTTCTAGGTATTTGTTTACATCAATTTTCTTTAACGTAGTAGCATCTCATTTGTCTTATTTGTTGCATAATGACTTATATGTTTTTTCATTTAATAGTCATGTACATGAATTTATATATATTGCAGTAAAATGGTTATAATAATTATGTAATGTTTATGTTCATTCAACTAGGTAAGTACCAAGTTAAAGATATGAATGTATATATTGAGCCTCTTATCGACGAGTTACTAAAGTTATGGAATGGCGTCACTATGTATGACATATCTAGACCAATAGGACAAAGACAATTTCAATTCCATGTAATGCTTGTATGGACAATTCATGATGCCCCAGGGCTAACACATTTTTCTGGTATGTTATAACGTTCGACTGCATGACTTTAATGATATTTAATTTTATGAAGTAGATATCATGCATGTTTTTTAAATAATCTATTCATTATATATAATTATAAAAATTGACATATTTAATCCAATTATATATGATTTGCAGGTCTTCAAACAAAGGAAAAATTTGCATGTCCAATTTGTGGTCCAAAGATGAAATCTCGTCGTTCAACAAGTTTAGGAAAGCAAGTGTTTGATAAGTATAGGCACTTCCTCCACAGAAATCATAAGTATCGAACTACTGAAAAACATCTTTTCAATGGGAAAGAAGAGACTACATCAAAACCACAAGAATGACACCTCGCCTATGGAAGTTGGAATATAATAGAATTAATCATCAAGGTTATACATTGGATCAAATTGTTTATCTATCATTTATGATATGTTTTGAATTTATATTTTTATATTGTGTTGTGTTTACTCATGTTGTAATTGACAATGATTGTCGTTGTTAATTTGTTTAACTTATATGCTTCATGAAGGTCGTCAAGGCATTAATGGTCGGCTTCCACAGGGACTTGAAAAGTTATCCCAGACAATTTAGTAGGTTTCCCTACTATGAGCAGCTACAAATTGTGCATTTGTTTGATACAATGCATATTGGAAAGAATATGACAAAAACATTATGGAAAATATTGGATGGAAGGCATGACAAAGAAAAAATTGTCAAAATTTGTAGTGACATTCAGGAAGCCAGTCATGCAATGAAAAATGTCATTCAATTAAATAGCGATGGAGACCAAATTAATATAAGTGCCCTTCCTTGGTTATTAACGGAGCAGCAAAGCAATGCTATAAAACAAGTCATACGAAAAATTCGATTTCCCATAGGATTTGCTGCGAACATAAACAATATCATAACAAAGAAAGGTGAATTTGGGTCAGGGATGAAAACGCATGATTGGCATACCTTCATTAAGGTAATTATTCTGGTATATTATATATATATGTATACTACATGTACTTTTTAGTGTATTATGTTTACTACTTTTGGAAAAATATTAATGAAAAGATCATTTTATAATTGTTGCAGTACGTTCTACCTCTATCTCTCCCAGACAACTTCGACAACAATGTCAAGCAAGTTATATATGATCTTGGAAAATACATGAGGTAAGTAGCGATATTTTTTCAATTCGTTGTATATTTTTGTTAAATCTCGTTAATATATTTGTGCCTTGAATCACTTGTAGATGGTTGTCATCTAAAGCAATCCATAAAGAAGATATAAATTATTGGAAGAGAAAAATTCCTCATCTAATGTGTGAAATGCAAAAGTGTCTACCTTCGACATTTTTCAATGCACAAGAACACTACCTCATACACCAAGTTGAGGAGATTGAATTGTGTGGACCTGTACACACAAGGTCAATGTGGATGGTTGAGAGGAACTTGAAATTTTTGAAGGCTTTGGTTAGACAAAGAGCACATCCCGAGGGTTCTATGGTGGAGGGATACATGGTATACCAGACCATGGTGTACATTACTGAATATCTTCCTAAGTTTGCAGCAAAGATCCATGTAGATCGCATTTGGGATCCCAACTCCATTAAAAAATTTGAAGGGGAGTACCTAATGGGGAAAGGTAGATTGAGGAAAGTGACAGGTAATTATAAGATGGTCATGGAGATTAATTAGAATACATTTTACATTTGGTTTTTATGTATATTGTACTTATTTAATTATTAATCTTTCAATATTCATCAATTATAAATTAGGGTCATATACTGTGGTAATTAACTAATTATACGTCGTTTGTGAATTTCAAATTTTTTTGATACAGTTGGTTGAGAGTGGGATGCACTAGATTTGTATGTCGCAAACAATCTTGATTGGATGACGGTATGGATTGAACGATATCAATAATCTGGTCACGCATTAACATGGGAAGGTGTGGCTTCATTGGTTAAAGAAGCTCATAATAATGTAAACTCCAATGTTACACCAAGGGAAATTGATTTAGCATATGGTTTAAGAGATAAACAGGTATGTATAAATATATTAATCACCCATATTATTTAATTATTTTCAATTATATTGATGTATATATATGTTGAGATTTTTTTTCTTTGCATACATTCGGCCAAAAATAAATAAGTTTATCAACTAACGATATTGAAATAAGTTTTACATGTTTGACATATTGCAGGTGAAACACCACAAGGCTATGTGGTGCAATGGTTGTAAATTTTGAATCAAAAAGTTGGATGACACGAAGAAAACTTGTGATTCTGGGATAACTGCAGTCTTCCAGGTGACTAATGTTTCATCTAGAAGCGCCATACATCCAGAAGTCTCAGAAAATCAATACTATGGGATTTTGGATGATATACTTGAGTGTGACTTTAAGTCCTTCAAATTAGTTTTGTTTGTCGTCCTATGGTATAGGCTACGATTGAATGAAAATGATCATGAGAGAACTGTTATTGAACATGATAATGGATTTACCATGGTTAATACAAGGTATTTTGAGCGAGCTGGAAATGAGCCCTATGTTCTTCCAAGCCAATGTGAGCAGGTATTTTACTCAGAGGTTCTAGGTAAAGAGGGTTGGTCATATGTTGTTAGACATGATCCAAGAGGAAGGCTGGTAAAGTATAATGTGGTGGAAGAAGAAGATACTGAAGAAATAGAAGATGATGTAGATGATGATCAGGATCAACAGTTAGTTGATGATGTGCCTGACGAAGATGTCAAAGAGGAGGAACTAGATCATGATGATGTAGGAGTTAATGTTCATGAAGATGATATCCATGTGGATGATGACATTATCGAAACTGATATCAATGACGATGATGATGATATGACCAATCCTTACAATGTTGAATCTGGATCGGATGATATAGACAAAGAGTTGGATGAAGAAGAAGATCAATGACATTGAAATGTATGAGTTATGTGATTGTATTATCTATTTGATATTAATTTCTTGATAGAATTATATTTGACTTATGTGGTTACATAATTAATTTATGATGTTTTTAATTTTAATTATATTAGAATATGTTCAGTTAACAGCTGTAAAAAATAAAATGGATAAACCAAAAGATGAAAGCGTGAGACCACTGCCTTGTTGGGTGTATGGAGTCTAATGAAGATCTATAAAAGTGTAATCTATAATGGAAATAATTCAAAGTGTTTGGCACATAGATTTAGTTTATAACTTGTATAAATGTGCAAGTAAATGACTGACAAACTCTACTTGAGATAGAATGACAATCCTAGTTATGTGATTCTTCTTATTGATCCAATTAATACTCTTCAGTCACTGTGATTGACTAGAAGGGTTTAATCTTTACTTGAAAGAACCAAATAATCACACCACACAAATACAAAAAATGTGTATCGATAAACTGAATATATTTATATGCTTCATATATCAATTTAGACAACAGAAAAGCATCAAAATGGAGACAACCAGATAACTGTATAATTCCACAAACAGCTAATACCAAGATTAAGCCACAAGTTCAGACATCTTCATTCACTTCATCAAAATTCATACATGCATCTGAGTCTTTTAAAAGAAAGTTTCATTGCTGTATCTTTCTCCTATCTGCCTATATCTGTTTTACATTATGAAACAGATATAAATATATCAAAATTGTGAAAGGGAGCATCCTTTGAGAAATGTCTTTTGCTTAACAACAATAACAAACTAGAAATTATGCTCTATTAAGCCATAAATAGATGTTTTGACAAATAATCTCGATAAGCTGGCCGCTTGTGTGTATCAGCATCCTCCAGTGCATTCCTTATGGCTAGCTCCATTTCGAACATCTTCTCATTCTGTTCATATGCCCTGTCCATTGTTAAATCATTTCCTATGGATGTCTCCAGAATTGTTTGCATCATCGTCTGGCATTCCTTCATCCATCCTATGGTAATAGACACTGTTTTACTCCTCTTCGATTAAGTACTTGTCCACCCATCTCTAATACTCTTCATCTATTGGCCAGCGAAATTTCACGACCTCATTCACCTTCGTATTGTAAGGTGTGTACTTCACTGCAACCTGATTGGCTTCCCTTTCAAAAAACTCTAAGAATGTGTTGGTGTTAATTATCTTATCCATACTATTTACCAGCAAATCATAGTTTGAATCATCACAAATCGATTTGATTTGTGCATTGATAACTTCTTCTGCCCCATCTTGCCACTGTTGCAATGTCTTAACATTTCCTTGTGCATCAATAATGTCTGGCAAAAATGTATCATTCCAGTCATCAAAGCTCTTTATCAGATCCCTAATTCTTCTACTGAAATCATCAGGTAGGGCCTGAAATCCGCTCAATGATTTTACAAAGTTTTGAGTAGGCTTCAATGACTGGGGCCTGCTGTCCACATCAAACCTAGAAGCTTTGTACATAATATCCAGATCATTTTCCCTAGGGATCCATTTCTTAGCCAAAGGAAAAACTATTTCCCGATCCCTATTGATATTTTTTATTCCATCCAAGAATAAATAATACAAAGAATGTACAAATGGTAATTTACCATCAACCTTTTCATTAAGATGCCTCAAAACTGTGTCAACCACCTCACTTTGTTTGGAAATTGCATCATCCTCACTTGCCTTTAAGGTAGCCTACAATTCTGTGATCCTATTCAACATTTGCTTCTTGGTGGGATCCATAGAATATTCAACTTCTTCTTCAACTGGCCCTGGTGTAGGACTAAGAGCAGGTGCTTGGATGGGGGACCCCGGAGTTGAAACAATTGGAGTAGTATGGGGGACCGATCCTGCAATAGAAGGTAATGTTCTGATACCAAGAGCACTGGAGGATTCTCCCACCTACCCATATTTCAACCTATCTACTTCATATTACAGCTCAACATTCCTTTGCTACATCCTACTATATTCTGCAATTATCATATTGTATTTCTCCATCAGACTCTTCTTTTCAACCTCTTCTCTCTCAGCTGTCTTTTGGGCCAATTTGGCCACATTCACCGTCAGGCTTGTAGCTTTTGTTGTTGAAGTTTCAGAAGCTCTCTTGATGATTAGCCCTCCCCTTAGGTGTGGGCTAATATTAGTTACATTTGGCTTTCTGCCCTGGGGTGCCAATGCCCATATGGCCAGAGTTTCATACTCCTCACTAAAGGAAAAGTCCTTCAAAGCTGCCTTAACCTCTTCTTCACTATTTTGTATAGAGTGCTTGGACTGTAAGATAGCATTGAATGAAACTGCATTAGCTATGTCCGATTCAGGCAAAAGTAAGACACCAACCTAAGTCACAAGTCTTCTTCCCTCCTTAGGAGTGATGCGTTTCCTCAACTCTCTACCTCTTAGGGCTTGGCTCTGATGGCAACACTGCAAGATCACCTCTTGGTGGTGAATCTAGATCCACAATCCTTATCCTTTCGGGTGCTCTAATCCTTGGACCCACCTGTGATGATGCTTTCATGACTTGTTTTCCCTTCTTATCCCCTTCATCCTCAGCACTGTTCGCATTCCTCTTTCTCTTGTATAGAGGCCTATCAACTGGTGGCTGATAAGCTGGCCTTGTTTCTTCAAGCCTCACATCTGGTCTTTCTATACCAAAATCTAATTCTAAACTGACCCTCTTGGTCATCAAGGTGGCCATGATACTTTTGAAATTAGCCATTAAGAAGTCTATTCTCTTGTGAAATGGAGTGAACTCCATTAATGGATCATATTTTGGATCCATTTTATGTATTATAGCCAGCAGCTTTTCATATGCAATCCATTTTTCTTTATTCAACTCCTGCCTATTCAAATCAAACTCATTTCTGATTAGGTCCTCAGGAAAGTTGAATTCACGTGCAAATTTTCCACCTTTAATTGGTTATCTGAACAATGCAAAGAATCCCTCAGGGTCATGTTGTCTCCTAGGACCATTCCTCAAATTGAATAGACAAAATCAAAAACAACAGTGTAGTTAGGGAACAAAGTCCCTTTTCCTTTCTTTGTTAGGTTCTCATGAATACAACCTAGTTGCCACATTACTTTGGCAAACCCCATCCTTGATGGTACATTAAAGGGGAGGATATGAGGGGTTCCCTGGAAACCATACACCCTCAAGATAGTGCTTACAAGGTACAAGATGATATCACCCCAATTGTGACACACTTTTAAATTAGGCTTCATCACCTTTGGTCGGAGGAAGTCATGCAAATCTTCAGGGACTCTTGGCACATTTACCACCAACCAAGCCCTGAGTCTGGAGGCAAAGCAGTTATCAAACTGCACAAAGTTGGCACCTCCCCTATTGTAAGACAAATCTGCACTCCACACCTATACTGGTAACCTTTCTCCATTCACCTCCTGTCTCAACTCCATGTTTTCTGAGAAGAAAACAACATTCTTGTAAACATATGCATCAATAGGGAGTACCAGAAAAAAAGAGTGTTAGTATCCCCCACATACAACTTTATCAAACCCTCATGCATCTTCTCTGACAGGAATGATGCAAAGTCATATACCACAGAGAAGTTGGGATGCTAAATCTGGGTTCCCATAAACATGTACGCAATTGGCATCATAGTATTAGGGCTGAACCCTATAATCTGGCACAATGAATAAAATTTTGCCAAGAAGTGACTGGAAAAATAGCTCAGCCTAAAAGGCTCCTGCTCATTTGGGCTGATAATAATTGTTGAACTGCCTACCCTGGCCAGGTGAAGTGGAAGCAACTTCAATCTAGAAAGAGGCTTTAACCTTTTGTACTCCTCCTTCATGTTCTCAAAATCTATTTGGACTAAGAAAGGGCTATACTTAGTCAAATCAAAAATTTGTCGAATCTCATCTGCATTTAGGCTTAGGAGAATTCCACCATCATTATCCCTTACGACCCTTGTCACAGGATCATACCGTGCTGCCATTGCTCTGAGCAATTCAACATCAGGGAACACATTTGGCACTGTTAGTTTCCCCATGTCATATCTCTAGGCATTAGAGAAGGGGTGAGGTAAGTTTCACCGTCCATACCACAGCCTAAACATTTCAAGACCAGTCATAGGAATCCTAGCATCCGCAATATTATAATTTTTGCACAGTAGACCTTCGCCTAGGGTCTTTCCATTCATTAAAACCAAACCACTCTTCCTGTCATTTGTTGACGACAGGAATTGATCCAGGAAGTCATCATACAAATTCCTCTTCAAATAATCAACATAGTTAGAGTGCTGCTTCGGTGGTGCCATCTTAAACAACTAGGGCTTCTTTTTAAAAATCAAATCCTCGAAGAAAACTAGGGGTACCCAGAACACAAAAATACAACACAACTGTGCAATTCCAATAATTCAAATGAACCAGTAACCCTATGACAATAATTAACAAAACCCCTTGACTAGCACAATAGAACCCTTCGCAAAGACACAGTCAAATTAACCTAGCAGTTTAGAAAATAACTCACAGGATTTCGCACCTTGCAAAGAACCAAACTTCACGGTGATCGCTCGAAAAACTTTATCTTTGGCTCTGAACTGCTTGGAAAATACTTGAATGCTTTTGTGATGAAGATAGAAAAAGAGTAGATACTTTATGTTGATTGAATTGAGGCAATAGACGTCTCGTCTGCCATTAAAGCTCATTTGCATGTCGCCCCAATAGCTCCAATCACATTTGATGCGAATTTAAACTTCAACCGTCGATCTTTTATTTTTGTCAGATCATCGAATGACCATCTTCAAAAGGGCTGAAGAAATCTCCATGTCAGCATTGAGGGCCCACCGCAGAAGCAGTGCCAAAGGAATACATGTGGCACCCGCCCATGATATCGCGATCACTAAACATCCTGCATCTTTGGATCACGCGATGGCGGGCAACCGTTGATTCCTACAATCGGCGATCGTGTTCACTCATAGCAGTCAGCAGCACCAAACATAATTGTTGAGCAACTTTTTACCAAGATTATAACATCACTGTCGATCTCGAGCATGTGCATCTCGTAGCTATTTTAGTAACCCACTTTATAACATATTTAAGTCCAACACAAATATTAAACACTTTATTAATCCCTTTTCGGTATCGGCATCTTGGGACACATGGCACTCGCCCGTGATATTGCAATCACCAAACAATCAGTGTGATGTCACCGCGAGATCGCGGGGAGCGATCAGGATCAATCATAGGAAGATCAACGGTCATTAAAAACACAACAGTCAGCAGCACCAAACATAACCGTCCAACAACTTCTTACCAAGATTATAACATCACCATCGATCTCGAGCACGTGCATCTCGCAGTTGTTTTAGTAACCCACTTTATAACGTATTTAAGTCTGACACAAATATTAAATGCTTTATTAATCCCTTTATGGCATCGACAACTTGGGACACGTGGCGCTCTCCCGTGATATTGCAATCGCCAAACAACCAGTGATGATGTCATCGCAAGATCGCGGGGAGCGATCAGGAACAATCGTAGGAAGATCGACGGTCATTAAAAACACAGCAATCAGCAGCACCAAACATAACCATCGAGCAACTTTTACCAAGATTATAACATCACCGTCAATCTCGAGCACGTGCATCTCGCAGCTGTTTTAGTAACCCACTTTATAACATATTTAAGTCGGACACAAATATTAAACACTTTATTAATCCCTTTTCGGCATCGACAACTTGCGACACATGCCGCTCGCCCGTGATATCGCAAGCACCAAACA
Organism: Sequoiadendron giganteum; assembly: GCA_007115665.2. Taxonomy (NCBI): domain Eukaryota; kingdom Viridiplantae; phylum Streptophyta; class Pinopsida; order Cupressales; family Cupressaceae; genus Sequoiadendron; species Sequoiadendron giganteum. Next base: position 604,049,418 of record CM021105.1, read on the forward strand.
ATTAGTGGTGATGTCATTGCGAGATCGCGGGGAGCAGTCAGGATCAATCGTAGGAAGATCGATGGTCATTAAAAACACCCCCTACAAAATAAAACAACTATTAAAAATCAGGTGAAATAACCTTTTTGCATGTGCAGATTGCACGGCCATCGGATGAAGTGATTTCAATCTTGACCATTGCTCGCAGACCTTGCAAGGTTTCTGCTAACATCACAAATATGGTGCAAGGCTTGCAAGATTCTGCCAGCTGTCACATTTGATGGTGGGGACCAGTTTTGCTCGCTGATCGATTATGAAGGCTGATGCCGATAGTTGTTTCTGTATTGACGCATCATGGTCATTCCTCGCTGACCTCATGCAATTAAAACTGCAGTTTTAATAATGATGCGAGGTGTGCGATTTGGTGATGCGTGGACCCCAATGATGTGCGCTGATAACAAAGGTGGGGCCCATTTTCGTGTTGATGTGGTGCTCGATAGGTGAATATCCTGTCCGTTCGGTGACTAGAGGGAGAACATGGCATTTTCAAACTATTTTGACTAAATTTGAGCCATTCTCTTGGCCAACATTGCGATTGATCAATGGCTCGTATTTAAAAATAAACTAGTATTGTACGATAGCTGTTTTATCTCATGCAAGTGAATAGTATTGGCCAAGTTCGACTCTGCCTGCATAATTAAATGCTAAAATTTGCGAATTACTATTTCAGTTATGTATCTCTAAATTGAGGAAGAATTGCTTGGTATCGAGTGAAGCAAGCTGTGGTTACAATTTCTCAATTTTGCTGCCCTGTATGTTCTGTGATTGAAACCATAAGTAGCATGTACACCATTTCTTGTAAATTCAAAATATTTTATGGTTGCTTGCTGGGCAATTCGTGATTGTTTCCTTTCTCTGTTCTTCAAGAATTGATTGAATAGATTCGCTTTTAGAGCTTGTCTAGATAATAGCTAGGGTTTTTTGAATATTGAAGAATTTTCTGTTAAGGCTAAAGGAGAAAATTGTAATTATTTGCTATCTGAAAATAAGCAAACCCTAGTTCGAATTATCATATGTAAAGTATAAATGGCACCCAAGGCCCAAAGTTCTGGTTCTAAAACCACTTCCAGGTCTTTATCCCAAGATATTATTGATTTGTTACAACCCTCTATTAGAAAGAAGCAGGAAGGAAAGGTTTTGTTCTATGGGCCTTGAATCTTGGAAGGATTGACAGACAAGCAATGTGCAATTCAAGATGTTGACTTGCCATACACCGAGTGGCAGTTGTTCTCCAATTGGTTTGGGAACATAAATTTTTTGGTTCCTTTGTGTAACCCCTAGAGGTTAGACCTGGGTAAATTGGTGGTTCCTAATGTTTATATGGATGTAGATCTTTTAAATGACATTGCTGCTAGATATGACCCTGTGGCCTGAATTTTCAAAACACATCCTGGTGTGCAGATGATTAAGATAACCAAAGAAGAAATTGTAGAGATTTTCAAATTGCACGAATGGAGTCAGAATATGGTTCCTGTCGAATTGGAGGTTTTCAGACAAGAATATAGAAATACTAGGGGTTTGTTCAGAACATCCTTCTTAATACCTCATTTGGTAGTCTTAGGAAGAGGAAAAAATCAGAAGAAGGTAGTAATTGGCAGGAATGAGCCCTAACCTTTTCCTGTGGGCTATTTCGCCAGTTATTTCAAGAAGACTGTTTGTACTTTATGTCAAGTTCTAGGAGTCAGCTTAAAGAAAACCTTGCCTACTGATATTATGTATATGGCAGTAAATCTCCAGCACCCAATTTTTAATGTAATATATGATTTTGCCACTTATTTGGTAGAGAAGATGCACATGGGTCTGGTAGCCCTAAAAGAGGGGAAGAATTGGGTTGGATTCATATGGTATTCCTTATTAATCCACATGTTTCTGTATAGGGGTCAGGCTGTGTTCGAAAAAGATATGAAATTAAAGAAGAAGGAAGGAAACATTGAAATGGTTGTCCAATATTGGACTAGGATTCTTGACATGCATGATCATGAGTTTGATTATGTAACTTTCCATAATATCTTTGGATCTAAATTAAGGGAGGCTATGGTTTGTGACCCCCCAAGGATCCCAAAAGAAATTCATGACTTATTGAGGCCAATGGAGAGAAGGCCTGAATTGAACATAAAGCACAATTGGGGAGACATTTTCCCCTATCGTAATACCACGGTTTTTAGGGTTTTTGGCACTAATGTCAATCCAAAGGTTCTGCCAAGGGAGGTGCCCCTTAGATTTATATTTTTGGAAATCATGAGGCGGTTGGGGGGCGCTCAGGAAGTACACTTGCTAGCTGCACAGAAGAAAGGTTCTTTCTTCCCTGAATATACAACATTTGCCGATTTTGTTATGGCAAAGGGAAGATGGAAGGAGTTGCATCAATTACTTGGGCCTTATAGGCTAAGGACTGTGCACCCTAGGAATCATGATCCTGAGGGTTTTATCTCTCAAATGAAGGAAAAACATCGAATAGGAGCTTTTGTCCACAACTTCTACTTTCCTGACGACATCATCAGGAATATTTTTGATTTGGAATTACAAGATGATATAAAGGCACTATACATTGCCTACTCTAAAATGGTAAAAAGTAAGCAAGAGAAAATACCTGGTTTCAATCCCATACCTAATGCTAAAGATGAGTTTAGCAGGGCAATGTATGCTATTGATAATTTTGAGAGCTTGGTTGGGGTTTTGAAAGATGAAAGGGTTTTGGAAGAAAGGGGAAAATCACAAACCATCGAGGAGTAACCTAAGGTAAAGGAAGAGGAGAAGCCTACTTATCAGCCCCAAAAGAAGATAAGGGTTTTTCCTAGAAGAAAGGGAAGTAGGGATGAAGATGTTGCTAAAAATATTACACCATCTTCTTCAAGGCAGTTAGTACCAAATGTTGTTGATTTGGATTCTCCTCCAACTTTTTCTGAACAGGCTTACGCACCATCACCAAAGAGGCAGAGGGTTGAAAGGGTAAAGATTGTTGATTGTGATGGTGATGAGGATGATGACATATTGTCACTCTAGATGAAATGCATCCTAAGATGCCATTGGACCCAGTTGACATTGCAACAAGTTCAGGTACAGTTTCTTTGAGGTTAGGAAAAGATGAAATCAAAGGAATAACAAGCAATGATGACTTGAGAATAGAAGCTTGCAGAGAGTTCATGATGGATGACTCTTTTATTCAAACCGGTGCTTTTAAAGATTTTGTGTGGAGAGCACATACTGCATTATATGTTGAGAAGGTGGAACATGAGAGAAGTCTGCATCCAGAGCTCCCAGAGAAGGTAATTCAAGCTAAGGTCAGGGAATAGATGAGAGAAAGATTCAAAGCAATAACACCAGAGCAGGGCCAAGAATTGCTACAAAAAAGTGGACTATTGCTACTCCCAAAATGGTATATCGTTGATGCTGTGGTGTTTGACACAATAAGAAGGGCTAATAAGCCACTTCTTACTACTGAAGAGGAGGCTACATTGGCACTCAAGGGATTGGCCTTTAGTGAGGAATGGGATGCATTGGCAATCTGGTCCCTATCTACTGGATCTAGAAAGCCAATTGTTGCAAAACCTTCTGACTTCAGTTGTCACTTGGTTGTGAGGAGAGTTGCTAACACCCCAGTATTGGAAGCTGTTGATATGGTTGTGAATGTTGCCAAATTCACCAAAGCAACTGTTGAAGATTTGACCAAGGAGCGGGATACTCTGAGAGGCCAATATAATGAAATTATTATTGAATATAATAAGAGTCAACAAAAGGTAGCAAAGTTAGAAACTGAATTGGCTTTATTGAGGCAACAAATGGATACCATGATATCTCAAAAGCAAGCTAGTTCTAGCCACACTGTTCCCAACCCACCAATAGAGCAGTTTCAACCTCCTGCACAAGCACAGTCTTTGGCTGTTGTTCCATATAATATGGGACAAGTGCCTATTGCTATTGAGAGGGCTACTAGCCCTGGAGGGGGACTTTCTAGGGAGAAAATGATTCATTAGGTTGAATAACATAAGGAGATGGTAAAGCAAATCCGGGATGCAGCGGGGAGAAACAATGCAGTGATAGTGGACACTGTTTTGAAACATTTAAACAGAACGGTCCAAAGTAAGCTAAACAGTGTTCATGCAAATTATGTCCTAATGTTGCAAGCACTAAAAATGTTTCCAAGGGATAAAGAATTGGCCATCTCATTGCTAAACAAATGGAGCCCTAGAATGGAGAAGTTGAGACTCATGGTAGTAGGGGCAAAACAGCATGGTGATAAATATCCTACTATTATTGCAACATATAAATTGGTCAAGGGAATTGTTGAGCAGAAGTTTCAGGGATTTGCCACCCCAATGGAATCCAAGATTAAATTGCTAAAAGATGTGTATGATGGAAAGGACCTGACCCCATTGCCTCATATTTTACATAGTCAGGATGAAGTCAAACTCCTGCAGGTTTGGAAGGAGCAAATGAACAATATAATGATGTCTCAAACACATGAGATATGCAAAAAAGCTGACATCCACATGCTAGAGAATACATTGGAAAAGTTGTATTTTGTTATAAGTTTTTTAGAGAGCTTTGATAAAAAGGCCACATCGATAATGGTAAAGTATGCTCCCTATCGAAACAAGGTTGATCAGGTTGTGGCTTTCCAGTGGCCTTCCGAGGAGGAGTTTGAATTATGGAAAAAGGTGTTCACTGATGAACTGGAATTATGAGTGTTATAGTCAAGAATTGCAACTTGGTCATGTATAATACAGGTCTATCCTTAGATATTATATTCTAAAATTGTATTCTCCTTTTGACTCCAAGTACAGGGTGCTGAGGTGGAGTTAATACTATAATGGCTAAGCATGCCTTTGATGTATGGGGAGCGGCCTTTGGAGCGATGTTTTCTTTCATTCTTATCAACTAATGATGATCTTTGTCTTATGCTCTCCTCTTGCATAATAGAATTGTAACTGAATTAGGAGTTAGCGATCCAATTACAAATGGATATGTGTACTCTCTGACCTAAAGCTTGTTGGCTCCCTTGTTTTATAAAAGGGAATTCTAGGCCGAGAGAGTGGTTGGTTGAAATATCCAAGATATGAGAAATAAGAGTCTAGTAATATAGAGAGTATGAATTGTAAGTCCAGGTTTTAAAAAGTTTTAAGTCATATTGGAGAACTTTGTTAATCATGGGGTTTTGGAGCATGTTTGTATCAAACTCGTGAATATTTGGAGTTTATTTTGTCTCCTATTGTGTTATGTTACGTGGATTATTAATGAAATATCGATCAAAGATGATTTTCATTGATTTTCATTTGTTATTTACTGTGAATTATGTTTAACTACAACTCTGGATCAAAGGATCAGTTAAATGCTTCAGTTAACCAATAAATTCATGCAATATAACAAATAGGATTCATAAAGGAGTAATAAACTCAGGTATGGATATATGGGTTGTAATGCAATTCATAATAGATCATAAGTGTTCAAAATGAAATTTACCCTGTAGTTCAGTTTTCTCTTTTGACTCCTTGCGCTGGGATATGGCACTGGAATTCTGATTACATTTTATTGTCGTATGTTTTGTGTTATGGCATTAGGATATTTTACTCAAACATTTCCTATCAATTTACTTTATGTGAAGTTTGTGATTCTCTGTTAAATGGACATGAGTCTTTTTTAAGGAATAGCCAATTTCTTGAAGGATTTGATCCTTTAACATTCATTGGGGATCTATCTGTTACTTACCTGTGTGCAAATTAAATGAATTGTTTAAATGTTGTATGTTAAGAGCACATGTTAGGGAATAGCCTCCTGGATTTTACAGAGTCCGAAGTGTAGGAGAACTAGCCTTATTGCTATTCTCATAAAGTTGGCCATATTGTTCCTAGTCTTTTATTATTGAATGTGGGGAGTTCATGGGACCTTCTAGGAAACACGTGTGGGTTGCAGTAAAAAAATGCCAATAGGTTCAATTGACAACATGATCTATTGAGTAATTACAAAGAATTCATAATTTGAAATTCTAGATTTTGACAACATGATCTATTGACAAGTAGGAAGCATTTTTCACATTGTCTCAAATTTTGATATTGTTATCAGGATTCAATTATGTAGTTTTACAAGTCAAACTCATTGACCCATGTTTCATGAGTAGTGTTTCACAAGAACCCATCTCTCATGATAATGAATGGTCCACTTAGCACTCATTGCGTCTAAATGATTCTCAAAGTGATGAAGCACTAGGCCTTCCTAGGAGGTCACCCATCCCAATATTACATGATCCATGATTTTATTAATAATTGATCATTTTGGATTTTGACAAACTTGACACACAAATGACAATTTGACAATGAACTTAATGTATCACAATTAAGTTTCAAATTGAGTAACACAATAGAAACTAAAACAAATTGAGAGATTGTTATGAGGGTAGTGATGCAACTTTTCTAATTAGAGTGTATTCCATGAGATTACAATTCTTTGAGATATTTTGTCAAATAGTTCACAAGATTTGTCTATCCTCCCACATTTTACATAGATTTAAAAATGGAGTGTACAACCACAACATTTGAGAAAATTCATCTTCATATTATGCTTTGATGGATGTCTATACCTTGTTCCAAATCTCCCATATTAAGGAAATCGACAACGATTTTGGTGAAGGTTGTGAAATTTTTCTATGCATCTACCAATTGCATTTGATTGAAAGTTTCTAAAACCTTTTAAAAAAATCCATTATGTATATTCTACAATCATTATAGTCCACAATTTCACATTTATTTGGTTTTGTATCTACCAGTTGTATTTGCTTGAATTTTCCTATCGAATTTTCAATGTAGATCCATTTTGTGTATATCTTAATTACAATCTATTGGTGTTTTTTCCCACATAGGATTTACAATTCTGTAAGAGGTAGCCAACCTCCGTTATAAAGAACTGCAAAGGCTAGTGGCCAACTAACAAGAATCGGTCAAAGACTGACATCTCCTACACTTTTGGCTCTATGAAACCAAGGTGGGTAAACCCAAGTGTGTTCATAAGAATGTTTCATGATTGGTAAGAACACTTCTTCTTACAGATGCAGTCCCCACTAACACTAACAGACAGTCATTACCCTGGTTGTGGCAAAACCAAAGAATAATAAGTACAGATATCCCAAAGCAAGGAGACTAAAAATTATCATAAGATCTATATCCCAAAAAAAGATAGCAGTTGATATTTGTTAAAATGTTCGGGTATTGAATCATCGTGCTTAGAGTCACAGTCCTATACCGAAAAGGAATTTACCAATACTATCTAGTGCCTCATCCATTGGGTGGGAGTCATATAAAATGTAATTCAGATGAAATTGAACTTATCACCATAGTGCTTCGCTACCATGAGATTTGTTAGTATATTAAAACATTACTCCTTAGTGAATCTTGAGCATATAACCATAAACATGCAATTTGTGTTCAAGCATTTGATTAATTCATTAAGTCAAAGCAAGAGAACAAATTACACTTTCAACTACACCATTGAAACTGAATGAACAAACCCTTGATAAATCCATTCATAATCCATGGCCCATACACAGGAGAGCAAAATGTCTTAATTTTTTTAGATTTCTTTCAATATCAGTAATTACAAAAGCATAGTATACTTATTTCATACTATTCCCAACCCAGCATGATTTCCTACATAATACCTTCAAAATTCTGCATTACCACTAACTGTACCTATTCTAAGCCTTCGGACCCAAAAAAAACAACCCTCCTTAACAATGAGCTGTCAAATCTCCTTTATAGGATAGGACAGCAACAAAGCAATAGGCTACATTATTCATTCCAAAATTGAATTTCATTTAGAATGAAATTGAAATTGACATTCCTCGTCATTAGAAAAAACCATAATCAGTTCAAGGAATCAAAACAGTTATACCATTGTAACCAACCGAAGCTAAAGACAAAAGAGCGTGGCAGGCACGCGTATGTCTACATCAACACACCACCCAAAAGTAACACACCCAACAACTGCAACTACTTGCAAGACACACGGCTCCGGTAGAGGCGACCACTCCTGGTCCTCGCTTCAGGAAGAAGCGAGACCAGCTTCCTATTATACGCTTTAACACATGACCTGGTTACATGGCACGATGCCATCGTAGTTATTGGGGCAACTATGAGGGGCTCTTCATTGACCCCCAACAGCTCGGTCATGGATGCCAGGTAACGTTGGTAGTCTAAGTCAGTTTCAGACCCATCACCGTCAGAACCAGAAGACAACACCAGTGGGGACTTAGAGCTCCTTGTCGCTTTAAAATTAGCATCATGGACAACCTTGGGCTTGCTAAGGACAGGTTGTACCCCATCAGGCTGCAAATTTCTCACCCCAAGTCTGGTCCTTCTGCGCACAGCCGAATGGTCCATTGCAAAGAACACCTCACAAAATACAGGAGAGACTCGACCACCTGCAAACAAGACAACTCAAAATGTGATGATAATACCAAATAACACAATGAGCATTTATAGAGTTAATTGGTGCGAGAATATTAATTGCTTGAATGCAGCAGCATGAGCATTCGAGCATTTTAGTGGCTGATGTAGCCACCACAAATTATTCTTGGCTTGTGTACAAGCCATCATTGCATTTATCAAGAGAACAGTGTTCACACGTAGGAAATCTAGGCGAGGATCCACTGAAAAAATCCGCGCCATTAATGAGGAGAACTTGCAGAGAGCAAGAACTCCCAACGCAGATGAACAGGAACCCAAGAAAAATTGAACCGTTAATGCGGATCGAACATGGCAAGTTGGATGACTCAGATTGAGTCAACAATTGTTTGAAAATCCACATCAGCGCCCTGGGAGAACCGTGCCCAATCACAACCCAAGAAAACAAGAGGTTGCAACTGGACAGCGAGTCCCACCTAGCCCTGTCGCTTCAAGAACCAGGCCACATGTCACCTCTTTGCAGACCTCGCAGTACCCTCAGGGGCCTTTAATTTGATCATGCGAGATCTGCAAGGAAGGATTATTATTGATCTCCCTTGGTAATACCACACGGGTAGTAAATTTTAAGTCCCACCACAATCCTTGTACGGTCCACATGATCTTTTTATCCTTTGTTGAAGAAACTATTACAATATATTTCTTATTTATGTACTTATTTTCCATACATGTTTATAAAAGTTTGAAATTATTAATAATATTAATTTTGGCAAGACATTAAAAGACTCTTGATTGTAAAAAATATGCATCCTAATGTGAAAATGCAAACAATGGAAGCAATGACTATAACACATAAATTGTTATGTAGTACCCAATTCAAAGAATCATGTTACCCTCTACCTTGAATTTTTTAGTATAAAAAGCTAAGGAAATGTTATAAATAAGATAATAAGTTGACTATTAGCATATACCAATTTTTATAGAGATGTAGATTTTTGGATGTTGTGGTTGTGTTGCTCATGATATGTGGTTTTCATTGATGTCAACACTATTAGCATTAATGTCTTAAAGGTTGTATATGTCGAGGATATTGAGAAAATTAGAATAAATATGTTGCAGATAGTCTATGAAGTTGTGAAGATCAGAGTGCTGAAAATTTTTGTACCTTGGTATTCTGAAGTCGTGTATTAAAGGGTTTGTTGCTGAGCCTATCTAGTATATCCTCTAGAAGTTTCAGAGATGTGCATCAAGATTGGAGCGAGTTATGAGTTTTTGTGTTCCTAAAGTTATTTTGTTGCTATAGTTGGTGTTTATGAAAGAAGAGAATGTAATTCTGGTGAATTGAATTGTTGTGTATGCTCTTGAGATGTTCATTGATGTTTCTTGATCTCATACTCTATTATTGTGGTACGTCCACATTGATCAGTGTGCTCGTGATCAAATATTTTTCCTTTCCATGTTCGAGTTTTCATGTTCTTGGTTGACATGATGGTGGTAGCGTGTTGTAGATCCTTGTGGATTAATTTTTGAATGCTTGGCATGTTCGAGGATGTTGCTTTAGGTCTTCGTTATGTTGTGACCGATTTAGGTTGGTGCGTATTGATATTTGTTCATGAATTGGGCCGAGAGTTTGTATTCATCTATTATTTATTTTTGGCCGACAGAGTTGTTAATGTAAATTCATGAAGTGGATATATAAGAGCGATTGTTTTATTCATTTAGAGATAATGTATGTGAAGTGTATGCGAGATATGTGTGAATAAAGATTAGATCATTTGAATGCAAAGCAGAGTGTGAAGAAGTTTACGCAAAGTATGAAGAAGTATTTATGTGCCTAACTGAAACTGTCATCAGGCTTTTGAAGAAGCCAATTTCTCAGTTCAACCTCAACAGATGGATTTAATTTGATTACCTTATGTAAGGCAGTGAGCCTTCCCTTTGAGCAGTGAGCTCTAGGCACTGTTCCTGAATGCATGTGCATTCCTTATTCATTTCTTTTATACTTTTAACATGGTATAAATTGTGGATTAACTTCCATCGTGGTTTTTCCCCTAACAGGGTTTGTACACAAAACTCTTGGTGTTATGTGTGTTTCTGATGTGTTGTTGATTCATGCTTTCATTGTTAACTATCAAATTTGAGATTAAAGGTTAATAAGGTTAAATAAGTTTCAATTTTGTAACAATTGATTCACCCCCCCTCTCAGTTGTCTACCCTTGTTTTCCAACATAGATATCTTCCATTTCAAAACACACAAAACATATATTCAGTAGACAATCAACCATTTTTCATTTGTATAGTTAGGGCTTATTTATCCCTATAGGAAACAAGTAGACTATATAAAGAAAACTAACAAAGCCACAACTACCCTTATTTTGTAGTTTGGTGTGCATTCCTTCCTCTCCCTAATCTTCTCTGATTATTTTGAAGAGATCAAGTTTTGTAACTAAACTATGGTTCATTCTATGTGCATGTAATTTTGATCTTCATATAAAAAATTAAAAAAATATTAATCTACTCTTGTCAAAACACAAACAACACTCAAATTTAGTATAAGAGTCAACCAATCATAAGGAAAACATAATATGAAAATAGGGTTAGGGTTAGATTTATAGTTTTGGTTATGGTTGGGATTAGATATGAAAATAGGGTTAGGGTTTAGGATTACAATTAGGGATTATAGTATTAGGGTTATATTTAGAATTAAGTTATAGGCTTATTGTTATGATTAGGGGTTGTTTTTATATTTGGCTTAGAGTTGGGGTTAGGATTAGGGCCAGGGATAGGGCTAGGGTTAGGTTTACAGATAGCTTTAGGGTTATTAGAGTGAATGCAACTAATTAATAAAAGAAAAAATATTTAGGGTTAGGGTTGGGATTAGAGTTTTGGTTGTGGTTAGGGTTATAAAGATAGGATAAAGGTGAGGGTTAGGGTCAAGGTTAAGGTTTCCAGAAAAAGGGTTAGGTTATGATTAGGGTTAGGGCTAGGTTTAAGATTTGGATTATAGTTTAGGGTGTACCATTTGTCTTTAGTTTAGGGTTACAATTAGGGTTAAGGTTAGGGTGTGAGTTAAGGTTAGTGTTAGGGTTAGATTAGAATTAGGATCATGGTTTAGGGTTTAGGGTTAGAGTTATGTTTATGTTTAGGGTTGTGATTATGGTTATGATTATGGATTTGAGAAATAGTGTTAGGGTTAAAGTTATGGTCAGGGTTACATTAATGAGAAAATGATGGTTTAGTTTCCAAGTAAGGGTTAGGATTAGGTTTATTGTCAAAGCTAGGGTTAAGATCGGGGTATGAGTCAATCTTATGATTAGGGTTAGGGTTATGGTTAGATTAGGGATATGATGTTAGGTTTCAAGAAAAGGTCTAAATTTAAGATTAAGCCATAGTTGGCTATAATAAACATGAGAAAAAATGGATCTAATTTCCTTTTGTGGGAAAATAATCAACTACGACTTAAACTTAAATTTAGAGATTACCCTAAAATCTAACCATACCCATAAACCTAATCCCAAACCTAACCCTAAAGAAAACACATAACCTAACCCGACCCTAATTGTAGTGTTTGAGGCTAGGCTCAAACACTATATAACCTAACCTTATATAACCTAACACATAACCTAGCACTAGAAAATAATTCTTATCCCAAACAATCTCCTCTACTTCTATTCATGCCTACTGGAGTTGCAACATTCAACATTGGTGCTTCAACCATTAATAGAAGAACAAAGAAAAATAGCACATAAATAACTAACAAACAACAAGAAAAAACTACAAGTTGCAGCATGTCTTTTGGGGAGTCACATATCCCCAATCTTCAAAAGGAAAGAAAAAATATCATCCTTAGGGTATTTCTTTCTATCCTTCTTTAAAACAAGACTATCAAGATTACCCTTCAACCTTCTTTTCTAGAACTCCCACACAACATTCTGGAGTAGAAGCATAGAAGTAACCTATGGATCACCTTATTACTAAAATTAAGCACATTATTGACTCTTTCCTCCAGAGTTTCTAGAATTTGCTCCAAATAATTAATAGAATTGGTGTTATGGCCACAATGAGAACATAAATGCACAAGATCAAACTTATTTTCCACCTAAATTCCTTTGATGACATACCCTTTAGGTTCCAATTCATAAGCTCATATGCATGCCCAAGTTTTTCCACTTGTTTAATCCATTTCCAAAAGAGCAATTTTCCAAGCGTGAAGAATGAAAGAATAAACCCAAAAACATGTATGATAGTAGAGGGAGTAGTAAATTTTGCATTGACTCTTCATAATTACAATTCCAAGTATCATGTATTCCTTCTCCCATAAAAGTTTTCATGGGAGGAAGGGGAGAATATTTATAGTATTAGACACATCTAGCCTATCACCATTTTTGTTAGAAGAAAAGAGTAAATGCCAATGCCAAATCCAACACCATTTCTCATAGTGACCCTTTGTTGGACAAGGAAACACCGGCAATGTCAATATTCACTACTCCAATCAATGGCTTTTATCCTTCTTTTTTTCCAAATATAGCTTGTAGGCCACCTCTATGACCACCCATCTCACTATCAGCGTTGCCATCACTAGCCCAACTATTCAATGGTCATTTTTCTAATGACTCCTTTCTCACTCTCTTGGAGGACAAACATGACATTATTTAAGATATTCAATGCCTAGATATTTTTTGGAAAGCTTTAAGGTCAAAAATATAGTGGCATAAAACTCAATGTTATAGGAAATCATTCTTAGCCAAGCCCAATTGGTTCAATTCCTATGGATAGAAGGGGGTTGATCATAAGGAAGTGTTGAGATTCCTAAGCATCTCTTTTACCTTTTAGGTATCTCCTTCCTCTTTAAGGAAACATATCATTCTAGAGCTGAGAAAAATTATCATATTAAATTATGAAGCCCCTTTCTTTGGAAAGGAGATTCCATGTGTGTTCAAAAATTCTTGTTGCACACGTTTCCATTACTCATGTTGCTAACAACCTTGCAAATCCTCAAATTTGAAGATTGAAAAAATCCAAAGGAATATTTTATGGCCTCCCTTTAACCAAGGAAAATGGTTTCACAAAGTATCCTACGAGTTTTATTAATTCCCTCATGACTATAATAGGCTTGGATTACTTTATATTCACTACTCTAAATGGTGCCATAATAGGCTTTGCTTGCTTTATATTCACTACTCTCAATGGCGCCATAATTTTAAATTTAATTTACTCTAAAACCTAACTAAACTAGGTTGTAGCTCGTCAAATTGGACAAGTGAAAGGTCAATACCAGCGCTGAGGAAGAGTTTGGAGGAGTGAAAACAAGGTCAATACCAGTGCCAACGAAGAGTTTGGAGCTAAAACAAGGTCAATACCAGCACCGAGGATGAGGTTGAGGGCACTCAGGGAAAATTGATGACCAAGGGACAATGAGTATTGTAATTTTGGCACCCCCATTCTCTTTAACCTGCAATTTTCATGCCTAGTTTCCAAAGATCTTCTCGTACATTGGCTCCCCCATTCTTGTAAAATGGTATAAGATAAGACAGAAAAAATAAAATAGCTTAGTCTTTCACATTTTTATAGTGATTACTAGAGGCACATAGACCAATTCTTCATAATAGAAGAATTTGATCATACTTTTCCAATGATGGCATTATGAGAAAACCTTAGGTTAAATGAATAATTCCTAGCTAAGTTCTTGAAATCATGTCCAACTATATAAGAGAAGACCGCTGCTATGTGTACTTGGATAACATGGGGAAATGCTCTTTGGGCTCTTTCATCAATCTACGTATTGTTAAATTTTAACACCTAAAAGTGAGAATGAAGAATATTTCCTAGGATGGTGGCCAATTATGCTTCTCAACACCTAGATTACAAAATCCTTGTCAATATCATTGCCATCACAATTAAACCTATTGCTTGAGTTATAGTCATAGAGGTAAACAAATTGGCTTTCTTGATAGTAGATACATTCTAGACAATTCAATCCTTGCATCGGAGATTGTTGAATGGGCCCAACAAACTACTCATGATGCCCTTACTATTAAGTTAAAAGTTTGACAAGGCATATGATTGCATCAAATGTCCTTTAATTTATGAAAGCCAAGGTAAAACGTACCCAACCTTAGGTTCCTCCCAAATAATGTAACAAGCCACGACAAGGGCAAAACATAAATGGAATTCAAAGAACAAGATTTGAAACTCCATCAAATCCACCATGATGCACACCAATCCACCGAGTTATAGTTCCAAGACAGTGGGTGGATTGGTGGATGTCATTTCTATTTAGCCCTCAAACCCTTACACAGGCACAACAAGGCAGTCCCTGTATTTGATTGTTTAATCCCACAAAACATTGATTGAGAACTTCAAAACAAATGAAAATGAAAGGGAAGACATATATTTATCTACACCAATGATCTCAGAGCATTTCAAGCTTGTATGGATCCATACAACACAAAAGAACTTCAGAAAAATTGTAAAAACAGAGAAAATTGCTTCAAGAATATGGTATCTGATATGAAATTTTGGTATCAACTCCTCCAACAATTGCAATGGGATGGGAATACAATAGGTTTATAATGGGATAAAAAATGCATCGTTTGAAGCATCAAACCAATATGCAAAGATGAAAGAAAGTACTAACCCCTTAAATTCAAAAAAAAAATATTTTAACTTTAAGTTTGTTGGGTAGCCAATTCTTTTAAGTTATCAAATCCTACCATCATACATCATCAAAATGTTGTTGTTTCAAATGACTGTGAGCACTAACTTTCACTATTTGAATATGTTGAAACCTTGTCATAGAGAATTAGAACATTGATAAATTTATGATGACTTTACCAAGCCTAGTACACACACCCTCCCCATTCACCACTTAGACATATGGAAATTAAATGTAAATTTGCTACAATTTTTAGTCATGTAGGTGTCCAATAAACCACTTGGTGGTGTTTCCCTTCAACTTTATTTACTTGAATGAAGAGAAAAAGTCCTTTGATTACAATTAGAGAATACATTTGAGGCCTTGGTTGTGTAACTAGTGGACCATAGTCACATTTAACACTTGTTACAAAGTTTGGGAGTTAAAACATTAAGTAGATTTGATTTTTGATGGACACATTTGGACGGTAGTAACAATAACTTGCAACTTATCAAGACTTGATTACCTTATAACCTGTCAAATTCTAGCGATGAAATGATAGATTAATCATAATGTCACCTTTGGATCACATCATCATGAAAGAACTTCATCCAACATCCTTATGAGTGCAGGTACCAATAAATAGGTATTTGTCATATTTGTCTTCCTCGAGCGAGGGAAATTCAGGAAGAGAAGAGGAAAGTGAGACATGTAGTAGGTCTAAAAGAGGGAGACTAACTAGAGGTCAAAAGATTAGAAAAAAAATTTGTAAACGCATGGAATTTTTTCTTGCTGAAGGGGGGTCATGTTCTTATGATGATGAGAGCATAGGCAACATCGAGATGCCCTTGAGGTACACACATCTATGGAAACAATGGGTACCCAAGAAACTTCCTCCAATAAACACTGATCTTTGTGTCGACGAGAGGATATATCGCATAGCACCATCGTCATTACATGGTTTGGGCCTATTTTGCATGGATGACATAAAGGTTTGTTATAAAAAAGTTACTGAGTTGATGGAGTATGTTGGACCCTGTTATAGTTACAAAGACTAGATGCAGCTGGTCGATATTCACAAAGTATGCGTAGGTATGCACTATCAACAAATTATATGCAACTAAAAGATAAGGATCAAAATAAAGGAGTGGCTAGGTACATTGACAAGAGGCCAAAAGCATCAGGGAATATTGCAAGGTTTATAAATAGTATATGACCTGGGTCAACAAATAAGCAACCCAATTGTATATTCGAGGCGCGAGAGGGAAATCATGTATTCGTATGTGCGATAAAATCAATAACTGCAGGGGAAGAGTTGCTAATTGATTACAATTTGAATCGCTTAGATACAAAGAAAATTAATATGGGGGTGGTATGTAATATATACCATTTTACCCAACCTCCAATTAATGACTCCAATATACCATTTTATTACTATGTTTTTTTTTGTAAGTCTAATGGTTTCATTTCAGTAATATTTTTTATATTTAATTTTTGTCATAGCGGGACATTGATCATACAAGGAAGGCTCCGGCCCAGAGCACAGATCGCGATCCATCTTCAGGCACTTCTATCCAACAAGTTTACCTCATTATAATTGTACAAATTAGATACAAGCAAAATGTTTTATTATGTTTTTTTCATGAGTTTATTGGGTTAATTTCAATAATATTTTTAATATTCTTGTTGCAATCGGCTGATCGGGGAAAGGCACCAGCAGTACAGGAGAACATCCATATGGAGGTGGAGTCACTATTATGCGATGATGACATCGCATTTTCCACAAACCCTGCATATATGATGAGGAAGGCCCAAAAAAAATGCAATCAAGAAATCCTTAAGTTGGTATTCGTAATGCCTCAAACAGATGAGATAAGAGAAAGGGTTAAACTATTGTCTAAGAGAGCACAAAACTTGCAAGTAAGCTGTCATGAGATCTTTAATTATAACATAAGTTCATTCATGGTTTTATATTTTGTACTCTTTTATGTCATGAACTAAAATATGTGTTGTTTTTACAGGATTATTTGCATCCTCATCATGCTGCTGGCCATGATCAACGTACTGCAAGTGTTTCCCAGGAAGTAGGGGACAGTACAAGTGTCAATCCTGATCTTCTTGCGCATACAACACTTTATCCAGCCCCATCATCTGTGCCTATATTGTCGAGTGAAATGTCGGCAACACATACCATGCAGGCATTCGGTAGTCCACCGTCTAGCAGCGAACACATGCCACCACATGTGTCAATACCTGTGGATACAAAGCCCTCTAGTACTGGTGATGTTTTAGCAGCATTTCTTGGATCTTCCCATATTGCTAGTGCGGGAACATTGTGGGTCACATTTGTGGTGACCGAGGATTTCCTTCCCATAAAGATAGAGAAGGTCCCAGGTACTTTGAAATGTTTTAATTATTATTATATATAATCCAATTGAAATTTACTTATTGATCACTCTTTATAGGCTAATGATCCCATGATCATTTTGCAGGAAATGATGTTTTTTATAAACATCTAAGTGATATTACATTGGAGCTCTTCGGGCCCACCATACGTACACGGTGGAATGCCCAAAATCAAGATTTAAAGGATGAGCTCATTAACCGTTTAGTTGTGTTGTTCAGTGATAAAACATTCAACCGAACCAAGGTCCTTAAGAAAGCTGGTACTTATCTAAAGTATGTGAGGGACCAATATAGGTCACATTTAGAGAAGAACAAAAAGTACGAGCATCCCCCCATGATTCTGGAAAGGTAGTGGAAGGACTTGGTGTCGGATGGAAAGGAGAAGGCTGAAAAGAAGAAAGGAAAGACACCACCAGGCCAAGCAAGGTATGTGATACTACCAACAATTTAATTATATATTGATTACTCTTTATTTTTACATAATCTAATGTATTCCAATTTTTTCATAGGTTGCCCGACACATCGAAGGCAACAAAGGCAAGACTAGAAAAACATGGGCAACACAAACTTGGCTCTAGTGGTTATATGAAAACAATCGCACAATTTGTAAGTATCAATAAATGAAATATTGCATCCAAATAATAAATTGCAAACAATTTTGGTTTTATCACACCATGGAAGCAAAATTCATGATTGCATGCAAAAATGCAGGGCTTTGATTTCAACAAAGTGCCCACAAAAGAGGACCTAAAGATTGCCTTCCACCAAGGCTATGGATCCCTGACTGAATAGCTAAGAGTCTTGACTGGGAAAACACAATCTTCCATTGCATCCAACACGCAGGTAAATAAACTCAATAAAGTTTATTTCAAATTGAATACTTGTGCAATCTGTTCAATATTAATTTCTACCATAATAATATGCTTATTTGTTTTACACAGATAAGCAATGATAATACTGCACATGACACTGGAATGTAGCCTAGTGAGGGTGGAGCGCAACCTATTGATGAAGGCCATGGTGTGCATCTCGGTACTGGATGTATTCATGTGCTATACAAAACGCAATATGGATTAATACAATTAAACATCTTTAATTGCATTTGGTATATTAATCAATGTAACCTTTCGTGTTTCAACTTTAGAGCATGTAGAGCGTGATCAACATGTTGAGCATGATCAGGCTAGACAAGATCAGGAACATGATGTGGCTCCATCAGGTAAAGAGGACCACTCGAATGTTCTTTTAAACATATTTAATTGCAATTGGTGTATTAATTAATGTAATCTTTTATGTTTCAACTCCAGATCAGGATTTAGAGGGTGTTCAGCATGTTCAGCATGAGGCTATAAGACAATATCAGGAACATGATGTGGCCAATTCAAGTAAAGAGCACCACTCTAATGTTTTTTTTAATTAATGAAATACGTGTAACAATAATAATAAAACATATCAATTTAACATTTCTTTGCTATTGCAGTAGACCCCCCCTTGCAGCCACGTCCACGTTGTGAGTACACGACTAGGCATAAATTAAGATCATGAGCAGAGCTCAGAACAACTGAAAGGGGGATAGATGATTTTGAAAACGATACTCCACTTCAACTTTATTTAGCTGCAAAAAAGAAACAAAAAAAGAAGTGATTGTAATCGTATTATGACAAGTTGACAACCATATTTTTGATAATATGTAAAAACTAAAAAAATGAATGTTATATGTTAATGAATGGATGTGAATATGTTAATGAATAAATGTTATATTTTAATGAATGAATGTTATATTTTATTAATGGATGAGTGAATGAATGTTATATGTTATTAATGGATGAATGAATGATTAATGTTATATGATCAGGTATGGGGAATTGAGAGTGATGTGAGGGGGGGGGGAGGGAGAGGCCAAATGAGCTTCCACCTTCACGTGGTTGGCCCTATTAAGTAGAGAATATTAAACTATTCTCAAAACAAAGAGAAGCTCAATAAGGTAAGAAATGCACTTTTCAATATAAGAAATGCATCGTTTGAAGCATCAAATCAATATGCAAAGATGAAAGAAAGTGCTAACTTTTCACTATGAACATTGTGTTGTGTGTGGATTTGGATCATAATGTAATTTTTTTTATTTCTATTTTAGTGGTCTCTAAAATTTGACTTTTGTGCATAACAAGTTAGTGGAAAATTTGACAGCTCTGAAGGGTTTAGAGGCTCAATTGAGATAGATACATGGATATTTGGATCTTTTTGTTGATGGGAGGCTTCCACTTAACCATGAAAATTTGTACCATCTGCAGGTATGTTAAAATATCTCTACTTACATTCATTCAACTTACTGTAATATAATATCTGATCACAAAAATCTCATGTTCATTATACTTACATGGATTTTCATGCCCTGTTCCAAAGCACATGTTTTAAAACAGGAAAGAAGGATGTTGGCAAGGGTGAAGGACTTTGGCTTTACACCTTCCAATTGCATAGTTTACTTCATTCATCCAGCATATGTAATAAAATTAAAATATGTAAGTTTCAAATATGGAATTACATATCTTTCTATGAATTTTTGAAAGAAAATATCAAAATGGAGAAGTATTAACAAATTAATCTGCATAATTTCTAAGAGATCTGGGAATTTTTTTGCAGAGTTATCTTGAATATATTTAAGACAAAAGTAACTTATAGAGATTGAAGCAGAATATCGGTAGTCTAAAATCACCAATCAACACATCTTAGTAGTATCTCAATTCAAGAGAACTAGGTCCACTATCCATTGGCCAGTAAAACAAATAAAATCAATTCATAAGATTATTTTGTTCTAATAGGGTTGACTGGTTGCTTCTTTTTTTTTTATTGTCGGGAAGTCATCAATATACACTTGGTTTTCCCGCCTTCTCTTGCCTTGTGGCCAGAGAGTTTTTGCAGAAGGCATCAAAGTAACCTTCAAGATTGACAATGGCAATGAGTACAAGGTTAGTATAACTTAATGCTAATTGCGTATGATTTTATTTGTTCAAGACCAATTTAGATTCATTTTCTGCTCACACTACTTTTATTTACATTTATGTTTTTCTAATATCCATTTTCCTTTACATTCATATTCTTCTATACATATTGTGTTTACAATAATGTTTTCCTTAATTTAATCTAGGGGAGAGGACCCAGTACCTGAGCAACTTTCAATGTCATGTTGTTAGGATTTATTGTGAAGCTAATCCAAAGTTTTTCATTGCTATTCGAAGCCATATTGCAGTGCTTTCTCTAGGAAGCCCACATGATCCCCATCAGGTATCTTCTTTTTGTAGTCTCTAAATTTCTTAGAATAAATCAACAACCAGTTTGTCTAAATGTGGCTCCTTGTTTACACATTAATATCTCTTTTGGCAGCAATGGATCAAATTGGATTCATGGGGTCTTAAAGAGAAGGCTCTCAAACATGGAGAGATCAAGAGTGGGACCAGGTAAAACCATTCATAATCATGCTCATATTGTTTTATTGACTGTCTAAGAGCTAAGTATCTAGGATAACATTCTGTATTTTTCTATTGAATTTCCAGAGAGAATAATTTTGTGTTTGCAATCCTATTTTTTCATACACTAGCTAAGTATCCAAGACGCAATGTAGGTACTCTTTCTCACCAAATTGCTCATTTTCCACAAATTTAGATTCTAGTGTGTAGTTTAATATTCACTAGTTTGATTTTTTCTTTTTTAGCAAAATTAGAATCCAATTCGTAGGTTGTGCTTGTTGTCCATGACAGTCCCCTTGATCTCATGACTCATCATAGGTATTATATTTTGCTCCAATTGTTGATCAACATCAAATGTGGCCATCATAATATCATCCATAGCCTCCATATTCTACAATTATTCATTTCTCATTTCTCATACTTAGTAACCAACTAATGCAGACCTACAGCTTGGACTATAGATATTGTATGCAAAAATTGATAAATCCCTGTCTCTATAAGCCTAATTAAACACAACAACTAACATGTTGTTTGATATTTTAAACAGTCATATGACTGCCCTTTTTCTACCTTGTGAACACTTACTCAATGCATACAATAATTTATTGAAATGCAAAATTGAATGGCCTCTTAACTCTTGACACTAATGTCATTGCATTTGTCCAAACAGGGTTAATCATATTGTGATCTAAATTTTCGTAATGAAGTCTTCCAATCTGAGCATTGATGACAATCCATCTTGTCTTTTACTACCCCTATTAAATGCTCATCGTCTTGGCACATCAACTTTCTCTCTTTGATTGACCTGACCTTATGTCCTGTCATTATCCCTATGGATGCACTTTGGAGCCTACTGCATGACTTTTATATATCACCCAAAGTCACCCTGATATGCCTACATTTCAACGAATAGTTTTTTTTTTTCTAAAAAATTGCAATGTTCCGTCGAAATTGCGATGAACCGCAAAATACGCCCGACGACCTTGCTATGTACCTGATGAACTTTCATCATAATGAATTTCCTATTTCGTCGTGAGTGCGATGAACTTTTGTTGTAATGACTTGCCTATTGCGTTCGACGCTCTTATGCCGCACGTGCTCCGGGCACTATTCATCACTAGATCGACGACTATATGTCACTGCTCCGACCCTTCAACGATAGTATGCCGCACGTGCTCCAGGTACTGTTCATCGGTAGACCGAAAATACAGTCGTCTCCATCCCAATGAATTTATGTCAATGCTCTAACGTTTCAGCGATGGTATGTCACCCGTGCTCCAGACTTTTTTCGTCTCCAGACCGACGAAAATGTTGTCGCGGTTCCGATGAATGTATGACATTGTTTCGACGCTTCGGTGACGGTGTTCCGCCCATGGTCCAGCCACTTCTCATCGCGTGATCGACGGAATGGGCATCGCTGTTCCGATGATCTTTCATTAGGAAGGCGACGTTTTATTGTCCGTCGGGGTATAGACGAAAATTGAGCGACGGAGCTAATTTGTGCGATTCGTCGGTCGGCCGACAATAGATCATCGAAATTTCAATGATCTACCATTGGAAATTGGGGTCAAATCCATTAGTGCCTCTTACTGACTAAGGGGTAAGGTGGAAGCCCGAACTCTAATATCTAAAAGTTCAAGATTTTGTTGAATCCTTTGAAGGCATGGTTGATGTGTGTGAAAGAAAAATGGAAGGCAAAGGCTCAATCACCGAAGGTTGCGAGGAGATTGTGGGGATCGGGGACCAGGAGTTTTACCTCCTACCAAGTCAGAGGTAAGATGGAACCCTGATGCTCGAAGTCTAGAAACTATGTTGGGAACTATAGATCGGAGGGAGGCGATGATCTAAGGGAAGGAGAAAAGAAAGAGATAAGAGGGAAACCTGATGCCCAAAGTCTGAAAAGGCAAGACTTAGGCAAAATTTAAAATAACTTGATTCAACTTTGTGGATTAAGAGTGAGGCTTACATCTTACGAAGAGAAGCAATAAGGCTTAAAGGAGAAGGCTGAAGGTTGATTCTCAAAGCACTTAGAAGAAGAAATGGGAAAAGACCTGAAACTCAACACTTAGCCAATTTTAGGACTTCCTCGAGGGAGACTTATGCAAGATGACCCATGTGAGATCTCTCAGATTGGTTTTCAATGATGGGTCATGAAATGTCAACAAGTACAACATGTGACAACTAGGAAAATACAATAACAAAAAACCAATATATGCCCATATTTCTACCAATCAAAGCACACCATGATATGATGGATCATGTCAACCTCAAGTAGGTATAGTAGGAAGCTCAAAAGGTGAAAAAAAGGGAAAAAGAACCAAGAAAACACAATAAATGTTAAATATCCTTTTCTATGAGGATGATGGGTGGATGAACTAATCTATTTTGATGTGAGGAATTATGTATCCTATGAAGACCAAAGATGGATGTGGTAGATGGTAGGATCAACATGACACTGAATATCCAAGACAGATTGAAACCTCGAGGAGCTAGTGAATTTTGTTATAGAAATAAGTTGGATAGGGACTTCATGTGACACAATAGACACAAAGATGGGACCTAGTGATAAGTATGTACAATGATGGAACCTTTATGAAGACACAAGACCATCCATATTTACACTATATTCAAGCGATAAGGACCAACAAAATCCTAATTGATATGAGGATAGTGGATTATAATGAACAATTAGGATTTTGTGAATACATTCCAAAATAAATGGTCGAAGCTTAGGAATTGAGATATCTATCCAAATCATCACAAGATGAATTGGGAGGAAAATGAGATGGATAGATGAAAAGTGATGGGAGAGTAGTAGGATGTGGGAAAAATATAGTAGTGGTGATAGTGGGTTGGATGGTTTTGAATTACATGGTGGTAGCTTATCAGCTAGATACTAATGACAAGGGATTATCGGATAGGAGGATGATATGGATGAATGGATGGAGAGATATGGATTTGGAGATGGAAAGATGATAGGATGGATGAATTAAGAGATAAGGGCTTAGAGATGGAAATATGAGCATATGGTTGGATAGGAAGATAAGGATGGGGGGTATGGAAGGATCATGGGATGAATGGATGAAATATTTGGAAGTGTTAATGGAAGGAGAAAGGGGAGATAATGATATTAATATGGAAGGGATGATAGGATGGATGAATGGTGTCTTCAAGGACTATGTCACAAAGGAATAATATGCCCCACTCTAGATATGTCATGTAATATGGGGCAAGAGGGATGGAAGATAAGAAGATGTGAAGGATGAGGGAGATGGATGGAAAATAGGATGATGGAAGGATAAGGAAAGTAGGTGGATGATACTATAATGGGTGGATAAGGAATACAATAGCACATGGATAGAGAGAATTTATACGAAGATGGATCCAAACCTTACATATATATTTTCCCTTGTCTATATCAAGATCACATGAAGGGTGGAAGGGTTGAGATAAATGGGATATGATAGGTAGGATGGGTAAGATAGTTGGGATGAAGGACATGGAGGATGAGGATGCTTAAAATGAAGTTTCCCCAAGTGTGAAAAGAAAATGGATGGGGTATTTGCAAATGATGTGGGTGTTTTGGTACTTTCCCAAGGTTCTTCTTTGCCAAGTTTTCACCATTGGATATTTTTTATTATTTTTTACTTTTTTTGACATATTTTTATTTTTTGGATGTTTTGGATTTTTTGGAGGTTTTGGATTTTTTGGAAGGTGGGCGGATAAAGATGGATGAGGATAGGTTTTTGGATATTTGGAGTTGGAAGATAGGGGATAAGGAAATTAAGGACTCAAGAATCTAGTTCTATACTGAGTTAATAAGAGCCCATATTTGAAGTGACTATTGTATATTGGTACAACCTTATTAGAATGTATGGATTATGCAAGGGAATTTACTAAATGGATTTTATGGGGGAGATATGTGGGATAATGGATGGGAGGTTGGAAAGTGTATTGATGGAATTACAGAAGGCGAGTGTGATGGGAGGATGTTTTTAAGACCAACATTGGCACATATGGTGGTGGATGTGGAATGATAGGAGGATTAATAGATGGAGAATGTGGGGATGATGGATGAGTTGGGATAGTAAATTTTGGGACATAGAGACCCAAAATAGATTTAGGAGATGGGGGAAATGGATTATTAGCTTTTGAATTAGAAAATTTGGATGTCATTTTGGCATATTCATTTGTAGGTTTGAGTTTCAATCTAGGCCAAAATCACCATTATGGATGTTGGAAAGTGTAAAATGGAATGAAAGAAGGGGAGTGTGTTGAAAGGATGTTTTCAGAACCAACATTGGCACATATGGTGGTGGATGTGGAATGATAGGATGATTAATAGATGGATAATGTGGGGATGATGGAGGAGTTGGGATAGTGAATTTTAGGACATAGAGACCCAAAATAATTCTAGGAGATGTGGGAAGGGGGTTCTTAGCTTTTGGATTAGCAACTTTGGATATCATTATGGATTTTTCATTTGAATGCATTGCATCTTTTTTCTTTGATATCCACATGGTTTTGATTTTTTATTTGGTGGGCCTTTGTGGTATTTTGGATCGAGTGCGCTTTTGAATTGCATTTTGTTTTTTCTTCATCATGTATTTTTGAGGGGACATGGGGATATTTAGATTAATGTGGATGTTTAGACTTTTGCAGTTTTACTTTGATATCCAAAGTGTTTCCAATAGAAATGGGATAGTGGTGAGGAGATGAATTATATGGAGGGAAGATGAGTGGAATGATGGACCTGGGATGTTCAATAGAATGCATATATTAAATATGTTGGATGATGGAGGTGTGCCTTTTTTATCCTCATTGGGGATTAGAAGAGTGGGATTTTTTTGATGGGTGATAAGGATAAGTGATTGTTGGACAAGGGGAGGAAGGATATGAGATGGAGGATGGGATTTTTGGATATACGGTCCTAAAATGGACTTAGTAGATGGAGGATATGTGATGGTGGATGGTGGATCGTGGAACATAACAGCCCAAAATAGGCTTAGTAGATAGAGGATGGGTGATGGTGGATGGAGGGGCATAAGAACCAAAAATGGTGGCAAATGGTTTGGAGGAAGGGTGTGAGGTACGTTTATTTTGGAAAAGGATCATTTTAGGTTGGACAAAGGTTGTACCAACATTTTTTGATTGTGAGCCTTGATATATGTAGCCAAGGCCTCGTGTTCTTGGATTTTCTTTGACATGGATGGAATCCAATATACCTTTCTCATGAAGTCCTAAGCCTTTACCTTGATAGTTCATGGTCTTAAGAATTCAGTTTATAATATGATTCTTGTTATGTTGGAAGAAACATGTGAATCCATTATTAGGTGGATGAAGCTAGGTGGTGTATACACTTTGTTCTTTTGTTGTGAGAGAACCACCATGAATGGATGCAAGATGACCAAGGCGATATGGAGGTGGTGTTGGGATAGTTTGGATAGTAAGTGATAAAATATCATGATATGTGGATGATTGGATGGTAAGATCTTGATTTGGAGGAGGATGTGATAAGGTATAGTGAGAGGGATTAGGTGGTATGATAGGATATTGACGAGTAAGGGGATCATGAGATGAAGTTGAAGAGCTACTATGATATTGAGATGGAGTATATGGAATGGTAGGATCTTGATGTGGATGACGACATGCATTGGTATGCTTTGGAACAAGCTCTTGGCATGTTTCAACTTGTGTGGATGGTGTGATGGTGGAGAAGGGTTGGGTGGAATCCTTTGATGGGGTTGATGGAAGGATAGAGGAGTCATGGATTTCATGGGAGTGGATTCATTTAATGCTCGGAATAGAAGAAGGGGATTGGATTTGGGTGTCTTATATGGGTTGGATGGTTTCAAGAATTTGGAGGGTGTTAGGAGTGGTAAGGGGAATGATAGGCGTAGGATGGAGAGGGGTCTCATCACTAATGACCCTACATGGTAGAGTGGGATAAAATTACTCCACAACTTTAGTATGTGGATTTGGTGATGACTTATTTACCATGAGTCCTTGGATGACATCAAGAATGAGATACTTTTATATTTTAGGCTTATGTGGATAGTTGGGACTAGATGGAGGATTATGCATGGGTGGAGGACTAGGATTATTGATTGGTGGATTAGGATTAAATGGAGGAGGTATGTATGGTGGATTGGAGGGAAGATTAAGGTATGAGGGAGAGGAAGGTGAAGTGATAGAGGAGGGCATGGATGTGGATTAAGATAGGAGGAAGTGGAGAATGTATTGAGATAGGAGGAAGTGGATGATGGATTGAGGTGGGAAGATGTGGATGGTGGATTGAGGTAGGAAGATGTGGATGGTGATTGGGATTATGGATTGGTGGGGTAGGATTATGGATTGGGAGATGGTTTGGAGGATAATTGGATTGGTCATTTGGACTGGGGATGAAATTTTTAGTATTGTTATGTGAATATGGAGGCTAAGATATGAATAGAAGGGAGATGAAGATATGGATATTGGATGAGAATGATATGCAAGTGATGAATAAGAGGGAGATGTAGATTAGGGATAATATGGATATGTAGATGGAGGAGCTAGTATATTTCCATTATCAAATATAGCATGAGGATTGTTAGTGGGAGTGGATGGATGCATGATATGATATATTTTATGAGTGATTAGATTTTGGGTTATTCTTGGGGAAATCTTGCTAGAAATGATAGCATCAAAGGGATCCATTTTTTACTCATCTTGATCAACAAGAATTTCATCATCTTCAATGTAATTTTGGAATCTCCCTTGATCAATATTTTTGGTTACGATGGGGGAGGACAAGGCTTCATGATATTAGATTGGATGGATGAGGATGAAAGAGATGATAAGAGATTATTAGAAGGTAAATGAAATGGAATAGAGGAAAATGGGAGAAGAATTTCTTGAATATCAAAAAATATTAGATGTGGGTGTACTAAAGCTTAGGTTAGGATTTAGATTAAGCTCAAATTAGGATTTGATTTGGAAGATATGGTGGGATGGTCTCCTAAGTTCAAGGATGCAACTAAAATGATAAAGTGATTATTGGATAGATGGTTGATAGTATCCTCTCAACTGTGGTCAAGATCATATGTCAAAGTTTGATTGGATGGATTTCCTACTTGAGATAGGCTAAGTTCTCAAGAAAAAGAAGATATCGATGCAAACTATACATTTAGATCGACGAGAAATAGTTTGAATGAGGGATTACTAACTTGGAATAGGATAAGTTCCCAAGAAAGTGTTATGATGGATGATTGATTTAGGATGTAGGATATCAATTAAGTATTTGAGCTTGGATTGTGGATTATGGATGATTTGGATGTCAATTAGGATAGGTTTAGTTGACTCCTTGTTTGAAGGGGATGGTGTTTTGGATAGGTTGATGGTGGTTGAAAATATGAAAGAGAATGTTTGGAGATGGATATGAAGAAGAAAAATGATTGGATTATGGCTTTGGACTAAAGAAGACACAAGCTATCTGTGATAGGAAGGATTCGATCTGTGTATTTTGTATGGAGAATAAATCCACCCAAGAATAGTACAGATCTACCTATGGACAGGGCATATCCACCTAAGAAGGAAGAGCTGGGATGGATAGTGTATCCACCTATGAAGATAGTGGATTCACCTAAGGACATAGTGTATATGCATCTAAAGAAATGTATTTTCTTAAAGGGGATGATAGTGGTTGTACAATATACCTACCTAAGGACAAAGAAAATTCACTTATGGAGAGAGTGGATTTGCCTCTAAAAAATGTATCCACCTAAGAAGGATGGATGACAAGGATGGTGAGACAGAAGACTACAACTTCCTTTGATAGATCACAACTACCTATGGACATGACATATTTGCCTATGAAACAAGTGGATCTTCCTAAGAAGGATGACTGACTAGATGGATAGGAAAATGGATGTGCAATTTCCTTTGGAGAAGGTGTAGCCTCCCATGGACATAGCAGAGTTTCCTCCAAGGAAATTTGATCTTCCTAAGGATAGGGACATGACCCTATGGCAAATTATGACACAAAAATCAAATAAACATGGATTGGAATTGGACGTAGTGCAAGGGGAGAGTATACACACAAGCTAGCACTCCTAGATGGAATCAACAAAGGACTTGGATCGATTTGTGATTTTTGATCCCCAAAATCATCAAAAGGTGCAAGGGGGAGAATACACCAACAAAATATCCCAAACACAAAAAATATTGTAAATTGACCCTTTAGAAACCAAAATGTGTCAAGATTAGTGAAAAAATAAAGATCTTTGATCACGAGCCTACAAAAGATACATTAGTAGTTTTATTTTTTATCTTGTACAAATAATATCAAGTTGCACAAGAATATTATTAGAAACTATAAAAAATGATCAAAATGAAATGAGTGTTAACCCAAGGGGGGTTGAATCACCTAGGGATTTATGGGTGAAACCTGAAGAATGTTTTGGAAAGACAAACTATAAAGTGATGTAAAAAATTCTACCAAAAACTAGTTTTTGTATACCTTTTGTTGTTGATGATGTATAGAGAATCATCCATGAACAGAGTGGATCTACCTCTAAAGGATCAATGCACTTGCCTATTAAGATATAGATCCACCCCTAAAGGATTAGCAGAGCCACCTCTGGAATTGCAGATTTTTCCCTGAAGGATTAGCAAAGTTGCCTATGAAATTACATATATGCCTGTGTGGAATAAAGTTTTCCTATTTGCATAGTCCCTATGTGTAAATAAACTTTCCTATGGAAGTACGACTCATCCTGTGTATAATTAGGTCCACCCATCAAGAATCAATTCCACCCCTGAAGACTTTTTCATTTGGTGAATTTTGGAGGTGAGGCACATCCACTCATCAAGAAGCACAACTACCCTTGAAGTTTTTCATAGTCACTTGTGGATATGCACAATCGCCTCTGAAGGTTTTCGATACTGATTAAGGTTAGAGGAGAAGAAAAACCACTTGTCTAGAAGGCACGGTCGCCCCTATGTCAGGTGTATCCATCTATGCAATGGATCTGTCTCTAAAGCTAAAACCTACAACTTTCACAAAATTAAAAACTTACAAAACAAGTTAAATGGTTTGTAATATGGGTCTCATCGGGCATACCAGAAATGTGTGTAGTTTTTTTATCTATCTAAAAAGAAAGGAAATAAAAAATCCAATCTCAAATTGAAAACACAAAAAACACTCAAGATAAGGGCTAAGATGAAGCTCAAACCTACAAGAAAACCCACAAAAATAAAGTCCATGTTGAGCTTGCCCCTTTGATGTTGTTGGATGTGTGCTCCTTTCATGATTTTAGTAGCATAACACCTTGTTGGTGCTTGATTTTGGTCACAAACGACATGCAATTAGTTATGGATGGAAGATTTGGATATAGAGGTATGAGAGCTTGAGAGTTGAGTGCATGTAATGGATGAATGTGGTGAGAATGAAAAATCACTAAGTCATTTGATATTCATTAGAAGGGGAGAAGGAAATGGATGGCTAGGATTGATTCTTGGGGGAGGATCAAGGGTTGAGATTCCTTGAGGCATCTCAACTCATGTGAGGATGAAATTTTTCATCCTAGGTGAAAGTGTGGAGATGATGTGGATTGTGAGATGGAAAAGGGGTTGCTTGTCCCATCCTCCCAAATCATGGGAAGGATGTGACAAGAGGGGAATTTAAAATTCCCCTATAATCCTTTTGGGGATGATAAAAGGAATTTAAAATTACTTAGGAGATGAGTAGAGAAATTAAAAATTCCTCTAGAGACTTAAGAAAGATAAAATGGATGTGGGTAGATTAAAATGGAATTAAAAATTCTATATGGGTATGGACTAGCATTTATCAAGGGGTTGATCATAGGTTAGATTAGGATAGTTAATCATGGATTAAGATGTATAAGTGAGGTGATTGGGAAGGTGATTGGGCTAATGGAGGAAGATTGGGATCAACTTGAAAATTATGGAATATGTTATAAGGCCATCCCTAATGTCTAGTCAACTTGGTGTTAGACACATAATTCAAAGGCATGGTTCCTAGCTAAACAGTTCACTATAGCCTTGCAAAGGCTTCATTTAATTATCAACTAGGGCTTCATAAGTTTTTTATGATGTTGGAATTGTATATGCATTCATCGAATCTACACGACCTATATCATCTAGTATAGGTGGTTTACACATGTGTAGTTACCTTCAACTTAACACTGTAACGACTAATTGTTGAACTTGAACTCTACAACTCGCTAGCACTACTAATTCTTACTCCTAACTACCTAACTCTCTTTGGAGGATGACTCAAGGAATTAGTATAAAATATAGATCCTTAAACAATATAGCATTCACATGCATGTAAAGGAAGAATCTAATTGAAATGAATGCAATATGGACATCTATTCTAATAACAAAAATTAAGGTGGTGAATAGTGCCTTGAGTGGCCCTTGCTCAAGTTGTTGTACCCACAAGAGAAAACCAAATATGTGTTACTTGAATAAACTAAGCATAATGGTAAAATGGAATATCTTCATTGCATGTAAATAAATTCTCACAACATGACAAGAATCTCCATAGATCTTTCATTCATGAGTGCATATCTATTACAACTGATAGCAAAAAACTAACAATGCAAGATTGTTTGTTGGAAATTAATACTAGAAAAATCAAAAACATATCTTCAACTAAATTTTCTCCTCATCCACCATTCCAACTATATAGGTTTAAGAGGAGGTTTATTTTCATAAGGACTATAAACAAAAATTAAATGAAAGTTTCTTCTCTCCTTTGAAATAGAGAGAGTCGAAGTCTTGCAACAAAAATGGATAGAAGAAGACAACTAGGTTTGCAACTCTATTTTAACAACATGACAAAGATGTGCTTTGTGCAAACAATCACATTAGTTTCCTAATCATCACAAAATATATCATCCTTTCATAATCTTATTGAATGCTCATCAACCACTCTAGTGATTGTCTTCATAATTTTCTACAACTGTCACATGTCCAATCATTTTGGAATCTCCCATGCTATCAGCCTGAAATACTTTGGTTGTAGGTTGAGTTCTTCAGTTTTTGCGGGTTGAAATACTTCTCATTGTAAGGAGTTAGTTTTAAACTAGAGAATACATACTATTAACATCCATGAATTAAACACAAATTCTCACTAAATTTCATACACATTCACACATTCATTCATGCAAACATTAGCATATCATAATCATATTTCCACTCATCAAAGGTTGATTTGGATTGCATAAAGGATATAATTTAGGTATATAGGTTTAGGAATGTATATGAAATAAGAAGCTTTAAGTGTTTAAAAGATGAATTAAACAAGAGAAAACTAACTATTAATCAAACTCATCAAATGTGACGCTTCCTAACTAAGGATTAGGAATGTGCACATCCTAATGATGGGATTATGCAAGCTAATCAAGATTAAGGATGGATTATGGAGGATGTGACATTTGGAGGGAGAAAGGGGGTGAATTAAAAATTAATTCTAATTCACATGGGCTAATGACTAGATTAAATAAATTGATCTATTTATTTTATCTAGAGAAGAAATATTTTTGTTTGGCGTAAAATAGGTTTTGAGGGGGACCTAAAACCCCTTACAAACATAAAAAAGGGACTAGAAGCCCCACCAAAAATACGACTGCAAGTAGATAGAATCTCAAACCATTAGCAACCCATCAACAAAAACTAACCAAAAGATAAACCAAACAAATCAAGCTACAAAAATGGTTTTGAAGGGAACCAAAAACCCCTAATAACCAGGTTTTACATGGAACTTGAACCCAAAGGTTTTGAAGGGATCTTAAACCCTTTAAAAACAAGTTTTGAAAGGGACCTTGAACCCTTGAGATAAAAACCACCTGAATCAACCAGGCAACCATCCACAAAATATTAAAAAGCAACAGCCTCCTTACATCTCCATATGTTTTGAACAACAATCCCATACTCCACCTCCATAGGAGAGGGCTCCCTTCTATAGGAGAGGATGATACGAGTGCCTAAACCACCAAAGCCACCAATCTCCTGCATAAACCAGCTCCACCTCAATAGGAAAAGTATAAAGAGAAGAGATCTTTCCACTACACCTATAGCAAGAAACTCCACCTCAATAAAGAGGGCTCTACCTCAATAAGAGAATTCTTCGCCTCTAAAGAAGAAATCAACTATAGACCCTTGTAGACATAAACCACTCTAGTAGGACAAGCACTCACATCATCCTTAGGCACCAAAAGGGATCAAGACAATCAAAAATCCTTGAAGATCACTCCAACGCACAACACCAAGAGCAAAAACACTTGAGCCTTCAGAATAACCCTTTGAAATGGCTCAACCAACAAACTAAAATAAGAATTTTCCCCATAAGATCTTAACCGCTTCATATTATAAAGTGAAAAAAAAAAGATAAGCTTAGACAAAGCTTCCTCAAAAATGAGAAAAACATTAGAAAATGAACCAAAAAGGGCCAATATAGATGAAGAAAATTCTAGCCCCAACAACATCAAAAGTGTTAAAACCCAGAAGGGGCATAACACCAACCAAAGGATGACTCGTAGAACAAGTAGGAAAGGTCCTTCCAAAGAAAGAAGAATATTATAAACAACCAGTTTTTAAGATAGCCATTATGTTCCACCCAAACTTGAGAAAAGGCCCAAAACTAGCACCAATAGAGGACCCAAAGTCCATCTAGGAGAAACCAATCCCCCAACATAAAAACAAGACCAACCATGAACGGGGGAAAAGAACCCAATACCAAAAATGCAAAGAGAAAGCTCCAAAGAAGGAGCCAACCCTACCCACAGAGGACATTAGACACCAAGGAAGGACGAACCAGAGAAAACTCCACACAGCACAAACAGAGCCACTGGAAAAACCAGGAAACTTTCCCTCCACCACACCCAGAAACACAACCACAAAGGCCAAAGAGGCTGCAAGAAACAACAGAGGCACCACGAGATAAGATAGAGAAAACTGGAGAGTCACACCAAACGCCTCCCGAACAGTAACACAAGGTTTGAAAACAAGGGGTTCCCAAAAGAAAACCAATGAAACTGTACCAACAACAGACACAGACTCCACCGAAGCCAACAAATCTGCATCAAAATCATCCTCAGCATCGGCACCATCGTCAGAGGATTTCAAGCCTCCTCCCACACCACTCTTCCCACTCGCTCTCGCACTCGCCATCACAATATCTAATGTTTCTTCCATATTCTGTAGAAGAAATGTTAAACGAGTAAAGTATTTAAATACCCTAAGAAATATTAGGGAAAATGAATATTAATTAAATAATAATGATATTATTTAATTAACACAAATGGGAAGATGGAATGGATGAAACAAAGGATAAATTTGATCAAATGTAAATGGTCAAATTTAAGTGTTTACACTAGGTTTTCTTGATGAAAGACCACTTTCACTGTCTCCTTTTATACTCTTTCTACTAAACTATCGTTATGACTATCCATATATGGATTTCCCTATCCCCTTCATGAAAACACACTTTGTGCATCTCATTGTCCTCTTTGGGAGCATCATTTGGTTTTATGTCTCTTGCCAAAAAAAATCTTAAGGAATGAGGTCTATGTCACTATGACTCTTAATAAGTCCTTGTCACCATAACATCTCCTTGAGATTTCCCTTAATAGATAAAAGCTTCCTTCCATTGATAACTTTTCTCTTGTTCTCTTTACTCTAGGATCTCTTGATCCACCTACTGAACATTCAAGCCTTAAGGAATATGATTGAACATATCTATCATTTATATCTTGATTATTGAAGAATACTTTAAATCACACCTTGAAGAATATAAATGGTGAGTTAAGCATGACTCAAACCTTAAAGTTTACCATCAAGAACTCAATCCTCCTTGACAATGTTGGTTGTGACTTCCTTCTAGTCTTCTATCTCTTAAATGATCTTGGAGGCCATTAAGTTGTGGTTTTCATGTGAAACTCTTTGCATAATACATCAAAGAAATTATCCAGTGTCTTCATGTCTCCAGGGTCAACAAAAAACTTGCTCCAACTTCCATACATGATTGCAACCTCTTGCAATGAGTTGCACCTTCCATCAAAGTTTGAAGATAACCCTAGCCGCCATGAAGGACTATAAAATCTCATGCAAAGAGACCTATGGTGACCAAAATCCCTAAAGTGGACCTTCAAGGGTTAGTAATTAAAGATAGTAGTGTTTCAAGTAAGAAATTTTGTTTCTCTAATTTAGCTCAAAAGGATCAAGATGCTTGGGCATGAAAATGAAACCTCTAATAGTAGTAATCCACCCACCCCCAATGTGTTTCAATCGTCACTTTACGACCATGAGATGAAAAACATAAAAAATGTTTCCCTGCAACTTTTACTAGATGTAATTGACACTTTTTCCAACATCTGAAACATTATTTCCATGGTGGAATGACATGGATATATGAAAAAATGAGAGCTTATTGTGGAGGGACCCTAAGTGACCTTGTACCTTTAGATGGAATGTTTTTAGGTTCCATGGTTTTTTATAAACATCATATCAAAGTTTGTCACTTTTTGGCCCTTAGGGATCTTTAAAAAATGTAGACAAAATGTAGTCTAGAATGATAAGGCATGTTGGGGTGTGCTACCTTACAACTTTCTCTTCAATGTATTTGATCATTTTTGCAACATATGAAAACTTGTCACTATGACAAAATGGATTGGAGTTTTAAAAATTTGAGAGATTAAATTGTGGAGGGACCCTACATGACCCTATACCTTCAGAAAAAATGTTTCTAGATGTCCTGGTTTTCGAGAAATAATTCGTCAAAGTTTGCCACTTTTTGGCACTAAGGGCTCTTAAGAGAAAGTGTTGACACAATATAGTTTAGAACGATTAGGAATGTTGAGGTTCAAAATAGGACCTTACCTAGCATAAACCCACCCACCCAGATGTGTTGGCATTTTCATTTTGGCCCCACGACAAACAAAATAAGAAGTATACTACCATACAACTTTCTCTTCAATGGAATTTGACACTTTTTGCAACGTGTGAAAACTCGTTGCCAATGAAAAATGAATTGATTTTTTAAAATTTTAAGATGTTATTGTGGAGGGACCCTACCTGACCCTATACCTTCAAAAAAATGTTTCTAGGTGCCACTGTTTCAAGAAAAGTTTGTTAAAGTTTTAAACTTTTTGGCACTTAAGGCTCTTAAGAGAAAGTGCTAGCACAATGTCGTCTAGAACAATAGGGCATGCTAGGGTGTGAAATAGGACCTTTCCTAGCATAAACCCACCCATCAACACATGTTGGACTTTTCAGTTTGGCCCCACGGTGAACAAAATGAAAATTATGCTATCTTGCAACTCTATTTTCAATGCATTTGACACTTTTTGCAATGTGGGGTA
The DNA here is from genome assembly GCA_007115665.2 of Sequoiadendron giganteum. Classification (NCBI taxonomy): domain Eukaryota; kingdom Viridiplantae; phylum Streptophyta; class Pinopsida; order Cupressales; family Cupressaceae; genus Sequoiadendron; species Sequoiadendron giganteum. The sequence goes on from CM021105.1 coordinate 604,085,716, forward strand.
TTTGTTGTGGATTCCCTCAATATTGTGACTTTTATATTTTAAATTTAGTTTTTCCCTAATTACCCTAGTAGATTCTCTTGGTTTTGTGAAGGGTTTGTGGGAAGTGTTGGAGCAGATTTGTTTGATTCAATATTTTTTTCAAACAATTCCTCATCTAAATTAGGCTCTAGGTTAAGGTTTACAAAATTGGGATAGAAATTAAAAAAAAATCTCTAAAAATTCAAAATTTATGAAAATACAAATAAATTTTGATTAAAAAAAACATGAAAATCCTAATATCTTACCTCTTCTACAATATGGTATTGTGAAACAACTTGGAAGGGGCTTGCAAATGTTATTTGTAAGCCAAATGAAATTAGGTTTTTCTTTGTCAAACAGTTCTCAACTACAATATTGATAGAAGTATTTTATTTTTTCTCTAATAGCAAAATGTATAGCACACACAATATGTTTAACTTTAACATAATGCGAATGTATTTACTTCAAATTTGTTTATTTGGCCACTTTTTGGTCCCTCAATTCAATGCACTTGCCCATCAATCCTTTGCCACCTTGTTGGTTTTTAGTTTTTGACAACCAATTGACAAGACCACCTATTTTATATTGATGGCTAGTCATCTACCATGAGAAATCAATTGCTAGTAAAAGCAACACACATGCCATTTTTATTATTTTTTCATTTATTTTTTTGATTTTTATCTTATTCAATATCTTTTTCCTTGTTAAATGACACCCAAGAAGCCTATAAATAGGAGGAATCTATATTTTCTTGGGATCCTTGTTTCATTGTTTGGTTTTCAAATTTTGCAACTACACATGTAAGAATTTACAATTTCTTCAATACACAATCAACAATCCAACAAATACATGAAATTAATAAGGAAATGTTCATTTTACAAAGATTTACAATGCTTCTAAGCACTCAACACAACCTCCATACTCCCTCGCATATTACCTCTATTCAACTTTTATACCTTAAACAACAATAATCCAATCCCTTTTCTTCTAATTTCATCTTCAATCAATTTGGCACTTTCTATCACAAAGGAAGAACCTAAGGGTGGGGGGAGAAAATAATGAAATAGCTAAGTCCCTAAAAACAAAAATTACGCCATTACAAATCTTAAATACTTGAATTCTCCAATACCCAAGTAGGGAAGTTAGAAGATTTGTTTAATTGTTGATGATTTAAATTAGATCGATTTACTAGAGTTAAGTAGATTTTTAAAGTTATTTTTAGTACCACAGTTACTTTGAATCTCTTAACACTTTGCTTTGAGATTCAAATTAGGAATTAATCTAGAGCTTTTTTAATTATAATAGTTTATTTTCTTGCAAAATATTTGTAAAAACACCATTCAACTTCTCACTAATAAATTATTTCAATCATTACAAAATCATCTAGCGAAACCATGAGATTTTCCACATTCAACAAAAATATACAAATGATTTTTTAAAGCTAATACTTGAACATTCTCATCTCAAATCAACATTAAAAATAATTGAGAACAAATCAAATATTATATATATTAATTTTATTTAATTAAACAATAAAATTGTTTGTATGTGTATGCTTTTATTTCTTACCTTTTGGCTTAAGTTTATTCATTGTGTTACCAAAAGGTACTTCATGAGTTATTTGACTTTTGTAAAGATAAAGTCTTGTACGGATATGACTAATCTTTTCATATGTTCAAAACTTTTCTTTTTCATTGTCCCCCCTCTCTTCTTTGTCATCGTCTTCTCTCTTCAAGGTTAGCTTCATGTTCAAGTCGTCACTTTACTTTCTCTTTATATTATACAACGTTTTCTCATGAAGTAAATAAAAATTTGTGTTGTCTTCTTTGTTATCTTCATCTTCTTTCTTCAACCAAGCTTATCAATTTGAGATCTCTTAAGTAAATGAAAAGAATTGAAATTAAACATAACAAATAATTACACAATAATATCATAGTAATAGAAGACATTTAATTAGCTTTCCTCTTTTTAAAACACATTTAAATATATAAATGATTAAAATATCAATTGAGAATTTCGATGTCTACTTTTTCACTAGAAAAGAATATGTGTACTATAAGATGAATGAAAATTACAACCAAATAAAATTATATGCCAAATCAACAAAATGCCTTAATCTTATATATATACATATATATATATATATATATATATATATATATGTAGCCTAAACAAGTTCATGGCCTCAACAATGCTATAGCCTCATCATGGCCACCAGCCTCAACATCACCAAAAAAGTGTGGTTCCACAATCTCCCTCATATTACTTACCTTGGCATTGCTGCCAATAAGTTTTGCACCCCAAGAATATGACAAAACAATTGAAGCATGTCATGTGGCATCTTTTGAATGGTATTGTGGTATTGCTCTAAGATGTGCTTTGACAACTCTACGGGTTGAACTCCATAGCTACACAACAACCCGCATAGTTCATCATGAGATATCTGCCCATTTTCAACCATATGACCTGCATCTGTAGTGCAACAAACCTACAAATTAGTTCATTTACATATAGAAACTGTGAGCACTAACCTGTGATCTTACTCAAACAAAAACAAATGTTAACAATAGTTAGTTTAAACAAGGAAAATACAATGTTCCCTATGAAATTCTTGATCACATTAAGATAAGAAAACATGATAATAAAAGTACACAACAAAAGCATATAAACATGCAAACCTATCTAAAATGGACCAAATCTCAATCCCATTGGGGGATTGGTGCTACTTTGATGTGGAAAGTAGCCCTTTCCCAACCCCTTTGGATAAGCTTCTTGATGTGATGAACAAGATGACTTTGATGCAAAATGATCATAAAAATAAGCTAAGATCTAATGAAATGCAAATGATGATTGTGCCTACAATAGAAATGCTAAGATTGTAGATGATAATGAAAATGCTTTAGATTGTAGATTCTTTTGAAAGAAGAATGTCTTGTATCTATACATTCAAGAGTGGAAGATTGAAGGATTTGGATGAATGTGGGACAAAAGATCAACCAATGAGAGAAGGCCACTTGTCCACATGTGATTGGAGGAGGAATGAGCACATTTGAAAAATGTGCAAGTAAATGCAATTAGATGGATTTGAAATTTGAAAGATGGCCTTAAATGCATATGGTTGAAAAATTTTGGGGGAAAAATTGTTTGGGCAAGAGAGTCAAACAAACGGAGTTAATGAGGGAATATTCCTTGGAATATGCCTTGTGAGGGAAAATAGAGATAATTAGCTAATTAGTTAAAATTAATTTCATGTGCAAGTGGGTGGGTTAGTCAAGAGTTTAGGTTTGACCCAAGTTGAGTCAAAACCTAGAGGATGAGTAATTATGATTATGAGTTAATTAATTCAAATTAATTAACTTGAAGGGATTTAGGGGTTTTGACATTTGATTTAATCAAATGTCTTATTAAATAAATTGATTTATTTGATTAATAGAAAAAATGATGTTAATTGAACGAAATTATATGCATTGTGTCAATTGATTATTTTCAGTGTCTACAAAAACTATGTGTACATACATAAAAATCAAACCAACATAATTGTAATGCCCATGATTAGCACATGATTCACATAGCTGTAGAAAAGACAATAATGTACTGCCTACAAGTTCATCCTACAATTGTGTGAAGTTGGAAAAGAATGGGGTATCCCTAATTTCCACGTAAATTCTTATAAATTTCAAGCAGCATTAGGAGGAATAAAATAATACCAACTGCAGAGCGTTGATAGTCTTTTAATCCAGAAATAACATTGTTGGGATTCTGGTTGTCAAGCAATGCCTCCACATTTTTTGACTCCACTAGCTTTCTGCCTTTAATTCCATCATCATTCCTTAACACTTCCTGTATTTCAATAATTCAATAATAAAATATTAGCTTCACCATTCACATATAGCTCAAGAAATCTACCTAATGAATGAAACAAATACACTACTTTATGTTGTTTTTGATACAATGTCAAGCACTCAAGCAACTATATTTAAATTGAAACATGGCATTGTCTATTACCTTACTTAGGGCATACTCTTGAGTCTTGAAAGCTATAATCCGACCTAACCAATATATTGAAAAACTTAAACCATAAGTTCAAAGCCATACAAATAATTGGGCATCAAATTGGAAGTTGAAGAAATGTTGTTTGCAAACAGACACATAAGCCTCTGTTTCTACCATTGCATGCATTTCGGTGAGAAGATGAAGCAACGAGTTGCACCCCATAGTATACAATTGTTATTCCAGATTAACATGAATTTCAATTTGAATGAGATGTTATGCCTACTTGTTAGGTTACTTGTTTTGCTTGGTTTCCTGTGGGTTAGAAATATCTACAATAGCTTCTATTGTTTATGTCTACCATATTTACTAAAACAGTAATATTTTTTTTGTTTATTATGTTTTGTGATTTTGTGTTTAGCTGGTGAATCTATGATTGCTTTCCATAGTACGCCTAGCTAATCTATATTCAAAAATAAAAATTAATGCCTGATTGGCTGATTTGGTGTTGCTTTACAGTGCAATGTGGCAAGCTACATGTCATTCCCAAAAGTTGTTTGAAGAGGAGCCCATTATAGGCATTCTCCACAAGGCCACTGTCGGTACATTGGACCCATTGGACTAGTTTTATTCTAAGTTGACTGCATTTTTTAAAAAATCTAGGAGTGATTTACTTGGTGTAATTGGTTTATTTTGGGTATGAATGTATACTGTCTTTGAAATGTGTTCTTCAAGTTCTTCATTTTTATATCAAATCAATTAGATTTGTTTGACAGGAAGACTTTTTTTCAACCTGAATGAGATATTGACTGATTTGCCAAAAGGGCTCCAACCCATTCTTGATGCTTATGTATCTATCATAAAGTTTAAATTATTTGTTGTATGCCAGCATATTACTTTGGGTTATACAAGAAATGAGCTTATTATATTCGAAGGAGGATTCATTTGCTTGTACATGTAAACTGTTCTTGATAGACTGTCAGTGAAGTATTGTATGAATTAGCAACACTAATCCTTTGTATAATAAGTTGCATAAAATTGTCTTAGTCTGTTGTAATTTTCAAGCTTACAATAGTATGGCTATATCGTGAGCTTTATGTTTAATCTATTTCTTCCTACTTATTGTTCATGCATGTGCAAGTCATTTATTTTTGTATTATCCTGTATTAGCTACTTGTGATTTATTATTTATAAAAATGTTACTTTAAGTGCAGCATTTTCATACGACACTGTGATGTATGGAACTCTGGGCTACAAGGTGATGCCTTTGTACGGTATTTGTCAATTCACTGAATCATTTTGTTTACAAATATTTATCTAAGAGAATCAGAACGAAATTAATTGAAAAAATAATCAACACACATTAACTTCTTAAATTACAATTTTGAATTCATGTAATTTCTTGGTCCATAGGCCATTTTTTTTAGATGAACTATCTTTGTAACTGTCAAAATTTTGGTAGTCCGTAATATTAAAAAATCAAATTTTTATTTATATTTTTGGACCAAAGTTTCTATTTTTTATAACTATATGAAATAGTCAAACAACATAAATTAGTAACTGTCATTTTCTTCTGTTTAATTTAGATTTCCCCCTACAATTTGCCCTCTTTCTCAGTTCACACTTGATCTCTCTACATTTTTGGGATTATTTCTGTGTGCTTAAATTGCAATCATTTGCAGGTTTTAGCAGTTAGCATTTGACGAGTGGCCGTTAATGAGCACTGAGTTAATCTGCACCATTGTATGTGATATGCACAGCAATTTCCCGCATTCCCTTCAATTAATTTGCCTATATATATTGTTTTATGTTACCTATTAATTTGCTAAATATGAACATTGATATAAATAAACAAGTGCCACATAGTCGTGATTTTGTCTTTATAGTATTTTAATAAAAACAAGTGTTGTCAATTTAGAGATAGGTTATCTAGTTGATAGATGAGTTGGCATGGCATAGTGATTTAGAGATATATTGACAATGCTTTGAAATCAATAGACTCTTGTAAGCTTAAGCTAATTCAATGTTATAGGAGTAGCAAAGATTATAGTTGTTAGGTCTGACCTTGACCCTAAGTTTGATTTGTATTTAGTTGAAGCTGAGTGTGTTCTAGATAAAAGAACTTTAAAATAAATAAAATAAAATAATTCTATAAATCCTAATGACAGGTAACTTGTGCATATGAAGCTACTTAAAATAATTTATTAATAAAAAAGTTATTTTCCAATGCACCTAATTTTCCATATCCAAATGATTCTTCTCAATCCAAATGATTAGTTCACCATACTGAGGCTGTATTAGAAGTGGCATACAGAAAGGGATGATTGCTTTCCATCAGCTCATGGAAACTAGCTCATTATTTAATGTTCTGCCTTTTTAAATATCAACCTCTAGATAGTTTTTCATAATTACTGTAGTTAGTTTAGATGCACGTTCTTCTTGGTGCAACATTTCTTATTTAAAAAATGATAATTTTGTGTAATTAAGTTGAACTTATCATATTGCAAAGGGATCACTGCTAAATGCATAATTCATACCACCAATCTAAATGCATGCCAAATGAAGAACGGAAGAAGGGATCAAGAACTATGGCTGTACAACACATAATTTATAGCAGTTTGAGACATTCTCAATAATAACTATCATTCAGGGTAAAGACTAAAGAAATAGATAAGTCAAAACAATGGAAGCTTCAGAGTACTTGTAAATCAACCACAACAACAAAAATGTATAGCTCAATAATGTGAATAGGATAAAGATAGAGGGAACCATTTCAATTTGCCTCATGCTGAAGTAAATGTTTGGCTTCAAGTACATGGAAAGAGTCGCTTGCCTCTTCAAATAAATACTATCCAAGTTAAATATTAAGTAAAACGGGAAAGTTAATCATGTTGCTAGTCATGCAACTTTGGCTGTGTCTAAGAATTAATGCAACCTTGGCTCTGTCTAAGAATTAAATTAATGGTTATGCAAAGGTACACATTCCACTAGAAATAGAATTTTTATGTAGACTGGCTACACTTCCAGGAATTAGTTAATCAAAATCGTTTTTGTAGTAGCTCCAATCATTTACCAAAATTGATAATATATAATTTGTGAAAGAGTCCTAGGTCATAAGGCAGCATTAAAAATTAATTCTAGAATAAAGTCCATTCCTACAAATTCTTTGACATTTATTATTTTATAAAACAAATCTGTATCCCAATCAGACTTTCAAACATTCTCAAATGGATTTAATTGCATCCAACAAATTTTCAAACCAATCTGTCATGGTTGTGACGCTTTCAATTTTTGATTTGAAAGTGATGCTTTATTTGATTCCATTCTTCCTTTCGCAGTGAAAGTGAAAATTTTACTATTTGTAAATTGAATCAAAAAATTGTGTGCAAATGCCAAAGATAGAAAGACAAATTCAAAGAAAAGGATAGAAGGGTAGCAACTACAGGATACCAAAAAAAAATTATAGGCATTTAAAAGCTAATAGAATTTACAATCAACATCTAAACCAGTACTGTAGGTAAGCAAATGAAATTTAGCAATCTCAGACTCCCAACAAGGATTGTTTACAACAAGATTGTAATAATATGAGTAGTGAATATTGTACTGAATGGATGTCAAATCTCATTTAATCAGCTATTAACAGGCAGGCATTGGCAAGCACCAATAAATGAAAAATTTAATTGGTAATTCAGCATGAAGTGTGTCCAACCTGAACAGAGCTGAAATTTAAAACATGAATCGGAATCTGCCCCCATTACTTAAGTTGCAGTTAGTTGTTCCAAAATGTATGTGCAAAATTATAAAACAAGCAAGACAACCACGAAAATCGGGTTCTTAAAACCTCTTAACAAGTATCTATCTTATCATACTCCAGGAATCTAGGCTATGCATGCATTTTGTGTATATCCCTCAGAATAAATTGATATGTTTTCATCTTAAAAATTCGATTTTAATGCAGGCATCAGAATTTTATTTCAGAACCCATGTTTCATGCTTGCTTTCTCGATGAAGGTGAAAACTGTTACCGTTTAGTAGAGGTAATTACTGTATTAGTGAATAGACAATAATATATGCCCGTCAAAGTAGTCTATTAATACAACATGAACAGAGTACTTATCGAACTTAAACTATTGATTGTTAGGATTGTTGGAAGACTTAGACAAAACTTTCTGCCACACAAGTCAGACCAAATCTGCAAGATAAGCAAGGCAGATCACAAGATTTGGTAATTCTAGAAAACACACCAAGTTCGTGGCTAAGATTTGCTGCCACACACTTTCTAATTTATTTATTTTCATAACTTATAGTCCTCTGTTTTTAAGTCCAATTTTTTGTGGAGATGGCAACAAATTATTAAGGAAAAAGATAGAATTGAATCAGAATTCAAATCATCAGGGATTTAGAGGTTCAAAGGTAAGGGAGGGGCAGCTACAATTTATGGATATAAGGTTCTCTTGCTATTCGCACTAAGCAGCAATTTGGAAGAGTGTTCCCTTGGCTGAAAACATTGCAAAAATAAAAGAAGGAACATAGCAAGGAATCTTCACGTAGCAATCAAAAAGAAAATTCTATTTATTGTTTACAAGTATTGAGTTGAGGAATAAAGTGGTCAAAATACCCTCTTGCCAAAATTATTATTAGTGATGCAACACCATGCCCTGATGTCTCTCTTCTCGTAATCAAGAGAATGCCAAGCCGGAGGCCAAAGAAAGGAACAAAAGAGGAAAAAACTAAGGATAGATACAGGAAGATTACATTCCTGAGATGATTCACTGCACCACCTCAACTCCATACCCCATGATGACCTCATTAAAGCTCTCAGAATGTTTTGATGACTATGTGTGCCTTCTATAACCAGGAGGATTCATAATTTTTTCCCCTATAAATAACTACAATGCTTGAACTTTACTTGAAAGCAAGAGTTGGATGGAAGCTCAATATGAGGCCACCGAGGTTGGTGGTGGTGATATTTTGTTCAGAATTGCCCGCTTATGTCGTCATATCTCCACCTTTAAATGTAAGGTTAATAGAACTACTACTTGTGATGCAGGTTTTAGAGGCCACATAAATCTAAAACTCAAGGGGGCAGGATATAGAACAATGCCATCAAGGAAGTCACTGCAGGGATAGAATCACATCATGCTTCTTTGTCAACTCATAATGCATTGCAATGTCAGATCAAGATAGGTGAACCAATGAAAGATACAGAACGTTATCTAATTTTGTTGTCTTTGTCAATTGATTACTATGTTTCTTGTATCAGTTGATGCATTAGCTATTAGATTAGTACAGATATCTTGAATATATCTTTTAGTACAGATATCTTGAATATATCTATCTAAAAGATGTCTAGAGACATCTATTTAAAAGATGCCTAGAGATGTAATCTTGAGTTATTTTACTTAGAACAATTTAAGAATCAATCGTGAAACTCAATCTCCACCTATTGAAATTGAATTTTGTTGGAGGTGAAGGTGGAAGCATTTTGTACAGGTTATTACTTATATTGCTTCTGCCAATGTACCTACTGGTAGGTTTGTTGTAGACAAGTACCCGCCCACTCTACATGCCATATAATGTGCTTGTAAGAGTTATAAGCAACTCAAGAAAACCATTTGCACGTGCTCAACACTAGATATTCTTACAAGCAAGTCATAAAACATTTATCAAAAGTTGTTAGCATGTATGTCATTCTTGGCAGAATGGAGAATGCCCAACTGGCTTTTGATAAAATCTCAGGATCAAAAACTGCATTTCTATGTAATGCAATGATCAGAGGTTATGATACTAATGGCCTATATGAAGAAGCCATTATTACCAATTGAAAAGAAGAGGTCAGCAGGTAGACACATATACAAATAATTTTGTGCTAAAAGCTTACAGTGCTCTTGAGACTCTGGAAAAGTATAAAAAGACTCGTGATGAGATAGAGAGGGATGTCAGTCTGATCTTTATGTAGGGAATGGGCTTGTGGGATTATATTCTAGGCGTGGGGATATGGGAATTGCTCGGCAAGTGTTAGACAGAATGCAGAAGAGAGATTGCGGTGTTGTGGAATACCATGATTGCTGGATTACGAATGCAGGAGGGATCTGGTATTATGCCAGATACTTTTTGTTTTAATTTTGTGTTTAAAGCATGCGCTAAGCTGTCTAATCTTGAACAGGGGAAGGGAATTCATGATTGTATGGTTAGAAACACACTATTGAAAAGAAGAAAAGAATAAAAAAAAACAAAATGTTTTGGTTTTGGGAACATGCTTGAAGAAAAAAAAAAGAAAAAAGAGAGCAGACAGATAATTAGTGTTACCTGGTTTAAGTGACCCAGAGGAGGGCTGAAATTCGAATGAAGAAATTCTACAGGGGCTTCGATGCGGCCTCCAAGAATCAACTGCCCAATCTTCTTATATATATCTCTATCCTCTTGATCCATCTGAATTTCTTCATCAGACATCAATATCCTCTTTAGCTCTTCCTCCCTCTCCTTCTTCCTGAGTTCCTCCTCCCTCTCCTTCTTCCTGAGTTTTTCCTCCTTCTTCCTGAGTTCCTCCTCCATTTTCCTGCGTTCCTCTTTTATCTTCCTTATACGTTCCTCTACGTACTTATGGTTCTCTCGCTGAGCTTCTTCCCATATTCCTCCCAACTCGCCTCCTCTTCCAATTTCCTTTTCCTCAGAGCTTCCTCCTCTGTTGCCATTTCCTTCTCTCCTATCGAGATTTCCCCCTACAATTTGCCCTCTTTCTCTTATATCTGGAATTTCTACTACCTACGCTGCCTCGCTGAACACATCGGCGCCATATTTATAGTGAATTTTTCATATGAACGGTATCCATTTAATTACTCTCAGAACCGACACGAAAAAGGAGAAAAAAAATTATACTTATGCCGAATAGGCTTTGAGAGGAAAGGAGCTTAATTTTGAAATCGACGATTGGACAGAGATAAAATTGGGGTAACAAACTCATTCCCGCCATGGTAGAAGTTGAAACGCCATAGTGAAATTATATTTAAAAATAATAGTAATTTTTTGAAGCTTCATTGAAAAAAAATAACAAGCACATAAAATAAATTTTGTTTTTTTTTTCTCAAAAAAGATTTAAATTAAAAACTTTCTAATAAATATTTTTTAATTTAAATACTTTTTGATTAAAATTACAAACTAAGATATGTAATGTTTACATAATTTTTTATATATATTATTCATTAATATATACATATAAATAGTAAAAATAATTTGTTATATATATTATTAGTTTTAAATATATTTTATTAATTAATATTATAATAAACAATGTTAAGTATTCATAACTTTCAGCGTTCTTTATATATATTATTAATTAATATATGTATACTAGTTATGTTTTACATTGGCATTTCAGATTTGTGTAAGGAAATAAAATGAATGAGAGGTGGAAGTATGAATAACAAGCACATAAATTTATTTATTTTTTCTATTTTTCGAAAAAAAAAAATTAAATTAAAAACTTTCCAATAAATAGTTTTTAATTTAAATACTTTTCGATTAAAATTACAAACTAAGATATGTATGCTTAACTAGTTTTTTTATATATATTATTAATTAATAGATATATAAAAATAGTAAAAATAATTTTTTATATATATTATTAGTTTTTAATATATTTTATTAATTAATATTATAATAAACAATGTTAAGTATTGATAACTTTAAGGTTCTTTATATATATTATTAACTAGTATATGTATTTTAGTTATATTTTACATTGGCATTTCAGATTTGTGTAAGGAAATAAAATGTAATTTTAGATATTTAGACATTGTGTTTTTTCTTATAATATAATTTTTTTATTTTGTTCAAATTTTTATATTTCTTAATATCTAAAAATTAATTATTTAAATTTTTTTATTTATATAATAATTTTTTTTGTTATTTAATAAATTTATTGATTTTCTTTTTAAAGAGTTAACTTCTATTATATTATTTTTCAAACATGTGTTGATAAATTTTAGTTATCAAATGGTAGATTAATTTTTTTATTTTTTTTATTTTTTATACTTTTAGTTAATTATTTAGTTTCTAAATAAAAATATTATTTATATATTTATTTAAAAATGATAATTTTGATGAGGACATATATTTGTTTTTATGTGATGTTTATTTTTAAAATAATGTGTTTATAATTAAATGTTAATATTTTGACATGTAAATGGTTGTCAAATTGAAAGTAAAAGAGAAGAGCTTTTGTTAACAAGACTCACAACATTACACTCAACCTCTTGTTGACATTAATTAGATTTTAAATTAATTTATCAATTAAGATTTAAGATATTGAGATATATAAATGAAAATGAATTCAATTTATTTAAAAATTAATGTAATGTTAACTTTAACTATTAAGATATAAATTTATAAATTGAATTTTAGAATTGGATATGTAATTAGAATCTTGAAATTGAGAATAAAAAGGAGAATTGAAGGAGAGAGAGGGAGAGAGATAAAGTAAAAGAGACACATATAGAAGAGATGTAGAAAGAGAGAGAAGGGGGAAGACATGTATATAGAAATGAGAAAGAGGGATACAATAAGAGAGAGAAGGGGGAAGACATGTATATACAAAAAGAGAGGGGAGGGAAAAGAGCTAGAGAGATGGATGGATAGAGAATTGGAAAGAGAGAGATGTGACAAAGACGGATAGGGAAAACAGAGAATGCAAAAACAAATAATTGAGTGATAGAGGAAGAGAGAAAAATAGAGAGGGAGATCGGTAAAGAGAGGAAGATAGAAAGAGAGAGAGAGTTAGAGAGGGATAGAAAGACATAGGAGAGAGACAAAGACCAAGTGAGATAGAGAGGAGAAAAAGTGAAAGAATAAAATCGATAAAGAGAGAAACAAAGAGATAGAGAGATGAGAGGAGAGAAAGGATTGATAGAGAGAATGATAGAAAGAAGGGAAGAGAGAGGGGTGATAGAGAGAATGAGAGAAAGGATGGAAGAGAGAGGTAAATACATAAAGAGAGATAAATAGGAATGGAGAGATAGAGGGGAGTAAGTGCACCAAGATGGTGCACAAAAAGGGGGTCAAATGTGGCCGCTCTTTTTTGAAATCAGCTAAACGTAAACTTGGAGGAGTAATTTGAGATTCATGACTCAAAATTTGAAGATACCAAAAGAACAATAATTGTAGTTCTTTGAATCTAGTTTCTAAAATACTAAAGATTTTCAAAAATAGATAAGATTAAGAAGATCAAATGTTTCGCACACACAAAAGTATTCCTATTTTTTTAGCAAAATATAACATAGTGTCTGGTGTACGCCTCTCATTTTTTAGTCAAGCATTTAAGTATTTTCAAAAACCCATTGGTAGAAATATAGCTAAGAGTAAGTACTAGAAGTTGTATGTTTTTTGTTAATTTTTTATTGAGTATTTTTTTATGATTTTTCAAAGTGGATGCATCTTGAAAATCACATCACTGAGCATGCGTGTCACATAACTTGCACCAAAATAATTGAAAACACAATTTTTCCCAATGTGTAAAGAATGAAGTGTAGAATAATATTATATATATATTTTTAAATCTGGACAAGTAGGTCAAATGTTAAAAAATTCAATATATGTCTATAATAACTATGGAAACAATAGTGATTTTTTTTATAAAAAAATATGTTAATGTAGTTCAAATATTAAAAAATATATATATGGTTAGAAAGCTTAGAAGACATGTAAAATAATGAAGGTAATTTTACTAAGTTTCGATTTATAATGTGTGAGCCTAATGATGAGAAAGTTGAGAAATGAGAATGGAGGAAAAAATCACATCAAAATGAGGCAAATGAACCATCCAAGCCTAAGTACAATCCAAAATGCATATATATTTTGAGTTCTAAAAATATGATCATGTTTTTAATGCTAAAAAAAGATCATTTTTTTAATGTTAAAAACATGAGTGCATTTTTTATTCAAATAACACACTCATGTTATGGCTTGGAAAATCCAAGTCATAACACAAGTGTGTTATTTAAATTTCTTCATAACACGAGTGTGTTTTGCTCTTTTTTGGCATTTGATCACTTTCTTGTGCCCCATCTTGGTGCACATTCCTAGGGGGAGACAAATAGATTTAGAGAGATTTAAAGAGGGAGAGAGAAGGAGAAAAATAGACAAAGGGAGAGAGGATGGAGGGTGAGAGAAAGGGGGTGGGTTGGATAGAGATAGTATGTGAGTGAGAGAGAGAGGGATAGAAAGGCAAGGGAGAGAGGTAGAAGAGGGAGAGATAAAGAGATGTATATAAAGGTAGAGAGGGAGATAAAGAGATATGCAGAGGTAGAGATGGATACAAAGAGATAGAGGTGGAGATAGGAGAGATGTGTAGAGAGAGAGAGAGGGATGCATAGATAGATAGAGAGAAGGGGGAGAGAAGGGAGAGGGGGAGAGCTTGGAGATAGGTAGAGACAGAGAGAGATAAAGAGAAATGGAGATGGAGAGATAAAGGGAGAGAGGGGAAGAGATTGATAGAGATACATGAATAAAGACAAAAATAAAGATAAGAGATATAAAGGGAAAGAGAAATAAAGAGAAAAGAGATTGACTTTATATTGGTCATTTCATGCGATAACACATGTCCATGGGAAGCTATACTCAAGGTAGCATGTCATTTAATTAAGGACAAGTGGTAATTCACCTTTAAGACCTCTTCAATGTACTCATTGCACACTATTTAGTGGGATTGCTAGATTTAAATTAAATTCTAATCAAAATAATAATAAAACTATCAACTATCAAAACCCACTAAATATTTTCTAATAATTAAAAACCATTATATTAAGTAAATATCATTGCCCCCAAAAAACTACGTTCCATTTTTATGCAGCTTCCTTCATGTGAGATTCTTCTAATATTTTTCCCCATTGATCACCCATTTGATATCATGTCATTAAATAAAAATAATATTCAATTGATGGGTTATTGTCCTTATTTTGGTACCTTATAAATTACATATTTCAATTTTAGTCTACTAGTTTAAGTATATTTATTTTGTATCACAATGTACAAAATTAAGGGGAATTTGGGGATTTGTTTTATCATATACTACACCATATATAATTTGAACTCTATCGTATGAGTATTAAGATAAATTTAATGAAATTTTGAGTTCCTCTTTTGAAGTGTTGTAATTTAACAATTTATTTGTAATTGTGTCACCAAAAATTGTATACCTTTAAAGAAAAGGACAATTTTGTGCCCTTTTTGGTCCTACTTTAGGTCCTCTTTCATCAATTGTTACCCTCAAACAACATTTATAGGCCCCTAAGGTTCATTAGTTTTGACTTTGAGGCTTGTTCTACCTAAGGAATCATTCAACCCCTGACAAACAACATCAAAATTATTCAAAAACCACTAATCCCACTTCAAAATACCTTAGTGGGACTAGGTCACCCAAGTCGGCGACCTAGTCTTTTTTGAGGATTTTTGTAATGTTAAGCAGGAAAATGTATGTTTTGACAAAAATTCCTGATGGGTTTTGGCCTCTTAGGTCAAAATTACCGACAATTAGGTCTTGTTGCTTATAAATACTAGTTTTTAGGTCATTTTTCCTCTCTCTCTTGGTCATTTTTTCACATCCAACTTCAAGAGTCAAGTGAAAAACATTTTCCTCAAGAAGATTCATCTCTCTCTCGCAGAAAAGTTGAAGCTTTTGGACAACAAACTAGGAATTTTGCAGCTCTTCAAGCTTACTCCATATTCAAGATCACACATTGACAAAGGTTGAACATAGATTCCTATGGAGATTCATGCAGAAATCTAGGTTGAGGAGGTGCAACTAGCCACCAAATCACACCTAAAGACTATTTTCAAAGTGACTCCATCTTCTATTTTCAGCCCATCTTCAGACTTGAGGTTTGCATCCCATTTGCATTCCTTTTTACACTCATTCATAATGTTGTAGGTTTTATAGGGTTGAAGTCTTGCATCATTCCAAATATTTTACATGCATCTTATTCTAGCACAATAGAATAGGGTTTTGTCTTATTTCAGGTTTTCCTAGTTCTAGACACACTTAGGGCTAGGGTTTATGCAAATTTTCTATCTCTTTACAAGTTTAAATACAAACTAGGGGTTTGACCAAGGAAAACCCCACATTAGAAACACAAATATCTTCTATTTTGCAGGTTATTTTATAGGTTTGAGTCCGGATTCCCATGGAGAAATAGTACACAAATCATAGGCCTTCGTGTCCACTTTTAGTTTTCCAAAAAAGTTGAAAGGGACTAGATCGCCACTTGACTAGGTCGTCCATAGTGGTGATCTAGTCCCACTAGAGGTTTTTGATAAGAATTTCTGCAGATTTGGAGACCTAGTTGGTAGAAATGACATTTGAAGCAGTTTACCTGAAAAGCGACTAAGTCACCCCACTTGGCATAAGTGTCCTAGTTGACTCATAACTTAGATTTTTCAGCTTTCTCGAGGCTTCCACAACTTCCTCTTCTACCTACAATAGTTTCCAAGTGCACCCATATGATCTATTAGGTTTTATCAAGCTTAGTTTAGTCTTCATTTTATCATTATTACATTACATCATGTGTTTTCCAGCAATATAGATTCTCTTAGCTTAGGTCAAATAGTTAGGTTTACATATTACATTTTAGCATTTAACACATCTCAACACATATTCAATCCCTAGTATTGAATGAATCACAAGGTTTAATTCTCTTGAGTAAAGGAAAATCCTCTTCCTTCTAGGTGAAAAACCTAGAAAGTTGTAGGGGACTCACTCCTTTACCCACACAAAAAGCATTAAATTTTGTGGTTTATTTTGGTGAACCTACATTTAGACACATTTTTCTTTTGATTTAGTCTGCATTTGCATTCTAGGAAATCTTTCTTTAGCATTGCATTGAATGTTGTGTTGTTTAAAAAGACATCCTAGGGTTTCATGTTTTGCATTGGTGAAAAAGAATCATATTTTGCATTCATTCCACTGCACATCTTACAGGAATTTTGCATATGTACCATAAAGTAATGCATCTTACATTCCAAAATACTACATTTTTCATTAGAAAAAACTCACAAATACCCATACCACCTGGACTAAGTTGCCACCTTGGCGACCTAGTCCCAGTAGGCATTTTGCCTCAATAGTTTTTGTATTTGTTGTCCAGATTTTGAAGTTTTTGTTTCTTTCTGTTTATGCTCTATTTTAGTTATGTTATTCTTTGTTATATGATCATTATTAGCTTAAAATGGCATTTATGAGCAGCATTAGAGCTTTACATGTTTCATTTTCCACTTTAGTTCCTAGTTCTTTCAAAGAAAATTCAATAGAACATACACCTAAAAACATAGAAACCTCGCATGATACAATGCACACACTTCTTCACTATAGGAACACTATTTCATATAAACCTTTTAGTAGTGATGGTTTGGATAAGTTAGATGAAGCCCTTCAAGGATTCCTCTCACTCACTTCATCCACTAAGGTTGGTGAAGATAAAGCTAAAACCTCCTCACCCTTGTCTTCCAAACCTTTTAGTTGTGATGATATGGGTATGTTAGATGAAGTTCTCTAGGATTTCATCTCACCTACTTCATCATTTATGGTTTTTTGTGATGAACAACCTCAAACAAAATATGTTTATGTTATCCAACCTCAACTTGTTCTTTACCCACCTTCCCATAAACCTCCAACCCCATCCCAACCTGAGTTTACCCTTTACCCTCCTAAGCATGATATCGTTGCTCAAACTCATTATACCTGTAATAACCCACATCCCCAACAACCAACTACCTCAACTTCCCTACCATTTCCCAATCCCATCTTACCTGTGGCTCCTCGTTTAAACTCACAACTCAGGGAGTATGATTTGGTTGAACAACTTAAGGACACTCCCGCCAAGATATCCCTTTGGGATCTCCTTCAGAATACCCCTAACTATCATTTTATTCTTCAAACAACATTGCAACAGATAGTGGTCCCTCCTGGTACAAATGCTAATGATGTGGCAACTCTCCTACATGAAATGAACATAGCTAATGTGGAAATTAATTTCTATCAACATGAGCTCCCTCCATTAGAATTAAGAAAACAAAATGAAGCCTTTATGATTATAGCCCAATATGATCAGATAGGTATCAAACAAACCCTCGTTGATAATTTCTCTACCCTAAATGTGTGTAGTGTGAAGCTTCATGATAGGTTACATGTGGATAGATCACAAATTCAATCTAATTCCTTATCCATTAGAGAATTTGGAAATGTTACAAAGCAACCTCTTGGTGTCATCACCTTACCCATTATTTTTGGAATGGTTGTGTTGCAAACCCCCATACATTTCATTCCCTATGACCTTTCTTATAATCTCCTCTTGGGACAACCATGGATACATGAGATGCATGTGGTACCCTTGACCCTTCATCGCAAAATGAAATATGTCTATAATAACAAAGTTTATCAAATTGGCATAGACCCCGAACCTGAGAGTTGCTTACAACTTGAAATGGGCACATCAAGTCCTCTCAATACCTTAATTCCTACCTCCAATATTTCCCCTTATGTGAAGGATCAACTTGAAGCTAAACCAAAGTTTAACTTACTTGGTGACGATTGGGGATCTTTAGAATTTACCCCTTCCTTTATGGGTGAGTGTATTATCACATGAAAAGAGGATACCCAACAAGATCAATCAATTGTCCTCTCTACCCAACCAAAAGAACACCCTTCCCACACATCTACCTCATCTCTTTTGGAAGAAAATGCAACATATACAACAAATTTTGATGAGATAGATTATCAACAACCCCCTAACCCACAAGAAATGGAAAGACTTTATGGATGCGGTTATGATCTTGTGAAACAATCAGGCTACAATGGTAAAGGATGTGGCAAGCATGAACAAGGAATTCGTGTACCCATTGAACCTAATACACAAAGAACTAAGACTAGTCTAGGGTTTTCCTTTTCTAAAGCTAAAAAATCCAATCAACAACCCTCTCTCAACATCAACACTATCACATGCACATCAAGAACCAACCTCACACTTAAGCATCCTGAATTCCTTGATGTGGATTCTCCTCTATTCACCTATGTTCATGACGATGATTATTTGAAACACTTGTTAGGTGCTTCATATAGGAATTCTCGCTCTAAGAGAAATGACTCTTGTGCTATGATAAGTTATGAGCCCACCATTAGTAACGTTAATGAACCTCACACAAGCATGGAACCCTATGATCCTGAAGTTCCTAAGTCTAATGCACTCTCTTTAGGAGATACTCTTGACATACCAATGGATATCGATGATAAAGATAAAGTCATTGAGATTGGGAAGTGCCTTGATGATGAAGAACAAGAGGACCTTGCAACCTTGCTTCATACCTTTCCTAAACTATTTGCTTGGAAATATTCTGATATGCCTGGAATAGATCCCCAGATAGTCACCCATAACATTGTCCTTGCTGAAAATTCTAAGCCAATTCGCCAAAAGATTCAAAAAATGAATCCTAAGATAGCCTTGCATGTTAAAGGAGAACTTGAAAAACTCCTCGATGCGGGTTTCATTCGCCCCATTGATTATTCTCCTTGGATATCAAACATTGTCACAGCCTAGCCAAACCCAATAATTGTGTTAGGATATACATACGAATTTTAGAAACTTGAATAAAGCCTCTTTAAAAGATGACTTTCCTCTTCCTAACATCAACATGATCGTGGATTCCACTGTTGGACATGCTTTGTTAGCCTTTATGGATGGATTTTATGGGTATAATCAAATCTTCATAAACCCACAAGATCAATACAAGACAATCTTTACATCTGCTTGGGGAACATTTTGTTGGGTTATGATGCCTTTTGGTTTAAAGAACACTAGTGCTACCTATCAACGTGCAATGACCTTAACCTTTCATGAATACATCCACAAAGTCTTAGAATATTATGTTGATGAAATTCTTGCTAAATCCTTAACCCGTCAAGATAACGTGAATGTCCTTCGACAAATCTTCAAGTGCATGCGTAAATATAACATGCGCCTAAATCCCAAAAAGTGTGTTTTTGGAGTAGATAGTGGTAAACTTTTAGAGTTTATCATATCTTACAGAGGCATTAAGGTGGACACAAAGAAAATTAATGCTATAATTAATATGCCACCTCCTTGTAACATCTCCCAATTGCGTACATTGCAAAGATGAATACAAGTCATTCGTCATTTTTTCGCATCCTTAGTCGATCGTATGTTACCCTTCACACATCTCCTCAAGAAGGATGTCAATTTTGATTGGAATGATGATTGTAAACAAGCATTTGAGAGTTTGAAGGAATACCTTGCAACTCCACCTATTTTACAACCTGCTATACCCAACCAACCTTTCATCTTTATATAGCTACTTCTGCCCATGCTCTTGCTGCATTGTTAGCTCAACAAGACACCAATGATAAAGAGCATCATGTTTATTATATCAGTAGAACGCTCCTCGATTATGAGACCCGTTACTCCATAATTGAAAACCAATGTCTAGCTCTTGTATTCACTACTAGTAAGTTGCAACATTACTTACATAACACAAAAGTACAAGTGATGACAAAGTTTGATCCTCTTAGATATCTTTTCAACAAAACAGATCTTTTAAGACGTCTTGCTAAATGTGTCATGTTGTTAACTGAGTTTTACCTTAAGTTTATTGCTCAAAAATCAATCAAAGGCCAAGCCCTAACTGACCATTTAGTCGATGCTCCTTCACCCTTAGCGTTACCCACCAATGACTCTTTCCCTAATGACAGTGTGTTTACTAAAGACCTTCCTACATGGGAATTGTACTTTGATGAATCCAAGTGTCAAACAGGCTTCAATGTTGGAGTTATTTTAATTCCACATGTCAGTAAGACTATTACCCTATCCTATCGCCTCAATTTCCTATGTGTGAATAACACAGCTAAGTATAAAGTTGCTTTAGTCATGGGGGTTAAAGATATAAAGATCTATGGTGATTTCCAATTAGTGATTAAACAAATCAATGGTCTCTATCAAACTAAACATGATAAAATATCACAATATAAGGATCTCATTCTCCATTTGTTAGAACAGTTTGAATCGTTCACCATTGATAACATCCCTCGAAAAGACAATCACCATGCGGATGTAATGGGTAGTGTGACCTCTCTTATCTCTCATGTCGATCCTTTTGAAAAAAGTAGTCTTTACCATCCATCCTATTATGAAACCCTCCATCAACAATAAACTTGATGGTGTCTTTCCCACTTTTCTAGATAATCAATGTGAATGGTATGATGCCATCTATAATTATCTAAAGGATGGTACCATTCCTAAACCTACAACTAGAAATACCCGCTTTCGCCTCAAAAAGTTAGCCACTAAGTATATAATCCTTGCCAATACATTGTATAGATGATCCTTTGATGGAATTATTCTATGATGCCTCAAGGATGTTGAAACTCATGTCGCCCTCGAACAAGCCCATTCTGGTACTTGTGGAGGAAATTTTGGAGGAAAAACCTTAGTGCAAAAACTCCTTCGCATGGGTTATTACTGAAAAAACATGGAAAAAGATTGCTATGTGTATATTAAGCGATGTCCTTAGTGCCAAGAACATAGTCTTTTGATCCACACTCCTGCCTCCGAGCTCCATGCCCAAATACCTATCTGGTCGTTCTTTGTGTGGGGTTTGGACCTAATTGGAAAAATCTCCCCACCTTCTTCTGTTGGACATACATTTATCATTACTGCCACCAATTATTTCACCAAATGGGTAGAAGCTATTCCCCTCCGATCCACCACTACAGAGGTGATATGTCATTTCTTATTGGAACACATCATCACTCGCTTCGACCTTCCTTCCACATTAGTCTTGGATAATGGTACACCATTTAAGAACAATGATGTGAAGAAGTTTCTCGAGACCTTCCATATTCAACATCGGTTTTCAACACCTTACTACCCATAGTCTAATGGTCAAGCTGAAAGTACTAATAAAATCCTAGAGAAAATATTTAAGACTGTTAATCAAAACCAAAAAGATTAGCATACACAATTTTAATATGTGTTAGGGCATATCGCACAAGTGTTCGTTCTTCTATGGGAAATACACCTTTCAACCTTGTTTACGGTACCAAGGCTATCCTACCTTTAGAGTTAGAAATCCCCACATTGCAGATTGCTCTCCAAGGTCTTATCAATAATGACACTTATGTGGAACAACGTTTACACCAACTTGAAATGCTTGATGAACAAAACACCAACGCTCTCAAGCATCTTCAAGCTTATGCTAAACAGTTGCAAGCTTATGCTAAACAGTTGCAACACAAACACGATGTTGGTGCCATTCCTAGGAAATTTAACAAAGGTGATTTGGTTTTATATGAAAACCAACATAACACTACCGCCGATTACATCGACAAAGGAAAATTCAGTCCTAATTGGTTAGGCCCCTATGTGATCGATACGAATTATGGATCCGGTGCTTATACCCTAACCGAGCATGATGGCACTCCTCTTAAAGATCTCATTAATGTTGCACACTTGCATAGGTATTATTTCTAATCCCCTTTTTGAATGGTATGAATTATAGAGCAGTGTTGTCAAAGCTATTGGATTCTATCCTATTGGCTTTCTCATTGCTTCATTCTTGACAAATCATTATGCATGTGTCCTGAACAATTCATTTTTATAATTGCTTTAGCTTTCATACTATTTGATTTTCCCTTTTGTGTGTTATGTTATTTAAAAAAAAAATTCATAAATTCATAACATATTTAATCTCACATCCATTCTAAACATGTTTTAACTAGATCACATACATTTTGTTAAATCATGTTTCCATTAATTAAATACCCTAATAAAGGCTATTTAATTAATCACATCATCATTTAACATCCACACAAATCAATTACACCATATAAAATAAAAATGCATATATATACATATATCAAAAGTCTTTTGTACATGTCATCATATTATATAGTGTCATTGAGGATTGTGATTACTAGATCCCGAGGGATCTGGTACTGGTATCACATCGGTCGTAGGATGACAAGAAATGATCGTGCGTGATCATTATAGTGATCCACCGAATCTGAGTGCAAACTCCATCCCCTCCATCCTCGCAAGTGTCACCCGTTGCTCTCCTGATATATGATCCCTCTCTATTTGCAATCGTGTCACGTCTCTCTCCAATCTCTCCACATCTGTTGGGGGTTGTGATAGTTGTGCCTGTGGTGCATCTCTCACTCGATGGATTTTCCTCCTCATGCCCTCATAAGTTGTTTGTAGTCTCGTGAATGATCTTAATGTCTCTAGCTCTCGCTCCACAATCGATGGGGGCATGTAATCAAATTTCATCTCCTCTTCATCGAACGATGCTGGTACTATCTCTGTGGCCACCTGACGGTAGGACTCTCACCAAACCTTTATGGGCCTTGCAAAATCAAAACATAATTTAATTAGTACACATCATTATATATATATATATGCATCAAATAATACATCAAAATATAACACATACATATCAAAATTAAATATCATCACCTATATCTCTTGTGGATAGTGGAATGTCCACCTCATCCTGTGTAGGGGGCATGGATGATGTGCTTACCTCCCCTCAGTTGTAAGTGTTGGCACTTGCTGCTACTGTTGTCTAAGATATCGTCATATATATAGGTGAGACCTCTCCCTACTCATATTAGTCCCTGGCTGTTGCATCATCATCATCACTCAGAGGTGGCTCCTCCACTCTGTCCTCCTCCTCCTCCTCCCTATCCTCCTCCTCTCCCTCCTATCCATCGTAATCCGAGTCTGCATCCTCATCATACTCCTCATCAATAATATCAGTAAATATGTTAGCATCCCTGTAGCGTGTCTCCTCGACTCTGTCCTCCCTCTCTCTCTCATCCCCCTCATCTAGTACAAGTTTTGCATCTCCCACTGGCTCATCCATTGAAAACACTGGATTTGGTCGTGAGGCCATCCACCACTCCTCATGGTCCCATGTGGCCCCAACATCATTTGCATCATCCACCAGTGGTTGATCATGATCAGAATAGTCAGAGTCCCTTTGGATGACATCATCTAGTGTGAACCGTGTTGTATCACTTGGCCTCCGGGCACTTCGCACAGATCTCCTAAATGAGGACCATGCTTGGGGTGGTGTTTGTACCTGCCCAAACTACCTCATCACCCAATCATAATAAAAGGGTCGCACTATGTGATCATGTAATCCCACCAAGAACCTATCCATCTGTAAACTCAACTATCTGGTGTGATCTGGCCACTAAAGTACAAGCTGGTACAACCTCCATAGGATATCCTCCTCATCCAGTCGGTTGAATCTCACCCTCCAAAAGTGCAGATCATCATACTGTCATAGTTGTCGTAATGGGTAGCTAAATGCTCGTGGATAGCCTATCATTGTCGAACATGGGTAGCCAACTAGCCAAGTACATGTGATATGCTCTAAACACCAAACCTGTAGGAGTGTACAATGTACTAGATGCTATCAAGCTCCTGGAAGACAAATCGACCTAGATCATAGTACAAATGAGCTAGAATGCATCATCCCCAAGCATAAAATGTATGATGCTCTACCATGCCTCGTACTAGGTGCACTAAACCACCCTTCAGGTGTGTTGCTCATCCATCTGGTAGAAGGACTAATGCTACTGTATGCTTCATGATCCGTCTAACCACTGGCATTCGTGAGCAGAGTAACATGACCAACTCGATCTGTCCCACAACACTATCATCATGCACTGGACCATTGAGGTAGTACTACATGTCTGCCCGCTACTCCTGGAAGGAACAACCCCTTTGAAGATGCACCTGCCCCCCCGAATAGGGACTTGGAGTATATGGTGGATGTCCTCTAAGGTGATAGTCATCTTTCCCGTAGGCAGGTGGAAGGTGCATGTGTCAGAATTCCACCACTCGCACAATGCCATCAACATTAAATCATGATATCTCATGCGAGGCATGAGATATGCCTAGTATCTCCCCACCGCCTAAAGATGCTTTGTCTATGCTACTGATAATGCTAGAGCCAAGTCTCTCAGGAAACTTAGCTATCTACTGCCAAGATGCTAACGAGAATGGGTGGGTACTTATACAAATCATCAAAATATGCTATCTATATCATCTAATCTCTTCAATTCTACTCTAATTCATCATGCAAGTGTGCTAAATTTGTTCTAGTGTGCTTTTCCTAAGGCCCTAGACACTTTAGAACCCTTTTGGGACACTTCACGAAGAAACATGACACTTTACAAAGAAAAGGGACACTTCGCGAAGAAACAAGACACTTTGCGAACAAAAGGGATAATTTGCGAAAAAATGGGACACTTTTCAAACTTTTTTTCCAAAACCCTAATCTAACCTAGATATGCATTAAATTCATTCCATAATTGAAAAATCATAAAGTACAGGCTCTAGAATCAACTCACCTCATGTTATCGATTATCGTTGGCCACCCAATCCCAAAGCACGTCCAATCGGGCAGAGGTGAATCCGCGTGTGCTCAACATCCTCCCATTCTCTCCTTGTCACTATTCAATTCTACAAAAGTTAAATGAGCAAGTAAGTGCATAATTACTCTATTTTCATTCCTTTTAACTATCTCATTTTACACACGTGCACATTTGTACATTTTACCATGTTAGCCTTTTAGTGTGTTTTTCATTCAAATTAACATACCGGGTGCTAGTGAGCTCCATTTTTTATGTCGTTTGTTGCATCAAAATCATGTTTTTATTCCCTACATCATTGCTCACCTATTGTTATGATACATGGTACTTGGAAATTCCCTTTGATATGTGTGCCCTCATTCGACATGGTTAGATTGCTACCTTGATTCCACCTTCATAAAGCAAGCGAAATCAAGGGGGGGCATACATCTACCCTCAAATTTGATCTTTAGGGATTAGGTAAGAGGATTTTTAGGGCTTCTAATGAATTTTATTTGCAAGATGTGGTTCCTAACGTTGTGGTTTTGTAGATAACTAAATTGGGGGCTTCATTCTCCCACCTTTTAAATCAATATCCTTTTATGAAAATAAGGTGCATTGTTTGTCAAGAGTCCTTTAGATTACATATGTATGTAGATTCATATGGGCGCTAAATGTGTCACCAAAAATTATACACCTTTGAAGAAAAGGACAATTTTATGCGTTTTGGTCCTACTTTAGGTCCTCTTTCATCAATTATCACCCTAAAACAACATTTATAGGCCCCTAAGGTTCGTTAGTTTTGAATTTGAGGCCTATTATACCTAAGGAATCATTCAACCCCTGAAAAACAACATCAAAATTATTCAAAAACCACTAATCCCACTTCAAAATCCCTTAGTGGGACTAGGTCGCCCAAGTTGGTGACCTAGTCTTTTTTGAGGATTTTGTAATCATAAGCGGGAAAATGTATGTTTTGACAAAAATTCTCGATGGGTGTTGACCTCTTAGGTCAAAATTATTGACAATTAGGTCTTGTTGCTTATAAATACTAGTTTTTAGGTCATTTTTCCTCTCTCTCTTGGTCATTTTTTCACATCCAACTTCAAGAGTCAAGTGAAAAAAATTTTCCTCAAGAAGATTCATCTCTCTCTCGCAGAAAAGTTGAAGCTTTTGGACAACAAACTAGGAATTTTGCAGCTCTTCAAGCTTACTCCATATTCAAGATCACACATTGACAAAGGTTGAACATAGATTCCTATGGAGATTCATGTAGAAATCTAGGTTGAGGAGGTGCAACTAGCCACCAAATCACACCTAAAGACTATTTTCAAAGTGACTCCATCTTCTATTTTCAGCCCATCTTTAGACTTGATGTTTGCATCCCATTTGCATTCCTTTTTATACTCATTTATAATTTTGTAGGGTTTATAGGGTTAAAGTCTTACATCATTCCAAATCTTTTGCATGCATCTTATTCTAGCACAATAGAATAGAGTTTTGTCTTAATTAGGTTTTCCTAGTTCTAGACACACTTAGGGCTAGGGTTTATGCATATTTTCTATCTCTTTATAAGTTTAAATACAAACTAGGGGTTTGACCAAGGCAAAATCCACATTAGAAACCCAAATATCTTCTATTTTGCAGGTTATCTTGCAGGTCTAAGTTTGGACTCCCATGGAGAAACAATACACATATCATAGGCCTCTGTGTCCACTTTTCGTTTTCCAAAAAATTTGAAAGGGACTAGGTTGCCCATAGTGGCGACCTAGTCCCACTGGAGGTTCCCGACAAGAATTTCTATAGATTTGGAGACCCAATTGACAGAAATGACATCTGAAGCAGTTTATCTGAAAAGGGACTAAGTCATCTCACTTGGTGTAAGTGTCCCAGTTGACTCAAAACTTAGATTTTTCAGGTTTCCCAAGGCTTCCACAACTTCCTCTTTGGCCTACAACAGTTTTTAGGTGCACCTGTCTAATCTATTAGGTTTTATTGCTTAGTTTAGTCTTCATTTTATCATTATTACATTACATCGTGTGTTTTCCAGCAATATAAGTTCTCTTAGCTTAGGTTAAATAGTTAGGTTTACATATTACATTTTAGCATTTAACACATCTCAACACATATTCAATCCCTAGTAATGAATGAATCACAAGGTTTAATGCTCTTGAGTAAAGGAAAATCCTTCTAGGTGAAAACCCTAGAAAGTTGTAGGGGACTCACTCCTTTACCACACAAAAGGCATTAAATTTTGTGGTTCAGTAATAAAAAATAATGGAAAAACATCTAAAATAATCATATAATAATTATGTTAAGTTGTGATTTTTGAGCTTTTAATGGTACATTGTGTGGATAAATAATGTGAGGGAACATGGATAAATGAACTATGACAATTTAATTAGAAAATGGTTAATTGCAACAAGTGTTGACCCAATAACACTTTGAAATGTAAGACAAACCTTATATTATTTAAAAAGATTGGCATTACAAATTTTCTAGAGTGAAAAAATTAAATGTCCTAAATAAAAAATATATATATTATAAAACTCCCCTATTCAAGGAGTTGGATGGATTAACCCACCTAATGTATGTAGAAAGGATGTCACATAGTGGTGCATAAAGATGAGTCTTGAAATCTTTGCAATTGCATTTTTAAATGTTTGAAAAACAATTATGAACCATGGCAACTTTGGAAATGATTCAAGCCTCTTAAAGAGGTAATTTGCAAACTAAAATGTAGTTACTCCAACAAAAATAAGGTGCCACTCAAAACAATAGTGGAATGTATTTAGTTTTCAAAGAGTGGGCTTTTCTTATATAAGCTAGTAGTTTTTCCTTAATTTGGTCATTGTTGTGCATTGGGGAATAGGCGTAGTAATCTGAGTATTATAATTTTCAAGAATTTAGTTTAGAATTGCCAGTTTTAGAGGTGAATAATAGTAGAGAATAGGTGTTGGTGGTTGGGAGGGCAGCCCTCCAATTTGGTGAAGGGATTCCAATGGGGTAGGGTTTGTGGCCACCACGTCAGAGTGTTTATGTTTGGGTGGATGTCGAAGGCATTAAAGTGCATTTTGGTGGAGAGAAAAAATATCCTGAGTACATGCTTTTGAGGTTGTCATTTTAGCCACTTTCTTTAATGAAGGCTTCATTCACGATGAAGGATTTACAAGACAATTTTTTATGCTGCAAGCGCAACTCACTTACTTGGTAATGATTTCTCACTTGTGTGATCCAAGCATCGCTAGGCAAGTGCGAGCCTTTTTAATACATGGAGGTGATTAGATATTTCAAAGAATTAACACATTCTAGGTGTTGCCATTGCACTATCGGTGGTGGGTTGAGTGGTAGCAATTGGTTTGTCTCTAGTGTCCTCGGTGGGTGGCAATGGCTGGGTGTTCAAATTTTATAATTGAAGTCTCGATGGATGGTGTGGTGTGGTTTGGAGTGAATACTCAAATTTCATTGCAAGAGTCTTTGAGGCAGGTGGTGTTTCGTGAGATTAAGGACCAAAGGCTAAAGAGGATACTGCTTAACATCGACCCTCTCACCATCTCAACAATTAAAATGATTTTGGTTTCTAGGCATCTTGAGCGAACAAAGTATGAGAGGGATAATGTGCATATTTCATCAAGGTTTTTGGCCTCTCTTTTGGATAGTCATTTTCCCAAGCCGAAGGCAAAGGAGTTGTTGGTGAGGTTGTTTAGGAAGGTTTTGGTCAGTGGTGTGGAGGAGGTTTTAAAGTCTATAATTTTAGGTACTGGTATCCCGCGCACTGGTGACTTGAAGCTCTTGCGGGAGACTAATGAGGTAGTGAAGTTTTATCATTTTCGTTTGGACGTAAGTGGGGTGGCTCTCATGCGCCATAGGATGATTGTTGCAATTGTAGTGGAGCACTTGAAGAAAATGCTTGACTTAATGGTGGCTAGTGGTTTCGAGTGGATTCGGGACTTCGAGTCCTTTGTTAAGCTTAACGGGTTCCTATGGTTAGTCAAGTTTCTTGATCTTTTTGAAAATTATAGTAGTCGTTTTGTATGGAAATGTATGAATTTGGTTGTTTGTGCTAGGGTCAAGTCTACTTAGTTTCTCTACAAATTTTGAAACATCACCTTTTTGTTCGAAGTATTTGGGAAGGATGAATGGTGTCAGGTCATTTTTTGGCGTCTTAGAAGTTATGGTTTTCCTGCTTTGTAGACGCATGCATGAATCTATTTTATAAATTAATATATAAAAAAACTACTTATGTATGAATCTATTTTGTAGATGCATGTATGAAATGAGCAGAAAGGAAAATCATGTTTTTTGAGTTGGAGAAAATTTTTGCACATGAACAAGCTGAAAAATGCTCTTTTATACTCCAAAAAAGTTTCTTGAACTACTTTTATTGCTTGGGAAGCAATTTGGGCGAATTTTTATTCATTTTTTGGCTACCTGTGAGGTGAGAATGCTTGGAAACAACTTTTCACAACCTAGAAGTTAAATTTAGCATATGGGTAAAATGTGTTCACCTACAGAGTGAAATGAAATATTAGAAGGTTAAAATGTAACATTGAAAGGCATTTTTAACAGTTGGGTAAATGGGTTTTGACCTAGATGTTAATATTATTCACTTCTAAGTGAAAATGAGGCTAGAAAGTGGTTTTTACATGCAGGGTAAAAGATTTGCACATGAATTGCAAGTGAAGGCATATAACAAAAGGGGCAAGAATGAAATGAAGAAAAATGGCATTCTTCAAGGCCAAAATTGCTATCGATCCAAAGGTTCAAATGGTGCTAGGTGTCCAACAAAATTTCAATCCGAGAAATTCCTCTTGTCTTTAAAATGTAATTTTTGCTTCATTTGAGGGAGGTTGCTCACAGTTTGTTCTCGTGGAGACACTTTGTAACAGGTCTGAATAATTAACTTTCAAGTCTATTATAGGTTTTGGAATACTTTGAGTCATGTAATTATGGATGTTTTCAGAGTACTATCATCTTTGAAATAATAAATGGCAAGATATTTTGAGTCAGTTTTATGCATTGTAGACATAGCATAGATTTTGAATAGAAGTAATCAAGGGTTTCTGATGAATCTTCTTGTCTTTCCCTGAATTTTTGTTAAATGTTCTTACTCTAATTCAAAGAATGAGTTAAACTGTATTAACATGAATGAAGGTTTATGCAACAGTGTGCTCGGATCACTAAGTATTACTGATTAAGTTTCTAGTATTGATGGTGTAAGACATCATTTAGTAGGCATAGTTATGGAAAAGTGAATGTTGTGATGTGTTTTCAATTACATGATTTAAATGACTCCATGCTAGGATAAGGTACTGGTATTTTAATGTTGCAATCTCTTGAGATATTTTGTGGGATCTACATTCATATCAATTTTAATCTCCTATCTCAGTGTGAATGTATGTTGAGCTTAATGTATAACATTTCTCATGTTTAAGCTAGATACTACCATGAAGGTGAGCCAAATCTTTAGGTTATTGTGTCTATTAAAAAATTAAAGGATATTTATTTGTTAATTATAGTGCATTTGATGATTTGGTACACGATTATTGAAAATTACGTTATAGGGATCACCCTCTTGGGCTTCATTGAGCCTGAAGTGCAAGGGAGAAAATTTTCATATCAATATCTCATTCGCTGGCCACTGATCTTGAAGTTTTTAAGCATAAGTCTTGCCACACCTTTAGAGGATTTTCAAGGTTCTACTGGAAAAAAACACCAGCACCACTTTTTGGGACTCACCTAGTGGATAGCGGATTTCACTAGCCCATGTGAGCATATTTTGTTTGCATAGTGGATAGCGGGTTTCCACTTACAAAATTGTTTTTTTTAGAAACAACTATGGTTTGATCCATACTAATTGGACAAATAGTCAAGGCTTGGTCCACCCCTTTTTTTAATTTTGACAAATAGTCAAGGCTTGGTCCACCCTTTGTGAATATCTTATCTTTTTGTTACATATTCTAACATAGGCATATATGTCTCTTTGTGTCTTTGTTGGTTTGCCATGTGATCTTAGATCTTGGGGGTTGGATCATCCTCCTTGACCTTTATTGTCTTATCTTTCCAACAGTTGTACAATTAAACCTCTATTGACACTTATTTGTCTACTTTAATGTGAGTTTGAGCATATTGCCCATCCTCTCACTCAAGTGGGGGCTAAATGTAGTGTTCAAAAATGTGCCCCTTTACATTTTAACACTATGTTTGGGCCCCTTAATAAAATGGAATTAATTAAGCCTCTTACTGACCCAATTATGCATTTAAAATACTAATTAATGTCATTTTCCAAAAGGGAAACTTGTATTAAGCAATTGAAAACATTAATTAAATTGTCTTGAAATTGGTGTGTCCTAGGTTTGGGTCCTTAATTTTAGGACCCCAATTTTAAATATGTTTTTGGCAACATTTTCATGATTCAAATTTCATTTGCAATTGTCGACCTTTAATGCTTAATTTTTGAGAAATTAAAAAATTACCTATAAATACAAGGTCTTTTTATCAATTTTAAATATTAGAAGAATCCTAGAGCTTTCATGCAATTTTCACAAGAGAAAATATTATTGTCAAAGGTGTTCAAGAGAAGATTACTTAGACATTTGGAGTAGCATTCAAGATCTGAAGCATCATGTCAAATTTATTTACATTTATGCATGTTTTAGGAGCTAACATTGTGATGTAAGTTTCAAGCATTCAATTCAAAATTCAAGCATCAAGATCAACATCCAATCAACTCATTTCATGTAAGATCAATCATTGGAGAGATGTGTTAGACTTCAATTCTCCAAGGGAAACCATTAAAGGGTTTGGAGAGTTGCAAAATACCATTGTTCATTCATCATTCGTTCCTTTCATCAATGTTTCATTTCAAGGTTTAATTACCAAAATAGGATTTGACCAAGGTAAATCCCTATTCACCAAAAACAAAAAAAATTCTCTCTCTTTGTGTATGTGTTGATTTATAGGTGAAGAAGAATTGAAGACCTTAAAAGAGATTTTGCAAAGTTGTCAAAGTTGTCATCAAAGTTTTCAACCACAAAAACTCACTTGCATAATTTGTTTTTGAATTTACGAGTGGAATCTATATTAAAGAGATTCATGAGCATTTAATTTTTTTTATAAGAATGTATACACATCTATTTAATTATTATATATATATATATATATCAAACCTTCTTTAAATTAATTTAATGATAATTGTAAGTGTTTGTGAGCATTTTATTTGTATTGGCTATACACTCATTTTCTTATGACCATTGAAATATGTTAAAATCCTGACATGCATTTATTTATTTCCTTTTTACGTATAAATAGATGATGAAGATAAACAGTTAGGATTGTTTATCATGAATATCATAAGTATTTATTTTATGTAAGAGTTCTCTTAGTTTGTTCTAATTTGTAATTTTGAAACATGAATGTGAGTAAATGGATAGCTAGGGAAAGATTGCATTCCTCATGTTTGTGGAAAGTTTTATTCCAAGAAGGTGTTGAATCTAGATAAATAGGGGGCATAGATTCTATTTTTTTTCAGATCTACTATTGTATTGTTGTATATGACATTATGCTTGGACAAGCTTGTAGACTATTGAATAGATGGACATGTTTTATATTATTGCTCTCTGCCACATCCTAGCATTGAACCTTACGTGTTCTAGCGGATAGAAATGCATGTAGTTATGTTAGGCATGCACCAGATTCCAACTACCATCGATATCTTCTTTTTTTTATGTATGTCATGTAGGGTTGGTGGTTCTTCATGTCAAAAAAACTCTTCAGGGAAGCGTAGAGCTCATGGTTGGGTGGAAAAAGCACATGGATCATGTTCTCGTCTCTTAGTTGTGGGGAAAATGGTGGATTGAATTTATTTGGGTATTGGCACATGATATTGTATAATATTTATTCAAATGATGTATCTTTATGATGAATTATTGGAGGCCTTCGCCAAGTCAAACTTGTAATTTTGTATTCAAATATTGTATTTTGGAAATGAATGTAAATAAAAAAATTTCTATATCATATCATAAGATGATGTCACTTCCTTTTGATGTTGTAAATTTGATTTAATTATTATCATTTGTAAATATTTAGAATTTATTTGAGTTTTTAGTTCCTTACAATGTCTCCATTAAACAACACAATTGTAACTTATGATGAACAAACAACATATGTGGATCTTAAGTTACCAAATTTTAGGAAACTAAGGTTGTGGAAACAACTTACATATGATAACCTCAAAAGGAGAGTATACAAACCTTTCAAATACGATTTTAACTTGCTACAAAAGTAATACAAAAACACATAAAATTGAAATAAATAATATACCACAACATAATGATTTACATGGCGAAAACCCTTTTAGGAGAAAAAAATCACTCCAAAATAGCTTAGTGTATTAATCTAAAATAATCAATGGTTATAATATACTTGCACAAAAAGCGTTTACAAGAGTATTCATCAATATATAATACAACAAAAATTTGACAATATTCCAACAAAGCTTCAATACCTAAAAATTCAACATAGGAACTACTATCTCAAAGCCTTAATATATAGGAAAATACAAAATGAGATACCACAAATGGTAAGATAAACTAAGTGTAACAACCAATCTCCTGCTACATAGAGTATCTAAGAGGTTTCACCCAAAAGTTAAAGTGGTATAAGAGGAGTAAATAATTTTTTTTTAAGCAATAAATAAACAAGTATACATCTTAATGCTACAACACTTTAGATTCAAGTTCATTTAATGAAAGAGTATTTCATCATTCATCAACATATATATTTGTAAACTAAAGCATTAATATCAGTATGATACTAATTGAATGTTAAATAAAGAGAAGAAAGAGAAAAAAGGTCAGAGAACCTTATCTAATTCTTACACTATCTGAGACTCAGCATGCCACTGATGAGAGGGAAAGCATCATCTGGATGTTTTACTTCCAACCACGGACTCAAGCAGTCCCCCGCACACTTCCTAATTGGAAGCAACCCTACCCTTCATCGAAAGGTTACGTTGGAAACCCTCTCGATTGTCATCTGAGCTCTGGTGTATACCCTTGCCTAACTAACTCTGTCACACTACTAAGGATATCCTCCTACTAAGTATGAAATCTCTGATTAATTTAAGTGTTTGAGGTATGTTAGGAATAAGGTGTCTCAACCTTGGATAATTCCTATTCTTATTATTTGTTTTGTAAAATGTATTTCTTGCAAATAATGTAATTAAGTGTGAGTGTACATGTCTAGTTGGCATGTTGATGTGTCACTCCACTTGATGATCTTGAATTGTGTGTAAGGAGATCATGGCTGAAACGGTTATGAATTCCTATGACACGTAAGAGCTATGTCTGGAAGATTCAATGACAGGTGAAGACATGTGGCAGATAAAGTTGAGTACTGTACACTCTTCCACGATAGTGGGGTTTACCCCGAAAAAATTTTCTGGGTTCCTATTTTCAGAATGGTAAAACCCTAATACAGTTATCTTCGGAAGTTGCCCTAAAAAGGGAAGCATGATATAAGAGTTTTTTAGGGTTGCGAAGATGTGTGATGTGAGTGTATTGTTGGAACGTTTTGATGCTGCCGCATTTTGTCTTCAAGTGTTGGAAATCTCCTGAAAGAACTTGCATTGCAAGTGTGTTGTAACCGTTGTGTTGAAGATAATACATTGTGCAGGTTTTGGAGTGCTGGGGTTTTTTACCGAAAGGTTTTCCCCAGGGTAAATCATTGTGTCATTCTTTATTTTTTGTATGTATGGTATATTGCTGCAATATCATTGTTAAGTAGATTAACGAATATGAAATTGTAAGGGTTTAAAACAAATTTGCACCATACTTTCCTTATGAGATTAGTGTAGGAAGTTGTTTCCGCACCTGAGTTTCCTTACAAGGTACAATAAACTATTAAGTGCACGTGTGGCTTCGATACTCATTGTGGCCATCGTTTGGTACAACTGTAGGGTGATACCACAATAGTGGTTTACACTTTTTGGGACATCCTAATTTTTGCTAAAATTACATATTTGAAGAGAATATAATGATTTAAGTCTTGAGAAGTTCAATTTAAAGGATTCCAATTGAAGCGGGTTGATCAAACCACCTTAGATCAAACCCCCTTGGATAGAACCTGGGTAGTTTTAAACCATAACTATAACGAAGTCTCCTTTACACCTATCAAAATACTAATAAAAAACAACTTTTGATTTACCTTTTGGAGGATCAAATGAATTCATTTAATTTAATTTTTTTAAGTATGTAGTCCTTATTATAAGCTTCCCAAAAAGTATAATTTTAAATAAATTAAATTTTTTTATTAAATTTATTATTTATTTCTTGTGAATGTAGGTTTTTCACTGAAAATTAAGCTCCCTATTCTACATACGTGGAAAAATAGTAGACTACCAAAAAAAATTCTGAAAAATATGTCCATGCTAGGTATTGATGTCCTTGATCCAACCAAAAAAATAATTGAATTTTGATACATACAAAAAACGTTATGTTGTATATGGTACGTCTATGTCTAAATTGTAATTGGTTTGACTTCAAAACTTAATTAGGAAACAAGTATTCAATAAAACACTATGAAACCAAATTAACATGCTAGATATCGTAGTTATAAATCTAAATTCAAAATTTTTAAATTTGATCCTTCATATGAAAAAATTATGTTGTATACAATGAACATCACTCTTTAAAAATGGTGTTTATTGTTAAAAACTAGTTTTTGAAGGAGATAGAAAACGAACTGCAATTTGATTCCAATTTTTTTTTTTTAATATATTTAGAATCTATAGATAAAATGTTACAAACCACTACTTTTCATCATCTTCATATTCCTCACAATTTAGTAGTTATGGGTGTCTAAAAGTGAAAAAAAAGTTCAAAATGTTCATTTCAATGTCAAGTTTGGCCAAAAAGTGTAAACCACTATTGTGGGATCACCCTGTAAAATGCTTCAAGAGTGTAGTCATGGTTCACCACCCTACTCGACTTGGAGTAAGCTACTGACCTAGGGATCACTGGACTTTGTGTCTTTCTCGATTAACATGCTCTAAATACAAATACTAGGGCTTATTAGACTATCTATCTCGTCCAATAATCAAGCTCAAATATAAGAACTAGGGCTTATCAAACTATCTATCTCACCTGATAAACAAGCTCAAAATACAAAAACTAGGGCTTATCAGACTATTTGTCTCACTTGATAAACATAGCATAATACACATATATACTAAGACTTGATTAATTTTTGTGAACTCAATTGATGACTAAAGAAGAAGTCATCCCTGAACTCCATGTTACTCAGCATAACCCTCTCTTTTTGGCTCCTGCCTCTGATTTAAGGTTTAGTGTTGACCTACCTGGTCTTGAAACTTCTATACCAAACTAGACTCTAATGCCTCCTTCAAAAATCCTACAAATTTAATTATTCAACCTTGACGGGGTTTATCCATTCAAGTTTAAGGTAACTCCATTCTTTAATTATGATCTAACACTTACCATGTTATCTTTTAAAAGGAAAGTAGTAATGTTTTCAAGTGGAGAAATCATCAACACCGTACATGCGTACGTAAGGAAAATGTGTTCCATTGAAAATTCATCAGTATATATATTGGTTTCTTTCTTTCTAATTTTTGAGATCTTTTAAGTTCTATCAAGAAATTACTAAATAAAGAATTAGGTTCTTATCAAACAAGCTCGATAAAAGAATTTAAATTTAAGTCTCTTCCTTTTAGACCACGTCTATCCTGAAGACCTTCGAGGTAAGGATGAATTTTGAACAATTATGCCACATC
Organism: Sequoiadendron giganteum; assembly: GCA_007115665.2. Classification (NCBI taxonomy): domain Eukaryota; kingdom Viridiplantae; phylum Streptophyta; class Pinopsida; order Cupressales; family Cupressaceae; genus Sequoiadendron; species Sequoiadendron giganteum. The sequence goes on from CM021105.1 coordinate 604,122,936, forward strand.
TTGGTAATATACCAATGTAAAAGAGGTTTACTAACTCAACGGTCTACAATGTAAACTTACGAAATTAAGAGTTCAGCTGTCACAAAATTCCACTGGTTCATTCATCCAGAGTTTTATATGTAAATAGTTCCCAGCATACTCAAGCAAACATGATTCCATTTCCGTAAAGACAAAATTTTAGAAATAAGAGAACAAGATTAAATAGCAACATTGTGATGGAAGTTATTCTTATATTTACTCAACATATGGTGTATTACCTAAGTCGTTCTTTAAATAATTTGGAGCACGATTCTTCAATTCTTAACATTCTCAGCCAAAAAACATTTACTAAAGCTTCTCTAACTTTCTTATCCCTTATGTTGATAAAATAAGAACAAAAGAAAGAAGGATCAAATACCTTTTTCTACTTCAAATCTTTAACGTACGACTGAACGCTTAGAGTATTTACACTCTACCTAAAAGCTTTTCTACATAACAATACAACACATTCATAGGTGACTTAGTATTATTTGATGTAAATAATTAGAACATTAGAACCAGGATTCGATTACACAAACTTCTTTGCACATTATCACGGAGCTTAGCTCATTCAAATGCTTATATAAAAATAAGAGGAAAATAAGAGTCAGTTACCTATCTATTCAAAGATGAAGGTAATTTCAGGTTTAACCTCCTTTGGAAAGCTCATAGAAGGTTGTGTCCCCCCGATTCTTCTTTTAGTCTGCTATTTAAAACTTTTTGGTTCCTCCTATAAGAAGTGCTTGTAACTCGTCTTGCTCAACCTGAGTATCTCCCTGGTTAAATAAGATTGGTGTTTCTATATTGCAATATATTCTCCCTCAAATTATCCAACCCCTCACTCTTCTCGTTTTGGAGTATATATAATTAAAGATCAAAATCGGTTTACAAGATCGTTCAAATTAGTTATCCATGATTCCACATTGGTTCCCTTCTTTTCACCCAATCGTCAAGAAAGATCAATTCTGGAAGAGAGGTAAGAAACAGTTAGAGTTTGTGAATCCTCCAACACCAATTTTCCCCCCATTGTCTCTTCTATGTGCAATGAGAGGCTCGATGATGGCTTCAATAATAATAGTTCACCCCAAATTCAAAAGATGGTGAATTGGATAATGGTAAGGTTATAGTGGCAAGATATCATATTAATATAATCAGTTACCTTGCACCTTGATATGATGAGAGCCACAGATTGAACGTAGGGAAATCTGGTTTCCAAACATATGTGGTTTACGTTGATTTAAGTAATGATCATAATTTCCTTTCAATTATCCACGAGCTTCTCATTAGAGCATCGAACTATATGATTTTAACATTCTCTTCTTTTAAATGGTAAACGAGCCTAGATAACAAGTCATGACTAACAATCAATGGAGTTTAACATTTGATATATATATATATATATATGTTTATAAATTCAATGTTTGAAGATAATAATATTATCATGAGATATCAACAATGTGGATAAAAGTCATGTCGGTAAAATAGTTTATACTTCATAAGGGACAAAATTAAATATAACTAATGTCATCAATGTTACCACACTTGCTTGGAATGTTGTTCAATACCAAAACATCCAATGGTATCATATACAAAACAACGCTTATATAAATATTTATATATAAGCATACTTATATTCACTCACTTGGTTATTTATATAGAAGGAAATGAGATGGTTAAGAAACCCTAAAACCATACCCTGCAAATTTGGGAACAAAACATCCTACACAAGGTTACTTACCTCCAATTGGGTAAAACATGCCCTAGACTTTCAGTTGACCAAAACTCACCCAAATGACTCGAACCTAGATGGCAACACTAATGATCTCACAACACAAACTTTCTACCATATGATACTTTCCCTCTTTGTCCTGATGAAGCTTGATTTATCTTGCATCATCACTTACGAAGAGCAAGGTAGTTAGTCTGACAATATTCCAAAATCTTCATCTTATCAAATTTATATTCACAATTGTTTTGTAATATTAAAAGAACTTATATACATCTCTTCATATCTAAAGTAGGGTATCATGTATCCATAACTCATTCAAAATGTAAATCAAACATCATGTATCCATATATCATTTAGAATGTAAATCAAACCTCATGTATCCATAATTTTAGAATGTAAATCAAACATTGTATTTTCATCTTAGTATCATTGTTTTTTCGAAATTATAGCATATCATTGCAAAATGAACAAAAAATAAAAACAGTCTAATGAAAGCTAGGGTGGGATGTAACATCTTTCCCCCTTAAGATTCATCATCCCCGATGATGAGTAGTTCAAAAACATAAACATAAAATAAGTTTTTTAAAGAATATTTTCAAATTATCTTAAAAGATGTGAAAATATTTGTTTAACATCTCAGTAGTCTTCCAGGTAGAATTATCTTCAGAGTATTGGTCACACTAGACCTTGCATTGGAGCACATCCTTGTTACATAGGAAAAGCCTATGTGTTTCAAGCACCCTAAGTGGCTCAATCACGGCCACTCCTAGATCTTGAACCTGTAGTGCATTCCAATCAATCATGTGATTATTACTAGGTATATGCTTTTTATATATGACACATGAAATACATTATGCATTTTAGAAAGTTCTAGTGGTAGATCAATTCGGTAGGCGACTATATTGACTTCCTCAAAAACCTCAAATGGTCCAACGTAGTGAGGAGCTAGCTTGGATGACTTCCTAGACCTAATTGCACTTTTTTGTGGCTTCACTCTCAACAAAACCTTTTCCCCTATTGTGAAATGTTTGGGTACTCATTTGGCATCAGGACAAATTTTTTGCCTATCATTGGCTTCGGCCAGTCTTTTCCTGATCAACCCAACTTGTTCCTTCATTTTTGAAAACATTTCTAGACCAAGGCTAATCTTATCTTCTAGCTTATCCCAACTTATAGAAGTTCGAAACTTACTTCCATGATATGATTCTTTAAATGGGGCCATCTTGATTGCTAAATGATATGAGTTGTTCTAGGAAAATTCAACAAGAAAAAGATAATCCTATCACTTGTACTATTGATCCATACAATATACTCTCTAAAGGCCTTCTAAAACCCGATTCACCCTCTCTATCTGACCATCCACTAACTCATTTGACTGCAAAATTCGAAGAAAATTTCTGACAAAAAGATGTATTGTCGGGTACTTGTGATATTTAATGTGTAATTTTTCAATTTTTTTAAATTTTATCCCCGACGTTCGTCGAAATTTTGACGAACCTGAGTTTTCGTCAGAATTTCGACGAAAATAAATAAAAGTGAGTTTGATGAAAACAAATAAAAGTGAGTTCGACGAAAATAAATAAAGTGAGTTCGACTATTTATTGCGACAATGTTTTTCTATTATCGCCAGGTTGAGGTTAGTCATTGTCTTTTTCCAGAATTCATTTCTGAAACTAGATTTGTACTTCCAGGTTTGAAAATCATATTTTAAAGTAACATCTCATCAAATTTAATTTTTAGACTTGTGGACTTTCAGAATTTCATTTCCAGATTTTGCTGTGCAAGTTCAATATTCTGATTTTAAGAGTCTAACGGTTGGAAATCATAGTAAAATCATAATTTAATAAGTTATGGAATTAGCATTTTAAAGTATTTTTTGGGGTCATTAACTTCAGACTATCTTCTCTTTTGCAAGGGTGGTTGCATGCCGAATTTTTTGGTGTAAAATATTAGAATTATTAGATTTTGTTACCTGTCTATGATTAAAAATTATTGGAGTGTGAGTTTGATAATTTTTGAAGATTTTAATATTCAAGCTTGGTAAAGAAAAATCATGTCAGATAATATTAGTCCAAAACAAAATGAAGAAACACTTGATAGTGTAACGCCCCGCCACGCAACCCTAGAGGAAGTTGCATTTAACTACTTAAACGAAATAATTTTTTTTTTTTTAAGTATAATTAATAAGCAAGTTCGCTAACTAATGCCAACCACCTCTAAGGTTATGAGACAGAGGTTAAAAAGAACCTAAACAAAAAACATGATTTAAACCATGTCATTAAATTACTAAATAAATTAAGCACATAAATTCCAATTAAGATAATTTAAATCAAGCGTAAGAGATAATTATCAATTTCATTTATCCAATTAAATAATAAGATTACAACACTCATTCCCCAAATGAGGCAAGATCAATAACATAATGAGATTACAACTTCCTCCTCGATAACAACTGAGGGGTAAAATAATACAAGATCAACCGAAATGAAATACAACAAGAACTGATACTGAAAACCACGAGCTCTCCAACTGAAAGTCTCGTCCACATGAACATGAAGAAAGAACCCAACGGATTTAGGTGCACACCACCCAGCCAAGTGGAACCCAAAGGCTCACCCCCCGTGCTAGGAGATAGTAACCAGGAATCCCAATGAAGACCATCTACCTCTAGACACAGGCTAACATAAACTGAACCAAACTGAAACAACCAATCACATGAACCTCACAAGTACATCCCAAGGTACAACTCAAATACAACATAAAATCAACGCAAGTACAACTCAGATACCATGCAAGTACATCGCAAGTACAACACTACAAAGTCACAATGCTTCCAAAAATAAAGCAGGACAAGTATGTTATGAGAACCATACACATAATAATTAAACACCAACCATGGTCGCATTAGGTATGTTACGAAAACCATACCCACAAAACACAAGAACCAACTATGGTCACACAAAGTGCCATCTCACAACACATCATGAGTTACCTATGATGGATCATCGGATGGTGGCCCTAACCAATCCCCGACCCTCATACATACTAATACAAAATCGGAAACCAACTGTTGTCCTAGACAGAGTGTCATCACATAGTTCATCATGAGTTACCCAAGGCGATTCTTCCTAGGCTCTGACCCCCACAAGAAAAGGTTACCCTAGTGACCTTTACCGAATCCTGGCCTCCATACTCACTTATGCGGAATCAAATACCTTTCGTACAAACAAGATAGATGACTTTTCCATTCCAGGCCTTCCCACCCATCCCAAGCCTAACCAAGCACTTGAGTTTATGAGTGAGGCATAATTATCTTTTTAGTGTGAAGTTAGTCCTAAGCTGCTAAGTGTTGCATTTAATTATCACTTGATTAAAACACTTATAACGAGTTACCCTGGCACCACTTCATGCGTCGACCCCCGTTACAAGCCACTCTTCTAATCGACAACACACACACACCAACCAAACATCAATGGTACCAAGGTGCAACAAACAGGATAACAAACCCACTCCTTTCTCAGGAGGCGACAAAGATAAAACCACTCCAAACATTGGAGGTAACAATAATACAAAACTGCTCCTGACCGCTCCCGACAAGGAGGCACACATTACAACATCCACTCGTTTCTCAGGAGGCAACAAAGGTAAAGCCATCTCCAAACACTGGAGGTAACAATAATACAAAAAACGCCCCCTGACAACTCCTGACAGCTCCTGACAAGGAGGCACACATTACAAAAACCACTCCTTTCTCAGGAGGCAACAAGATGAAACCACATAACAAGGTCACTCCATACAAGGAGATACGGATCCCATAATCCGCTCCTACACCAAGGAGGTACAAACATTCCCGTTCGTGGAAACTAGGTACTAACATAGACACAACCTCATGCACTAACCAAGAGATTTCCCAACAGGTTGACATCTCAAACAACAACCACATAACAAAAGACCTCAATCTGAAAGACTTACAATTAAAGCACTCTTTAATCCATTTCTCAAACAAGAGTACGAAGAGAAAATTAACTGAGGCACATGAAATAAACTACTTTTGAATATTCTAAATCCATTCTTCATTAACGTTCAGTAATCTATCGCATCAATAAAACTGAATTAAAAGTCATCTTTTCAGATAAGGGAGAAATTAACACTAATGTTTAATTCCCTAATTTTTCACAATAAAATAGGCATTTTCAACTATTCAGAAAATAACATTTTAAATAAATAAATGCTCTCTTCCTTTCTTCGATAAAAAACATTCCTAAGACAATTATCTTATCTTTAATAAGTGTACTATTTAAAATTCAACATATTGCTTCATCAAATATATTATTTAAATAGAATAAACAAAATGACAATTTGACGATTGCACGTTAATATAACTTCCACAATTACATTTAAATCAAGCTTTAGCTATATATTCAATTTCCACAATTAGACTTACAATAAGCCATAGCGTAATATTTAAATTTAAATAATCCATTTACCAATAAATAATTTTCTCAAATAAAGGTATAACAAAATAAAATACCCATATGCAAGTATCTAACCAATATAATAATAAAATAAATATTGAAATATATTTTAAATGTTATAATATAATAATAATAATATTATATATTATAATATTTAAAATAATATTTAATATTTAAAACATTATTTATATTCTATTTTTATTTCATTTTAGCCAACCTTAGCACCTCTGGCCGCACGCCAAACAAAGACAAGGGGCGGCTGCCTCGGGCCACGCGCGTGGGTTAGGGTTGGCTAGGCCGCGTTTTCCCTAAGGTCGCGGATTGTAATAGGGGCGACGGATTTGTTTTACCAGGTGGGCGGCGGAGTACATGGTGGCCGGGGTTTTTGTAGGTAGCGGAGGTGGAGGCCGGGTCGGGCGGCGGTAGTGCCAACCCTGACGGTGGCAACTGTGCAAAGCATAGTCGTCCACCCTTGCGCGTGGCACAATTGTGCCTTGCACAGCCGACCATTGGCAACGGTGGCAACTACACCAACGCCGGCAGCGGGTTCCGTGGGGAGTGGGGAGGGGCGCGTTGGGCGTGGCTCCCTCCACCCGCCTCCATGGGAGGTGCGGTGGGGGTTGAGCCCCTAGCCCCCCAACTGGTTTTTTTTTATTTTTATTTTTTAATTTTTTTAAATTCCTTTAACAAAAAAGACCTATGGATTTTTATTTTTCCCCAAATGCCAGAATCCAAATTTCATAAAATAAAAATAGAACTTGCATACTCCAATCCAAAAATTATGAAGTAATAAAATATATATATATATATATATATATATTTATATTTATATTTATATATATTCACCAGGGATCTATAAAATTAATTGAGGAAATAAATCTAAAATACCATTTTCAATCAAGAAACTCCATTGATTTTCTTGAAGAAGTATATTTTTCTTTAAAATAAGGAATTTTGTAACAAACTTAAAATTCCACATGGGTTTTCAACATAGATCAGGTTTTAAATTTTTTTCACAAGATTTTCATCACCAAATATAAATGAATACACATTTTGTTCAAAACAAACAAATTTACAAAGAATGAACCTGATTTCTTTTGAGTTGAGAAGGTCCAAAATGATGCTCTGCTTCCAACTTTGCTTCTCTAGTCTAGTTCCACAAAATTTCACAACTTCAACCCAAAACGCACAAAATGCAACAAGCTTCCTCTCCTCCATTTTTCCAAAACTTTCATCCTCCCAAAATTGAAAACCAAATTCAACCATAAGGATGAAAAACCCTAAAAAATCCAACAACCCCCTCATAACTTCTTCAAAACAGAAAATAAGATAAATATCTAATTTCCTTAAACAAAATTTGAATTCAAACTTCAATTTGACTTTTAATTTCATTTTCTAATTTTCAATTTCAAATTTCACAATTGACTTTCAATTCAATTTTCAATTTAAACAAATATGCAATAATTTCCAAAATGAATTTACTTAACTCAAATTAATTAATTTAATTAATTCAATGAAATAAATCTAATCCAAGATTAAATTATTTTATTAATTAAATTAAATTAACTGAATAACTTTAAATAACATTTCCCACATAATAACCAATTAATTTAATCAACAACTTAAATACTAAAACCCATTTAATTCCTTTTTTCCAACTTGCAATTGAATAACGAAGAGAAGGCACGATAATTCAAAGCAACACATCCTGACAAATAATTGACGACATACAAGGGCTAGGGTGACGACTTGACACAGAAACCTAGCTACTATCTCCCAATCGAATACCGTTGGGTATTGAACACGCTCCAACCTGTGAAACCAGGTGGAGTCGATGTCCTGTATCTGTCAACTTGCAAATCAAGTGAGAACAACATATAATATGAACAATATATAATACACATCATGAAGAGGAAACATGGGATCGTAGGGCACTCACAAGCGAGTGATGCGATCCGTCCCCTTCACCAATACACTGCAAATAACTGACAAATCTAACATACTAGTATAATCCAAAGCATAATTATCTTTAATTCAAATAACCACTATGCTAATCCAAAGCATGGAATAAAGATAACATCTGAGTAACCAGAAAAACATCACAACAACATACACACACAAAGACACACAGTCCAACCATAAGGCAAAACAGAGGGGTATTACAGATAGATTGTGGGCTAGATTGAAAAGAAAGGGTGATGGGAAATGTTGTTGTCCTTGCAATAATTGTAAGGGCTTAAAGATGAGAAGAATTTTAATCACAACAGTTGAGAAACATTGTAGGTAGCATGGTCATGTTGAAGGGGGGCATGATTATCGTCCATTGGTAAGTTGTTCATTATATGTGTTTATATTGATTGAATTTGTAAATATTTAGATTGTTTTAACATTTTATATATATATATATATATATATATATATATAAAATCACTTGATCATGATCATGGTTTATTTGTGTCTATCATTATTATAAAGGTGGGGCACCCTAGGGCACATGATATGGATTATCACAGTCCAAAGAATGTGGTTTTTCAAGCGGAGGAACATCGAGCTATGAATATCAAAGATGAAGTTAATGATCCTATGGAAGAAGATGATCATGTGCCAGAAAACATAGTTGAAGATGATGGTACAAATACATTGATCCATGACACATTTACTGGCACAATTGATCATGATGATCGAGATGACTTTGATCATATTCATGATTCACCTGTACTTGAGAAGGCATATGAGCCCCTTTATGAAGGCTCCCAAACAACTCTTCTCTTTGTTGTATTGTTGTCAGTGAACTTGAAGGTTATGAATGGTTTATCCAACATAGAAATCTCATGGATGTTAAGGTATGTCATATATGTCATCTATTTTAATTGTTGTTAGTTCATCACTAGTAAATAAAGGATGAAATATGTACCATTAATATTCTTTATATTAAGTAATTATTTTTTCTTGTAGATTGATTGGTGAATTTTTGTTATCACCATCAAATATTTTACCTCACTCATACCGAGATTTATCTGGCATTATGAAAGATATTGGAATGGAGTATCAAGCAATAGATGCATGTCCCAATAATCATATTTGTTGATGGTGTTTTCTGCACAACAACAACTCAGACATAATATGATATCCTATCTCTCTTGAAAGGTAAATCTATATTAGCAAAGAGATAACCCCAAGGTCTCTAATGTTAGGTCTTGACAAATGTAGTGAAATAACTCAAAGATAATGTGAAATTGTTAGTAATCACAAAGGGACCTTACAAAAAAATACTGGATATTCAAACTTATCAAATTTTGCAATACGTCGATACTTAAAATTCCTACCCCTAACTCAGATAATAAAGAAATAACAAAAGATGAGGGATTAAGAGAGATCATAAGATTAAAATCACTCCTAAAATCAATCACAACAATGATGAATGCTGCAAATGGACAAATATCCAACAAAACCAATCTATGCTCGATCAAGGACAAGCCTACAACTACACAAAAATGGTGCAATCTTCTAAGGAAACTGAATATTTTCAGACAGTGAACATTCATCCACATACCTAGTAAATGGCGCAATGTAAACAAGCATTCACATTTGAACTTGGCATAAAATAAGGCCCAAACTAACTTTACACAACAACTTACAATCAAAAAATTGCTAAAAGTATGGACTAGAGATCGATCAACATCATTAACATTTCAACATTATCATGAAAGAACTGAAACTAACACCTAACATCTAACTTGCATTCAAGATTTCAAAAGCAGTTTGGAAAGATAGAATAACAAGAACCATGCAAGATAAATCAATCCAAGAGAGGCCACCAAAGCAAAATGTCTTCAATTGTATTGAATTCATCCAATAGTAGCAACAATTCAAGTATCATGTATTACAACACTTGCTTCGAAATAAAACTAACTTCTAATCCTAGCTTTCGGCTCTATTGCTTAACTTGCTTCAAAATCTAATCTTCTAGTCCTTACAAATAAGGCGAAATGCCATACTTATAGAGATTACATCATATGTCGGCCCAAGTTAGGGTTACAAAGAAGGTCGACCAAAAAACAGCTCAATCAAAGAAAAGAAAACTCCCAAAATAAAACATAATACTGCATTAAATTCTCGAGATTCTTTTCCAAGTCGGCCTGAGGTCTCCAATGCAGCTTGGTCCAATGCATGTGAATGCTAAAGAAGAAATAATGGGAAGCACAAATTTTGAGGCATTCACTCATTGGGCAGCCTTTTATCTTTTCTTGACCTAATTTATCTTGCACCCTAAGGAAAATTGCCTCTAGGTCAGCCAAAGGTAGGGTATTTAATATTTTGAATCCTCTATTAAGGAACTTAATCTCTTCCCTTAATTTCTTCACAACTCCATCCCACTCCACCTTGAGATCTTGATACTTCTCCATGAAAACATTACAGGTGGATGCATCATCCAGATGGTGAACCATGATTGGACCATCATCCACTGGAGCATAAACCTCATGCCACCATTTCTTCAATTGTTCAAAGCCCAAATGCTTCAGTGTAAACTTTTTCCTTCCTATCATGATCTCAAAAAATGGAATACGCTTGCCAAAAATATCTTTCAATGTATTCCCTACCTGTTGCCCCTATTTGTGAATCTTCTTCAAAACCTATTTTATTGATATGTAATCATTCATACCATTCTTAGGATTTTGAAACCTTTGGAGAAGGCAGGATCTCATCACTCCCCAGCTTCTCCTTTCTATAATCCATGATTATCTTCAACTTTTGCAGGAGGAGGTCTGTATTAGTTTTATCTTTCTAGCACATTCTACAGTCAGTCAAAAGATCTATGTGCATCACCACAAGTGGACAAAATGTCCTTAGTCATTTTCAGCTTGATCCTTTCTTCCTTTGATAGGGAAGATCCATCCACACCAGGATCTACCTGTTTACTCTTGGTCTTACCAGCAACTACCTTACTTGATTCAACCTACACTCAAAAGGCCACAATAAATATCCATTATAGCATGATAATCCAAGTTATTCCATTACAAATAACATGCTCATCACTCAAATAAGTCAAAAAAATCATCAGAATCCCTAAGAATATCACTAAACATCCCATCTTCAAAGTTCGAGATTTTCACCCCTTTGTAGAATTCAGGCCAGAAGGGAATTTCAAGGAATTCTGAGACAGGAAAAATTTGTCGAGGGAAGCTCAACAAGCACACAAAGTTACTCAATCGGCATCCAAAACTCAAGAAATATTTGCATATATCGTGAAATGATTCAAATCAATCATATACTGCAAAATCATTGGCAATTAACTCATGCATTCCTTTGGTTCTTCATTCCTAACAGATCTTCGAGGAATTCCGTCGGGGACGGAAATCCGTGAATCTCAACAAAACTTAGCACATTTTGGGGAAACGATGGATCAAAGGAAATCCCAAGGTAGTGGATTTTCACGAAGTCAACTTATTTTCTATGTTCTATGCAATCTTTCAGGAAAATGACCAAGCAAAGGAAATCCCAAAATCTTTGACTTCGTCAAGATTTCGCCCAAATTGATCGAATGATCACAGGTTTGGGATTCAAGCTCAAATTCAACTCACTTCAAATTTGGGATGCATCGTAAGAACAAAGGGTGTAACCCTAATTTGACCATAGACCCTCAATACGTTGAAATTTAGATTCAAAGCATATTCAAGACACTTGATGCGCCAAAGGATCATTCACATTCATCAATCGAAATAAAAGTGATGAATACATACCATTTAGTGAAGTGAATTCGGTGATAACAATGATCGGTAACAAGCTTTGATTCCCTAGCAAGCAACAATGACAAGGACACCAAGAAAATCACCACCACCAAACGAATTCAAAGTCAACAATCCAAGGATCAAAACATTCAAGCTTGCACACGACACTTGGAACAAAGCTCTCCAAACCAAAGAAAGTGTAACGCCCTGCCATGCAACCATAGAGGATGATGCAAACAACTACTTAAACAGGCTAATTTTTTTTTTTTAAAGTGTAATTAATAAGCAAGTTCACTAACTAATGCAAACATCCCCTAAGGTTACGAGACTGGAATTACTTAACAACCCACAACAACAACAACATGAAAATAAACCATAACATTTATCTACTCAAGATAATAAGTACGCATATATTTCGCACAAGATAAATTACATCCAAACATAATAGATAACTTTCAAACTCATTTATCCATAAATAAATATTACAATTACAACTCTCATTCCCTGAATGAGGCAAGTCCAATAAATAAGGTTACAGATTACATCTTTCCACCTTGATAACATAGAGGGGTAAAAAAATACAAGAGCAACTGAAATGAAATAAAGCATGACATGAAACTGAATCCACAAGCTCTCCAACTGGAATTCTCGTCCACATGAACATGAAGAAAGAACCCAACGGATTTAGGTGCATGCCACCCAACCAAGTGGAACCCAAAGGCCCACTCCCCGTGCTAGGAGATAGTAACCAAGAATCCTAGTCAAGACCGTCTACCTCTAGACACAAGCTAACATAAACTGAACCAAACTGAAACAACCAATTACATGATCCTCACAAATACATCATAAGATCTGCACATAATCAACTCAAGCACAACTCAGTTACCATGCAAGTACAATACAAACACTTCACAAGTACAACCCAAGTACCACATACGTACGACATAAGTACACCAAAACTACAACTCAAGAGCATCACGAGTAATACACAAGGACAACTCTACATGGTCACATTGCTTCCATAAATAAAGCAGAACAAGTATGTTAAGAGAAACATACACACAAAATTGAATACCAACTATGGTCACATCAAGTATGTTAAGGAAACCATACCAACCAGAAACAAGAACCAACTATCATCACATCAGGTATGTTACGAAAACCATACCCACAATATAACAAAGGCCGACTGTTGTCCTAGATAGAGTGTCATCGCACAGTTTGTCATGGGTTATCCTTGGGAATCTTCATAGGCTCTGGCCCCCACAATAAAAGGTTATCCTAGTGACCTTTACCGAATCCCGGCCCCCATACTCACTCATGCGGAGCCAAATACCTTTCGTACAGACAAGATAGATGACCTTGCCATTACAAGCCTTCCCATCTCATCCCAAGCCTAACCGAGCACTTAGGTCCATGAGTGAGGCATTAAAATCTTGATTAGTGAGAAGTTAGTCGTAAACTTCTAAGTATTGTTTTAGTTATCACTTGATTAAATAACTTATAACGAGTTATCCTTGGCACCACTTCGGTGTGTCGGCCCCCGTTATAAGCCACTCTTCTACTGGACAACACACACACACACACCATCCAAACATCTATGGAACCAAGGTGCAACAAACAACATAACATGTCCACTCCTTTCTCAGGAGTCGACAAAGATGAACCCATCTCCAAACACTGGAGGAAACATCAATAACAAGAATGGCTCCTGATAGCTCCTAACAAGGATGCACACATTACAAAATCCACTCCTTTCTCAGGAGGCACAATACATTTCCGATCGTGGAAACCGGGTACAACATTAACATCACTTCATGCACTACCCAAGGGATTTAACCAACAGTCGACATCACAAGATGACAACTCCCAACCACTAGGGTCTTTTGGAAGACTTACAGATTAAATACACTTAACCCAATTCCCCAAAAACAAAAACATAGAGGAAACAATCACGAAGGTAAGTTGCAAGGAATTAAACTAATTTTGGATTCACTAAATCCATTTCCTCATTACATTTAGTAATCTACTACATTCAGTAACCGATTTGAAATATGTTCTCTTTTTTTTTTTTGACAAGGGAGAAATTAAAATTCAATATTTAACTCCCTACACGCATTAAATAATAATAAGACATCCAGTTATTTCTACAATTCCAAATACATTGAAAATGAATATTGTTCATCATCTCCATATAATCATTTTAAAAATAATTAATTTTGTCTTAAAACAAACTACTTTTCCATTAAACATAATAATAAAATAAAAAATAAAACAATGCTCTAATTAAAATTACCATACTCCCATTTCTTCAATTTAACTTAAACCATGTCCTCAACTATATCATAATTTTAATACATATATAATATGTATATCTCTATTTTAATTAACCCACATTAATATATATAATATTATTATTTTATATAATATACTATTAAATATCAATACATATTATATTACTTATAATACATATTAATATTTAATAATATAAAAATATAAAATAACAAATATTAAAATATTAATAAATTAATATACTTTAACTTATTTCCTTTGAAATACAACTTCATTCGCGCCTCAAACCGTGCATCACTTTAGGGCAGGGGCGGTCGAGCGAACCTCAGGCCGCGTGCCACATTTTTGGGTTAGGGCTGGTGAACTTAGGATAGTGGGCAGCGGGCTTGGTGGACGCCGGCTGCGAATTATCCAAACGGCAACGCTGTTTGAACAGGGCAGGCGGAGGCCACCCAAGTGGTGACTGGCGGCTATGCACTACTGACCCCCACAGGGGTGGCGGTGGTGCCAAGCCACCACAGGGGTGATGACGGGGGCGGCTGGAGTGGCTCCCCACAGTGCCTCATGGGGGCAGTTGTGGGTCAAGCCCCAGACCCTCCCAAAAGTTTTTAACTTTTAATAATTTCTTTTTATTTATTTTTCTTTGCTTCCAAACACCTACGGATTTTAGAAATCCGCACCCTTACACAGGGCCACTTTATTTTAAAAAATAAAAATTGATTTCAGCAACCAAGCCCCAGCCCAAAAAGGGTAAAAAAAAACATAATTCTTATATATATATAAATTTTAATTTAAAAAGGGAATTTGCAATTTTACAAGAAGGACAAAATTGAAACAAAACAAACAACTTCCAGCCAAGAACACAATTTAATTTCTTGAAGAAAATTTATTTCCAAGGAAGGGATTTTCAATTTAAAAGCAAGATTTATCATGGGTTTTCTGTTTTGTTTTAACATAATCCATTTGAGTTTCCAAGCAATGAGTTTTGCAACTACAATTCCAAAACACACATAAACCCATTCAAATTCGATACACAATTAAATAAAATGAACCTGGTTTTGCAAGAATTTGGAGAAGATCCAGATGGTGCACAGATCCTGGCGTTGATTCCCTCTTCAGATCAACCATTTCCACCACTTCAATCCAAAACCCACAAAATCCAACCATACCTCCTCCCTCCATTTTCCATTTTTTCCCCAAAACTTCATAATCCCCAAATTGAGATCAAAAATCCAATAATAGCCAAAATGAAAAATATCTCCCCAACCCCAAAGTCAAACTTTTGAAAATATCTCAATTATCTCTATTTTTCAATTTTCACATTTTCTAATTTTCAAAAAAAGAAATTTAAACCTTTTTCAAAATTTCCAACATAATTCTAATTCCAGAATATCTATATTTCCAAAATGCATAATTTAACTTATTTCAACCTTATAAATTTAATTAATTAATAAAATAGATTTAATCAACGATTAAATTATTTATTAATTAAATTAAATTAATCATAAAATAAATTACATTTCAACATAATTTCTAGAACAAGTTGAACCACAACTTACATATTTTAAACCATTTAAATCACCCAATTTAACTTGCAATTAAATAATGAAGAGAGGACACAAAATCCAAAGCAACACGACCTAACAAACAATTGACAACAAACAAGGACTAGGGTGACGACCTGGCACGGAAACCTAGCTACTATCTCCCAATCGAATACCATTGGGTATTGAACATGCTCTCACCTATGAAACCAGGTGGAGTCGATGTCTTGTACTTGTCAACTTGCAAATCAAGTAACAACAACATATAGTATAAACAACATAAAATACACACCGTGAAGGGGTAATCTCGAAATCGCAGGGCGCTCGCAAGCGAGTGGTGCGATCCGTCCCCTTCACCAATACAATATTACCAACTGACGAATCTAACATCATTAATATGATCAAACACATAAACATCATTAATTCAATTATCCACTATGCTAATCCAAAGCATGACATAATAATAACATCAAGATAAAATACCAAGTACCAAGGTCAAAGCACTAACAGAAAATAAGGCCTAACCAAATAGACCATTGTTCAGTCAAAGAGCAAAATAGAGGGGTCTTACAGAAAGATAATAGGAATTGAATCATAGCATAAAACTCCAAACCTCATTAAACATAGTCCATAGAGATTGTACATGAAGCATAAATGCAATGACATGACCATCCAAAACAAGTTCGGGAATCTAAGGCGGTGAAGGAATTTCGGTAAAATCCGGTCGACACAGAATTCCATGAAGGACCGAAATCTCTGGTTCACAATTTAAAACTAGCCTCATCGGGTTTCCAAGGAAACTGGGGAAATCCGCCAAAGGAAGAAAATCCTAAAACCAAGGGAAAGCCCGAATTTACCCAAAACTTCAAGATTTTCAAAGTGTTACTTCAGAGGGGGCATTTGCATAAGCAAGATAAGAATTTAGGAACATTGCAAAGTAACCAAATCTCACAACCATAGGACCAAAGACCAAAGACAAGGCCATAGAAAAGAACCAAAAGACCTTGAGCCAAGAGGGTCCCT
Organism: Sequoiadendron giganteum; assembly: GCA_007115665.2. Lineage (NCBI taxonomy): Eukaryota > Viridiplantae > Streptophyta > Pinopsida > Cupressales > Cupressaceae > Sequoiadendron > Sequoiadendron giganteum. The sequence continues at coordinate 604,139,746 of CM021105.1, forward strand.
ACTTTCAGTGGGGCGTGTGTGCAAAAACTACACAACAAATGGTGACTCTGTTGGGAAAATGCTCCAGAGCATTTCAATCACAAACTAGAATCAAGAACCCAGAATCTCTGGTTTCAGTCCTTACACCGAATTACATATGAACAAGGTTTCATAATTCACAAATAAGTAAACCTTTCCTATACCAGGGTCGAAGTGTGTGTGTATGCATTCATTTCCCTTTCCTTGGTTGCAAAAGAGACCAAACTTAGCCTAACCAGACTACATAAAGATTCCAACTCCAAAAGCAACCTAGATAGAGCCCTGTTGCCAGTCAGGCATCCATAGCCCCAATGAGGTTATCACTGTGACCCTCCCAAGCATAGCTCTACTACTAGCCAGGCATTTATAGCCCCGGTAGAGATACTAGGATACCCCTGATAAGGTGAACATTTCTTTTGATTTTCAATATTTTCTTTTCTTTCCCTTTTTTGTTTTGATATTCTCTTTGAGATATTTTAAAATTTCCCTTTCACCCTATAAGCAATGAAGCTCATTCTCAAGGATGAGAACCACAGTGGCACTAGAGCAGAATATAATATTTTTCACCCAGTTAGACTTCATAAGGACCATATGCAACCTTGGAATCTTTAAGATTTGTGTGAAAATATGAGACCCAAATACATTCTAGTATTTAACTTGAACAAGTGATTCCAATTCCAAGCATATGCAACATCAGATAAAGGAGATCTGCCAATTGACTCTGAAAATATGATTAGAGTTTGTAAAAGAAATCCCAGTACAACCCAGCCAAAACAACAGTCGTTATACAGGTGCAACAAGTCCAAAAGGAACCAAGAAAACCCAAAGCAAGAGAAAGGCATAAAACATAACCAACCAAGGCAAACCAAAGTAATCTAAACTAAAGCCATCTATCCTAAAGAAAACAAAGAGTGGACTAGAGAAAAAGAATAGCAGGGCAAGCTGCATTTATTCAAATCAACATTATGTACAAAGAGACTCAAAATGATTCATGATTAGACAAGGTGAGTTGAGACCGACACCTATTTGGATTTTCAGTGCATGGACAAGCAGTAAGGTGATAGTAACAGTACTCAAGAATGTAAATCCATCTTTGTATTCAATGAAATAAACCTCAACAATGCAACATTCAAACTCAACATTCTCAATAGGAATAATCAGCAACTGTGGCAACTCATTGAAACCATGATAAATCCATACGCACGTTGTCTTACCTAAACCTCCATAATCAAAATGATAAGCTTCAAAAAATTTAGCAAGGAAAGAAACAACCTGGTATTTTTCTTGTTTAAACTGAATGTTGTGTTCATTAACCTCCCATTGTGAAGAGTTGATTCCCATGTTGTCAGGAGGTCTCAAATGATGATGAAGTATCCCTATTACACTTGAAATATGCAACACAAAATTAGAGTCAGAAATGAGCAATTCAGGGTGAAAATTAGATTGAAGAGATTAAAAATTAACATGGAACTTTTCACTTGTTGGAGTATCTCCATGAGGCGCCAGTGATGGAATTGCATAAGCTTTGTCATGCACAACAAATTTCTCAGCAGGATGTTCATTAGGAGGCATCACAGACTGGTCCTCAAGCAAATTTTCATCTACAACCATATAATCATATCCATTCATCCTGAATGTAACATCATTGTTTTCAGCATCACTCAGATTTTCCTGCATATTATCAACAACAACATTAGCTATCCCATCATTAATGCATAAAATCTATGACTTTCCAATATTTAGCCCACCGACAGATGGAGAAAAAATAGAATTTGATAAATGAGAAGACTCCTTGAATTCATCTTTTATTGGTTCATCTTCTTTATCAGCAACATCAACTCCTTTAATTTGCTTCATGGGATATTCATTGATAATCTTCTTGGGCTCCTCAATTGAAAGATCGACCTCCTCATCTAGTGGACCATTTCCATCCTCCTCATCGCTTTCAAAAGATTGAACTATAGATTCTTTGTTGTATGCACTCTCTATTTCAGCACTTTTGTCTTGTTTTTCTTCTGGTCCATTATCTTTGCTCCTTGGAAATGGAGCCCAATCCACCACCAAGACCAATATGTCATAAGGATTAGATGGTACTATCTCTTGTCCACTCAATTTTTTGTTGGTATGTTGGACCTTTTGTTGGAAAATAGACGTAGTGGTCTAAAATTCTTAACAATCGAGTTCAGAGAGTTGATTGGTGTTATGAAGCCTACACCATCCGGATAGAGCTGCTTTTGCTATAATACACTAGATGGGGGATTTTTTTGATTGTTTGGTTGCTCCAAAGATGTTAGGAATCCTTCATTGTCAGTCCTTATACACCAAGTCCTATTTTGACATGGTAGTTGCCTTCTATCAAATGTTGGCCCTGAGTGTTGATTGTTTTGGTTACTTAGGTAGATGACTTCGGTGGCCAACTTCTTTACTAACTCTATGAGCTCATCCATCCTCTCCTTGTCTGCATTGTTTGATGGAGGAACCACACCAGCTGAATTCTGCATATAAACATAATGGAACCCATGGTTCGAGGATTAGTTAAATATCTCAGAGCTCTACAAGTAATTGGGTATATTAGTTTTTTGATGAGAGAATTCAGGTTGATTCATATTTGGATGGTATTTTGACATGGGTGGGCCTTTATTCAAGGGCTGACTTGGGTGTGAAACCAAAGGTAATTGAGGGGATGAACTCAACACAATTGTTTGATTAGCTAATGGAAAGGGTACAAACAAGTGTTGCCTCAAATCTGTACTTACTTTAACAACCACATCATAAGCTTCAAATAGGATGACAAGAGGGTTTGCTCTCCATTTCACAAAGGTAGATGTTAAACTATCCAAAGCCTCATAATAAACCTCCCTGGCAAAGGCGTAATCTACAACATAAGGCGGTTTTAGCCTAGCATAAGCCCTATGGAACCTATTATTGAAAGCCCCTATTGGTTCATTCACCTCCCTCTTGACTCTAGTAAACTGCAAAAGTAACTCATTGGCACTGATTGGGATCTCATTTTTTTGTAAAAATGCAATCTCCAATTGAAGCCAAACAGTGATAGACCCAACACGAAGATGTTTATACCAATAAAATTCTTCATTCCCAAGGGAATATGGGATAAATATGCATGCAACATCCTCATGATTAATTCTCCTATCCTTCAAGGTAGTTTTAAAAATCATAATGTGCTCTTCAGTAGTCCTTTTGGGATCATTAATGTGAAACTTGGAGCATAAAAGCTCAGGGTTCTTTGGCATAACATTGTAGTTGTTGAAGGATAATGGAGATGGGTTGTTTGCCAAGAAAGCCATCGGTGGAAGTGGGGGTGGACGTAAAGGCTGATTTATGACTAGTTTGGGCTACTGAATGGGGATGGCTTCAGAATCAAATGAAGATGGACTTGATGAAGGTGAAGAAGGCGAAGATGATGGAATTGGTTGGGTAGATTATGATTCTCTCTTTCTTCTGGTCCTTCTTGACCTGGTAGGAGCTTGTAATTCTTGAAACTCTTCTTCTCCTGGTGTAGATCCAGTTCTTCTTCTGAATCTCACAAGAGAAATGGTAGACAAAAATCAATCCAGCTTTCTTATTCAACCCTCCCTCTAGCACCAATCTATTGATGGTGTTTTCTACAAAAGAACAACTCAGACAAAATATATCACATCCTATCTCTCTTGAAAGGTAAATATCTATTAGCAAAGAGATAACCCCAAGGTCTCTAATGTTAGGTCTTGAAAAATGCAGTGAAACAACTCAGAGATAATGTGAAATTGTTGGTAATCACAAAGGGACCTTACAAAAAAATATTGGATCTTCAAACTTATCAGATTTTTCAATATGTTGATACTTAAAATTCCTAACCCTAACTCAGATAATAAAGAAATAACAAAAGATGAGGGTTTAAGAGAGATCATAAGATTAAAATCACTCCTAAAATCAATCACAGCAATGATGAATGTTACAAACGAACAAATCTCCAACAAAACCAATCTCTGGTTGATCAAGGACAAGCCTGCAACTACATAGGAATGGTGTAATCTTCTAAAGAAACTAAATATTTTCAGACTATGAACATTCATCCACATACCTAGTAAATGGTGCAATGTAAACAAGCATTCGCAGTTGAACTTGGCATAAAATAAGGCCTAGACCAACTTTACATAGCAACTTACAATCAAAAAATTGTTAAAAGTATGGACTGGAGATCGATCAACATCATTAACATTTCAACATTATCATGAAAGAACTGAAACTAACACCTAACATCTAACTTGCATTCAAGATTTCAAAAGCAGTTTGGAAAGATAGAATATAAACAAGAACCATGCAAGATAAATCAATCCAAGAGAGGCCACCAAACCACAATGTCTTCAATTGTATTGAACTCATCCAACAATAACAACAATTCAAGTATCCTGTATTACAACACTTGCTTCGAAATAAAACTAACTTCTAATCCTAGCTTTCGGCTCTATTGCTTAACTTGCTTCAAAATCTAATCTTCTAGCCCCTACAAATGAGGTGAAATGCCATCCTTATAGAGATTACATCATATATCGGCCCAATTTAGCGTTACAAAGAAGGTCAGCCACAAAATAGGTCAGCCAAAGAAAAGAAAACTCCCAAAATAAAACATAATATTGCATTAAATGCTTGAGATTCTTTTCCAAGTCGGCCTAAGATCTCCAATGCAGCTTGGTCCAATGCATGTGAATGCTAAAAAAGAAATAATGGGAAGCACAAGTTTTGAGGCATTCACTCATTGGGTAGCCCTTTATCTTTTCTTTACCTAATTTATCCTACACCCTAAGGAAAATTACCTCTAGGTTGGCCAAATGTAGGGTATTTAATATTTTGAATCCTCTATTAAGGAACTTAATATTTTCCCTTAATTTCTTCACAGCTTCATCCCACTCCACCTTGAGATCTTGATACTTCTCCATGACAACATTACAGGTGGATGCATCATCCAAATGGTGAACCATGATTGGACCATCATCCACTGGAGCATAAACCTCACGCCACCATTTCTTCAATTGTTCAAAGCCCAAATGCTTCAGTGTAAGCTTTTTCCTTCCTATCATGATCTCAAAAAATGGAATACACTTGCCAAAAATATCTTTCAATGTATTCCCTACATGTTGCCCCTGTTTGTGAATCTTCTTCAAAACCTATTTTATTGATCTATAATCATTCATACCATTCCTAGGATTTTGAAACCTTTGAAGAAGGCAGGATCTCATCACTCCCCAGCTTCTCCTTTCTATAATCCATGATTATCTTCAACTTTTGCAGGAGGAGGTATGTATTAGTTTTATCTTGCTAGCACATTCTGCAGTCAGTCAAAAGATCTATGTGCATCACCACAAGTGGAAAAAATGTCCTTAGTCATTTTCAGCTTGATCCTTTCTTCCTTCGATATGGAAGATCCATCGACACTAGGATCTACCTGTTTACTCTTGGTCTTACCAGCAACTACCTTACTTGATTCAGCCTGCACTTAAAAGGCCACAATAAATATCCATTATAGCATGATAATCCAAGTTATTCCATTACAAATAACATGCTCATCACTCAAAGAAGTCAAAACAACCATCAGAATCTCTAAGAATATCACTAAACATCCCATCTTCAAAGTTTGAGATTTTCACCCCTTCGTAGAATTCAGGCCAGAAGGGAATTTCAAGGAATTTGTCGAGGGAAGCTCAACAAGCACACAAAGTTACTCAATCAACATCCAAAACTCAAGAAACATTTGCACATATCCTTAAATGATTCAAATCAGTCATATAATGCAAAATCATTACAAATTAACTCATGCATTCCTTCAATTCTTCATTCCTAACAGATCTTCGGGGAATTCCATCAGGGATGGAAATCCGTGAAACTCAACAAAACTTAGCACATTCTAGGGAAACAATGGATCGAAGGAAATTCGGGGAAATCCCAAGGTAGCGGATTTTCATGAAGTCAACTTATTTTTCGTGTTCTATGCACTCTTTTGGGAAAATGACCAAGCAATGGAAATCCGAGAAAATCCTAAGGCAAAGGAAATCCCCAAAATGATCGAAATCCCTAAATCTTTGACTTCATCAGGATTTCGCCCAAATTGATCGAATGATCACAAATTCAAGATTCAAGCTCAGATTCAACTCACTTCAAATTGATCATCAACAAATTTAACTTTCTAACTCTCTCAAGAGTGATCTAAGGGTATCAGTAATGAATTCAGGATCAAACCATAGGGTTTCATGATGAACACACAATAAGACGTTCAACTCACTCACTTGCTTTATCAAATGTAGGGAGAACCAAGATCGAGACTCCAAGCAGACAAAGTCACGAACAAGACCAGGCTTTGGAAATGTAGAACTAGCAAAAAATGGGGCAAGAAGATCACCAAAGTAGCAAGGATGACCCCATTGATTTCAGAGCATGCATCATAAGAACAAAGGGCATAACCCTAATTTAACCATAGACCCTCAATACATTGAAATCTAGATTCAAAGCACATTCAAGACACCTGATGCGCCAAAGGATCATTCACATTCATCAATTGAAAGCAAAGCAATGAATACATACCATTTAGTGAAGTGAATTCAGTGATAACAATGATCGGTAACAAGCTTTGATGCCTTCAAAAGCAACAATGACAAGGACACCAAGAAAATCACCACCACACAAATGCCCTCAAAGTCAACAATCCAAGGATCAAAACATTCAAGCTTTCACATGACACTTGGAATTAAGCTCTCCAAACCAAAGCAAGATAAAAGGAATCGAATCACAACATAAAACTCCAAACCTCATTAAACATAGTCTGTAGAGATCGTACATGAATCATAAATGCGACGACATGACCATCCAAAACAAGTTCGGGAATCCAAGGCGGTGAAGGAATTTTGATAAAGTCTGGTCGACACGAAATTCCACGAAGGACCGAAATCTCTGGGTCACAATGTAAAACCAACCTCATCAGGTTTCCAAGGAAATCGGGGAAATCCTCCAAAGGAAGAAAATCCTAAAACCAGGGGAAAGCCCGAATTTACCCAAAACTTCAAGATTTTCAAAGTGTTACTTCAGAGGGGGAATTTGCATAAGAAAGATAAGCATTTAGGAACATTGAAAAGTAACCAAATCTCACAACCATAAGACCAAAGACTAAAGACAAGGCCACAGAAAAGAACCAAAAGACCAAGCCAAGAGGGTCCCTACTTTCAGTGGGGCGTGTGTGCAAAAACTGGACAACAATATTTTATATCATAAACAACATGAATTTGCAACAGAATTCCCAGAATGTCATATCAGTAGATATCGAACATATCAACTAATAAAAAAGCTGCCTTGCAAGGTTCTTTGTTATATTCCCATTATTCCACGTATGCAACAATTATTTAGGTGTGAAAGATTAGCGCAATTTATGGATTACCATGCGTGGAATAGAAGTGGACATGACATTCTTTGAATGTCTATGGATGGTTCTACATTTTGGGACATGGAGGAAAAATGGCCACACTTTAAAGAAGAACCTCGTAATCTCAAGATTTCATTGGTAGCGAATGGTGTCAATCCATTTGGAGAGTTGAGATCTATTTACTTGGTGTGGCCTATTTTTTTTATCAACAATAACATTCCTCCATGGATGTCAATAATGAGGGAGCACATAATGTTGGCAATGATTTTTCCAGGTATTTTTTTACATCAATTTTCTTTAATGTAGTAGCATCTCATTTGTCTTATTTGTTGCATAATCACTTATATTTTTTTCATTTAATAGTCAAGTACATTAATTTATATATATTGCAATAAAATGGTTATAATAATTATGTAATGTTTATGTTCATTCAACTAGGTAAGTACCAAGTTAAAGATATGGATGTATATATCGAGCCTCTTATCAACAAGTTACTAAAGTTATGGAATGGCATCACTATGTATGACGTATCTAGACCAATAGGACAAAGACAATTTCAATTCCATGCAATGCTTGTATGAACAATTCATGATGCCCCAGGGCTAACACATTTTTATGGTATGTTATAACATTCGACTGCATGACTTTAACGATATTTAATTTTATGAAGTAGATATCATGCATGTTTTTAAAATAATCTATTAATTATATATAATTATAAAAATTGACATATTTAATCCAATTATATATGATCTTGCAGGTCTTGAAACAAAGGGAAAATTTGCATGTCCAATTTGTGGTCCAAAGATGAAATCTCGTTGTTCAACAAGTTTAGGAAAGCAGGTGTTTGATGAGTATAGGCACTTCCTCCACAAAAATCATAAGTATCGAACTACTGGAAAAACATCTTTTCAATGGGAAAGAAGAGACTACATCAAAACCACGAAGAATGACACCTCACCTATGGAAGTTGGAATATAATAGAATTAATCATCAAGGTTATACATCAGATCAAATTTTGTATCTATCATATATGATATGTTTGTAATTTATATTTTTTTATTGTGTTGTGTTTACTCATGTTGTAATCGACAATGATTGTCGTTGTTAATTTGTTTAACTTATATGCTTCATGAAGGTCGTTAAGGCATTAATGGTCGGCTTCCACAAGGACTAAAAAGTTATCCCAGACAATTTAGTAGGTTGCCTTACTATGAGCAGCTACAAATTGTGCATTTTTTTGATACAATGCATATCAGAAAGAATATAACATAAACGTTATGGAAAATATTGGATGGAAGGCATGACAAAGAAAAAATTGTCAAAATTTATAGTGACATTCAGGAAGCCAATCATACAATGAAAAATGTCATTCAATTAAATAGCGATGGAGACCAAATTAATATAAGTTCCCTTCCTTGGTTATTAACTGAGCAACAAAGCAATGCTATAAAAGAATCATACGAAAAATTCGATTTCCCACAAGATTTTCTGTGAAAATAAACAATATCATAACAAATAAAGGTGAATTTGGGTCAGAGATGAAAACACATGATTGGCATACCTTCATTAAGGTAATTATTCTAGTATATTATATATATATTTGTATACTGCATGTACTTTTTAGTGTATTATGTTTACTAATTTTGGAAAAATAATGAAAAGATCATTTTATAATTGTTGCAGTACGTTCTACCTCTATCTCTCCCAGACAACTTCGACAACAATGTCAAGAAAGTTATATATGATCTTGGAAAATACACGAGGTAAGTAGCGGTATTTGTTCAATTCGTTGTATAGATCTTATAATTACCATTTGTTTTACTTGTTATGTAATATATTATATATTTTTGTTAAATCTCATTAATATATTTGTGCCTTGAATCACTTGTAGATGGTTGTCATCTAAATAAATCCATAAAGAAGATATAAATAATTGAAAGAGAAAAATTCCTCATCTAATGTGTGAAATGGAAAAGTGTCTACCTTCGACATTTTTCAATGCACAAGAACACTACCTCATACACCAAGTTGAAGAGGTTGAATTGTGTGGACCTATACACACAAGGTCAATGTGGATGGTTGAGAGGCACTTGAAATTTTTGAAGGCTTTGGTTAGACAAAGAGCACATCCTAAAGGTTATATGGTGGAGGGATATATGGTATACCAGACCATGGTGTACATTACTGAATATCTTCCTAATTTTGAAGCAAAGATCCATGTAGATCGCATTTGGGATACCAACTCCATTAAAATTTTTGAAGGGGAGTACCTGATGGGGAAAGGTAGATTGAGGAAAGTGAGAGGTAATTATAATATGGTCATAGATATTAATTAGAATAAATTTTACATTTGGTTTTTTATGTATATTGTACTTATTTAATTATTAATCTTCAATATACATCAATTATAAATTAAGGTTGTATACCGTGTTAATTAACTAATTATACGTCATTTGTGAATTTCAAATGTTTTTGATATAGTTGGTCGAGAGTGGGATGCACTACATTTGTACATCGCAAACAATCTTGATTGGATGACGGTATGGATTGAACAATGTCAATAATTTGGTCGTGCATTAACATGGGAAGGTGTGACTTCATTGGTTAAAGAAGCTCATCGTAATGGAGATTCCAATGTTTCACCAAGGGAAATTGATTTAGCATATGGTTTAAGAGATAAACAAGTACGTATAAATATATTAATCACCCATATTATTTAATTATTTTTAATTATATTGATGTATATATATGTTGAGATTTTTTTCTTTGCATACATTCGGCCAAGAATAAATGTTTATCAACTGACAATATTGCAATAATTTTTACGTGTTTGACATATTGCAGGTGAAACACCACAAGGCTATGTGGTGCAATGGTCATAAATTTTGAATCAAAAAGTTGGATGACATGAAGAAACTTGTGATTCTGGGATAACTGCAGTCTTTTAGGTGACTAATGTTTCATCTAGAAGCGACATACATCCAAAAGTCTCATAAAATTGATACTATGGGATTTTGGATGATATACTTGAGTGTGACTTTAAGTCCTTCAAATTAGTTGTGTTTTTCGTCCTATGGTACAAGCTACAATTGAATGAAAATGATCCCGAGAGAACTGTTATTGAACATTATAATTGATTTACCATGGTTAATATAAGGTTGATCGAGTGAGCTGGAAATGAGCCCTATGTTCTTCCAAGCCAATGTGAGCAGGTATTTTACTTAGAGGTTCCAGGTAAACCAGGTTGGTCATTTGTTGTTAGACATGATCCAAGAGGAAGGCTGGTACAGTATAATGTGGTGGAAGAAGAAGATACCGAACAACTAGAAGATGATGTAGATGATGATCAAGATCAATAGTTAGTTGATGATGTGCCTGACGAAGATGTCGAAGAGGAGGAACTAGATCATGATGATGTAGGAGTTAATGTTCATGAAGATGATATCTGTGTGGATGATGACATTATCGAAACTGATATCAATGACAATGATGATGATATGACCAATCCTTACAACGTTGAATCTAGATCGGATGATACAGACAAAGAGTTGGATGAAGAAGAAGATCAATGACATTGAAATGTATGAGTTATGCAATTATATTATCTATTTGATATTAATTTCTTGATAGAATTATATTTGACTTATGTGGTTACATAATTAATTCATGATGTTTTTAATTTTTATGCCATTACATAATTAATTCATGATGTACTTTTTAATGTTTAATTTTAATTCATGATGTTACAACTATTGTAGCTCTCCTAGAAATTTCCATATGATCATAATGAATAGTGTTATGAAAATTTCACAAAAGATGACACATTGATCGTAGTAGTGAAATAATTACAAAGTCGTTTAGATTTTTTAGACCAATCACCCTTCGCAATGTCATTTTTAGGATCATCTCCAATTTTATTACTAGGACACATAAGGTAGGATTTGATTAGCTTATCTTGGAGGAACGTTGTGGCTTTGTGTAATGTGAGCAAATTTTGGATGGCGTAGTGGTGCAGGAGCACCTACACCTCATCTTCTATGCTTAATCATGTGATGATAATTAGGGAGGTCAATAGGTTTTTTTAGGAATTTCAAGAATGTTTTATTGTGAATAAGGTCACTCAAGACCATTATTCATGTTCTAGGTGAAGTTTTGAGTTATGAGTTTGAGTCTTGCACTAAAGATATTTGTAGCCTTTTTAAGGAAAATTGGAGAATTTACATGTAAAAGGGTGAAAGGTTAGTGTCATGTCAATAATAAGGCTATTATCAAGCCACTATCATGGTCTTAGAGGTGTCCTAGGAGTTTCAATACATTTGAAAGGTCAAAAAATTAAAACATTTCAATAGTGAGGTTAACAACCTTCAAATTAGTATGTTTTATGTTTCATGTGATCATAAAAGATTAAAAAGTTAGTTGTACAGGTGTTTTTTCGGTGGTTGAGGTGTAAAGGCCTTTAAAAGGCATAAATTCATCATTATAAATTTTGTTGATTGTTGAGTATTTAAAATACAAGCTCTTGACATTCCAAAATTTATGTTTTTCTTCAAATTTTCTATATTTTTCTTGTTTTGTAGCACTGTACGGTCACATACAACCATATTTTTATGTGAAATAAATTCCATGTCATGAATATATGTGCTATATTTTATTTGAATCTGATTTTAGGGCTTAAAGCATTGATTTAAGTTAGAAAGCTTCATTTCTTTGCATACAGCCCGGTTACCCTGTTTTTGAGGGTTTTGTAGTCCAAACATGATATAAAGGGGCTCTTACACTTTTTGTGATTACTGTAGCTTGTGTAAGAGGCCCCATGGATACTATTGTAATTGTAGGATGCATGAATAGGGTGTAGGATGAGAAATAAAGAAGGTATAGCTACTGTCCACAAGAGTTTTGTGAAGAAAAGCATGTGAAATGAGAGGTTCAAGCCTAGGTTTCAACAAAATATGTATGGGAGATCTGATTTTATGAATTTGTATCCATGTGAACGACCTAATGGGTTGTTTCTAAGTTGGTTTTGAGGTCTGGGAGGTTGTGTAAGTAGGAGATTCAATAAACCCTCATGATTTTGGCAAGAATTTAGTCATACAAGTGGAATATTTTGTGTGGATTTGGAGGTTTGGAGGTTGTTAGCTCTAAAAAATGCAAGTAATAATACCTCGAGAGGTTGAAAATATGTCGATACATTTTAGGGTAACAAACAAGGCCAAATGATTTGAACCTTCTTCTCTTTAGGTGCTACCAAACCTAGGTGGGTCTACCTTTGCAAATTGAGCAAACTTAAGTGATGTGATTTTGTTTACAACAATATATTTACAATGCAAATCTTATAGTGAATAGATATAATCCTAATAAAGTGTATGTGTAATATTAGAATATGTTTAGTTAACAAATGTAAAAAATAAAATGGATAAACTAAAAGATGAAATGTGTGAGACTAGTGCCTTGTTGGGTGTATGGAGTCTAATGAAGATCTAGAAAAGTGTAATCTATGATGGAAATAATTCAAACTATTTGGCACATAGATGTAGTTTATAACTTGTATAAACATGCAAGTAAATGACTAACACAATCTACTTGAGATAGAATGGAAATCCTAGTTATGTGATTCTTCTTATTGGTCCAATTAATACTCTTCAGTTACTATGATTGAATAGAAGGGTTTAATCTTTACTTGAAAGAACCAAATAATCACATCACATAAATACAACAAATGTGTATCGGTAAACTGAATATATGCTTGATATATCAATTTAAACAATAGAAAAGCATCAAAATGGAGACAACCAGATAACTGTATAATTCCACAAATAGATGATACCAAGATTAAGCCACAAGTTCAAACATCTTCATTAACTTCATCAAAATTCATACATGCATCTGAGTCTTTTAAAGGAAAGTTTCATTGCAAACTATCTATTGTATCTTTCTCCTATCCGCCTATATCTGTTTTACATTATGAAACAGATATAAATATATCAAAATTGTGAAAGGACGCGTCCTTTCAGAAATGTCTTTTTCTTAACAACAATAATAAACTAGAAATTATGCTCTATTAAGCCATAAATGGATGTTTGACAAATAATCTTGGTAAGCTTTTCGCTCGTGTGTATCAACATCCTCCAGCGCATTCCTTATGGCTATCTCCATTTCAAACATCTTCTCATTTTGTTCACATGCCCCGTCCATTGTTAAATCGTTTCTTGTGGCTATCTCCAAAATTATTTGCATCATCATCTTTCATTCCTTGATCCATCTATCTTTTCCCTTTAGTTCCCCTCCATCTTCTAACAACATTGGTACTCCCTTTTTTGTGATATTCACATCCCCTACTCATCACCTTGCAATTGTTCATGGAGGTCTTTATGTTTTTTCATAAAATGTTTTGCAGTATCAATAGCTATGTTATCAGGAGCATCCCTTTGGTTTATTTCTTGGAACTTCTCTCAGATCCTTCCATCTATCCTCTTATGTTCCTGTAGTGCAGTAAAATTGTGTGAATGTGTTCCCCAGAGCTTACTCAACCAAGTCATTAAATTGGTCTGCCTCTTCCTTATTATTGCAGTGAGTGCATCACATTTACCTTGTGAGTACACATTTGATTCTTCCCACTGGTCTCTTGCCTGGGAGCTTTCACCACGAGTCAATTGCTTTGTGGATCCCAGCGTGATTCCCATCATGTCCTTCAAGCGATCATTTTCTATGAGTAGTCTCTCGTTATTAATCTTATATATTTCTTTTTCCTTGATTAGCTTTTGGACTTGGGATTTATTTAATTTGGCCACATTAATGCCAATTTCTATTGTAGCTATTGGATCAACCTCACCAACTTTTAACCTCATTACATGTCCAAAATCCTTTTCAGTATCGATTACAACAGATTTCTTGTGTGGAGGATACAAGGACCATATCATAAGTGATCCCTCATCTAGGTTATACTTAGATCCTGCATAAATCTCTGTTACCCCCTCAGGAGTGAGTTTATGTGTGGTGTTACTATTCTTCAGAAAACTATCAAAAACCAAAGAAGAGTTCAAATCCAACCCAAGAAAGATCATGACACCTGCATCTTATAATAATTTCCTTCCTTTCTCAGGGGTCATGCTCTTCATTTCTTCTTCCAACTTGATTTTAATTTATTCAACAGTTGTTCCTCATTACTTGGTGTAATATTCACCACTGATTCCCTTATTGATTTTCCTTTTAGTTTATACAAAAAGGTTTTAAATTTTGAGGTTTTAATGAATTCATCATCAGTCAAAAATGATTTATATTCTATCTGCCTTCTGTCAGTATTTGTACTCTCTTCAACATCTGGTTCCCTAGGAACATACTTGTAGTCTTGAGTTCTCAATCTGGAAATTTTATCAATTGTACTGCTAAGACTACCATCACCAAATACCTCTTCATCAGAAGATAATAGTTTTGTATCTTGCAATCCCCTATTATACTCATCAAAAAGTTTTTATGCTTCCTCTCCTTCCAAATTCCTAATCAAGTCATCATATAGATAGGGTATATGATTGTATCCTCCCAAGTTCATTTTATTTTTGGCAAAATCAATATACCCTTCTGGATCAAATCCTTTTCACGGTGGACCCTTCTTCATGTTGTATTGCAGCAATTTATTGAGAACCACATCAAATCCATCCCTTGCTAATACAGTGAAATCACCGAAGCATAATGTACTAGGCATAAATGCCTGCTTTTTGAAAGAACTCAGATTCATAACATCTAAAAATTCCAATTGCCTAAAAATCTCCAAATATGTAAACCTATCAGGTGTCGTCTTGGGCAGAATGAAGGGTGCATCTTCAAATCCATATACTTGTATCATGGTCGCATCTTCTAGACAGTACCAATCTCCCCAATTGTGGTTGACAGGTCCATTGAAATCCTTAGGCCTTAAAAACATTTTTATTTCATCGGACAATGAGTATTCACAATGATGATTGTAAAATCTATACAGTGGTTTCACAAAAAAATCTTCAAAATGTAGATAACAAGAATTAGCAAATCTGCAATCCTAGGTGGCAGTCCAGAGTTGTACCGGTAATAACCTTCCTTATCAAATTGTACAACCCTCAATTTTTTCAAGCCACATCTATAATTCTTGTCCATAGTAAAGTATCATATGCATTAGGATTGAATAAGCATCCCAGTGCAAGATAGGAGCTCCACTTTTTATTTCCATCAGTCCTGAATCAAGTAATTTAAAGATGTGTGAAGCGTAATAAAAAAAACTTGAATTGTGACATTGGATGTCCACTGAAATTACCATGGGTACAATTGACATGTGCTCAAGGACCTCCATTCCCAGCACTTGACACACTGAAAAATATGTGTACCTCATGTAGGGTTCAAACAAATCAACATGGAACAGGGGACCATCACTGTCATTCAGTGGAACTGAAACACCATCTTTCTTAGACCTGTGTAGTGGCAACCTCCAACCCTTGTATAAAGTATCCATCCTCCAGAATTCCTTTCCCAACTGTTTAGGTATAATTTTTTCACCACACACAGATGGCAGCTTCAAATACGTGTATAAACGATTTTCCTGATGGATCAAAAATAGCTTTACATTTTCGATTATAATAGGCAGATAGCATCTTCACCAATTCTAAATTTACAAATACATTGGGGCAAACTAGCTTCCCTAGGTTTAACTTCCAAGGATTGCACACTGGTTCGTATCGGTTCCTTCATTGGTAATGAAAAATAAACATCTCATATCCCCTAATTGGGGTCCATATGTCTTCTATATTCTTGCATTTATCCTCTAACTTTTCCACTTCTGCCCTAAGTTGTGTAGATCGCCCAACCTTAGGTCCTGAGCTGGGCAATTGATCAATTAAGTCTTGATTTAACTTCTTCTCAGCTACCCTTGGTTCCTTCTCTGCTTCAATTTTTTGCTTTTTTCCTCTAGGGTTATTACTCTCACTCTGTTTCCTACCTTTTCCTTTTCCTGAGCTAGTGCTTTCCATTTTATGAATCACAAAACCAAAAATTTAATTGCAGGGAACTTACAAGTTTATTTAGAATTCTTTGACCGCAAGATCCTTTGGCCCTTCGTTTGTTCCTCTACTGCTAACTTTGCAAAATTTTCCTTCAATTACTCTTCTCAATTCAAGAAATCATCGACACATTTGGTAGTAATACTGTCATTAATGTCCTAGCTTTGAAAATGAGCGTAGTTGATCTTTGAATTTACCCACTGTCACATCAAATGTTCTATCAGCAAGACAATTGAAACTTTGGGCAATCCTTTTATTCAGGCTTGACTAATGTTCATTAAACATTCTTTTTGTCAAGGAGACATTACGCTGATATCACATAATCTATCCATCTGATTCATATAAATGTCGCCAAGAGTCACCCGATGACTATCTTGATCTGTTTGTGTCTTCATCGGCAAGACATGGTGTATCGCTAAGACATTCAGTAATTTTGTTGACGTTATAAGTCTCCTCGATGATTATTCCTTTGATCTCAAGTATGTCACCAAGACTCTTGCCGATGTAATCTTCTCGGTGTCACATAGTGGGTTGGGAGGACATTTTGAACTCATTCCGATAGAGTTTGTCTTGGTGATAGTATGTTTCTTTGTTTTGTTGGCAAGACAAGATGAGTGTTTCACCGATGATATTTCATCGGCAAGACAAATGAACTCGGGCTGACTTCGGGATCTTACTCTAATGGCATTGGTCTGGCTGATACAACTCCTTGTGCTTTGATCGGTGAGACAAGATAGGTTTCTTGCTGATGGAATTTCATCGGTGAGACCTATATGCTCGGTATGACCTTTTTCATTTCACCCCAATGGAACTTGTCTTGTCGATGATATGGGTTATTTGAATACTAGATTTTGGAGGTTTTCCATGATATCAAATGGTCAAGAATAATGTGATCATATGTGACTATGATGGATTATACTCAAGATAAGGTTTTCTTTAGGAAATCAACGAGTGCAAAATCACTGTAAAGGCTAGTTGCTTTGTAAAATAGGCATAATTAGCCTAATCAACATAACCTAGAAAGGGCGATTTTGGTGATTAGGTCCAAAGGACTTGTACTTTCCCTTGAATTATGTTTAATAACTCCAAAATGGGTGTCTAAAATCATCAATGATTTCTCTAGTGTTTTGGGAAAGTTTTGAGTTATTGGGCAAAAACTAGGTTTGCACTGTTACAAGGATTCAAGGAGTCAAAGTGTGAAATATGATTTTTGTTGTTTGGATTGTTTAAATTGGTCATTATAAACTTGTTGGAAGCCTCTTAAAGTCAAGTTGATAGGTTGGTTGATTTGAGCCTCCCAGGTCTACATCAAGTAGTTGCTATTGCTAAGGTGGATCACTCCTTTCTGTGAAGGCCATACACTTATGATTGGGTCAAGTGTTCTTTTCTTTAGAAAATTACTATTGCCTTTTTCATAGGTTGTGATTTGATTAGATTGGTTATGAAGCACTTATTTCAAGTAATTTATGTCTATTTTAATTTGTAATTTATTAAATTCAAACACATCCAAAATTATGTCCCTTGCTTTAATTGATCATTACGTTATTTAATTATTAACTCAAATGACACCTCCAATTTAACTATATCTAATTGAATTTATCTAAAGTGTTGAACATTTTTAGACCAAATTTAGTAATTAACTCAAACAACTTTTCCAATTTAACTATATGTATATATAACTTTAAGTTATTTTTATTTTAACTAAAAGTACTGAAGTTAAAACATACAAATTAAATGATATTTATGATTGTAAAATTTATGATTAACTATATCTCTTAGAATCATTTTTGTCCCAATTTGAAAATAATTATATATTATAGAATGCATTTTTAAAAATTTTAAGATGAAAATAGCAAGGAAAAATCAAACAAATATCTTTATGAAAGAAGTATATTGGCATGAAATTAAATATGATTTGTATTCCAATTAAAAACTATAAAGAATGGAAACAATTCTTTCAACACATAAACTATTATGTAGTAGTCAATTAAAATGATCTAAATAGTCTAATAATTTGACCATTAGCATATAGCAATTTCTATAGAGTTGTAGATCTCTTCCATTTCAAAAACAAAACAATTTTAGGTAGATAATCAAACATCTTTCATTTCTACAGTGACTTATTTATCCTAGAGGAACTAAGTATATAGCATACAAAGAAAACCAACAAACCCACAACTACCCCTATTTTGAAGGAGTTTAGTTTTCTCCCCTCCATGATCTCCTTAATATTGTCTAATTATTTTAAAGAGACCAAGGGTCATAACACAACTTTATTCAACCCACTAAATAGCTTGGTTAATGAAACTTGAAAAAAGAAAAAAAGCAATTGCTACATTTGACATTTCATGTGGAATGAAGAGTGGTGACAATAAACTACTTATAGTTTAATAAAACACTATTTTTATAAGAAGGCTTGACATTAGAAAGATAAGTGTTACTTATAGTTTAATAAAACACTATTATAGTTTTACCAACATATACTATTGTATGCTTGCATGGCTTCTTAGTCAATATATGGGGAGAGAAAGGGAGAGAGATAGAGATATATGGGAAGAGAAAGAGAGATGGAGATATATGGGAAGATAAAGTAAGAGAGGTGGAGATAGAGATTCGATGGATAGGGGGGATAGGGAGGGAGAGATGGGGAGAGATAGAGAGGGGGAGATAAGAGAGGGGGAGGGAGAGAAATGGATATAGATAGGTAGAGGAGGAGAGATAGAGAAGAGGGGGAGAGAGGGATAGATAGGTTGAAGAGGAAGAGAGAGAAGAGAGGGAGAGATAGGTTGAAGAGGAAGAGAGAGAAGAGAGGGAGATAGATAGGTAGAAAAGGGAGAGAAAGAAGAGGGGAGAGGGAGAGCGATATGTATAAAGGGAGAGAGGGAGAGAGGGAGAGATATCTCAATATATGTAGAGGGAGAGGGAGAGACATAGAAAGGGAGTGATATAGAGAGATAGAGGGGGATGGTGAAAGAGATAGAGAGATTGTGATAGAGGTAGAGAAAGATATGGATAGAAAGAGATAGAGAGGAGTGAGAGGGAGATAAAAAGAGAAATAGAGATAGACATATAGAGTAGGAGAGATGGAGGGAAAGATGGAGTGAATGAGAGAGAAAGGGGGTAGAGGGAGAGATAGCTCAATAGATAGAGGGGGGAAGAGGGAGTGACATAGATAGTGCAAGATATAGAGAGATAGAGAGCGAAAGGGAGAAATATATCAATCACCCTCCCTATATATCTATCTATTCATCCTTATCTCTTTATCTCTCTACCTCTCTCTATCTCTTTGTCTCCCTTTCTATTTGTACGTTTCTCATTATCTCCCCCTCTCTCTATATTTTCTTCCCTATATTTATCTTTGTCTCCTTAAGTGTGCAATGGGTACATTGAAGAGGTCTTAAAGGAGAATTATCATATCTTTAATCAAATGGCATGCTACCTTGAGAATAACTCCCCAAGGACACATGCCATCCTTGGATTGTTGACATGAAACAACCAATCAAAATTTAGTTTCTCTTTTCCCTCTCTCTATTTTCCTCTCTCTCTCTCTCTCTCTCTCTCTCTCTCTCCCTATCTATCTAAGTTCATCTCTTTCTACCATTCTCTATCTTTTTAGTTTCTATCTCTCTTTGCATTAGCTAATAGGCTACATATATTGTGAGATTTGAGCTTGAAACAAATCTCATGCTTGGAAACCACTATTGTGTCGTCGGAAAACAAGTTTCAACTACCATTTAATGGTAAACCATCTATAGTGTAATGGTAAAATCCTCTAAAATATCAGGTAAAAGCCTATATATACTATTATATAATAATAAATATAATTATATTATATATAATTTAATCTAATATTACTATTATATTAAATATATATTATATTAATTATATTTTGTATTATATAAAAATATACTTATTATTAATTATTAATTATAATAATTTTATATGTATTTAATAATTTTGTTAAAGAATATAATATATAATTATAATAAGTCAAATAATTATGTTATTTATTATGTAAAATATAGTTAATATATACTTAATTATATTGTAGAATATTAAAACCTAGCTAAATGGCACGATAATTTTCAATTTAATTAACATACTTTAAAACCTAACGAAACCAGGTTGTAGCTCGTCAAATTGGAGAAGTGAAAGGTCAATACCAGCGTTGAGGAAGAGTTTGGAGTGAAAACAAGGTCAATACCAATATCGAGGAAGAGTTTGGAGTTAAAACAAGGTCAATACCAGCGTCGACGAAGACTTTGGAGGAGTGAAAACAAGGTCAATACTAGCGCCGAGGAAGAGTATGGAGGAGTGAAAACAAGGTCAATACCAGCGCTGAGGATGAGGTTGAGGACACTCAGGGAAAATCGATGACCAAGGGACAATGAGTATTGTAAGTTTGGCACCCCCATTCTCTTTAACCTACAATTTTCATGCCTAGTTTCCAAAGATCTTCTCATACATTAGCACCCCCATTCTCGTAAAATGGTATAAGATAAGACAAAAAAAAAAAAATAGCTTAGTCTTTCACATTTTTATCGACCAACCTCAGGTCTTGGAAAAACTCCCATAATCTACCCACATCTTGGTTGTTTGTGGGAACATGTTATTCTTTTTTGTACGACCTACCTCAAATCTTATGTCCACAAAGTTGCTAAAAACATAAAACAATAAGAAAAAATTCGAAGGTACAACTAAAAAGGGGTTATTTCCTTTTGGCCTCCTCCACCTCTTATATTTCAACATATCATGGAATTATGCTTACATAACATAAACTAAAAAAAATGGAAGTTTATAGGGGCAAAGGAGCCCAAGTATATGCTAGGCTAAGCTAGATCTAATGAATGGAAATAGAGGCATACAATTCTTCTTTAATACCTCCACCACAAACATATGCAAGGAAAGGTCTCCTCCCTTCTTGGTAGTGATAACCTCCTCCACACACAACCCTTAAAAATTATGAATAGAGGAATATAATCTTTGAAGAACTCAAAGTTGATTATCTCCTACCTAATGCAATTAATAATTTTATCCTTACAAACATTTATAGTGATTACTATAGGCACATAGACCAATTCTTCATAATAGAAGAATTTGATCATACTTTTCCAATGATGGCATTATGGGAAAACCTTAGGTTAAATGAATAATTCGTAGCTAATTTCTTTAAATCATGTCCAACCGTATAAGAGAAAACCGTTGCTATGTGTACTTGGATACCATGGAGAAAGGCTCTTTGGGCTCTTTCATCAATCAAGGTATTGTTAAATTTTAACACCTAAAAGTGAGAATGAAGAATCTTTCCTAGGATGGTGGCCAATTATGCTTCTCAACACCTCGATTACAAAATCTTTGTCAATATCATTGCCATTAAAATTAAACCTATTGCTTGAGATATAGTCATACAGGTAAACAAATTGGCTTTCTTTATAGTTGATACATTCTAGACAATTCAATCCTTGCATCAAAGATTTTTGAACGGGCCCAACAAACTACTCATGATGCCCTTACTATTAAGTTAAAACTTTTGCAAGGCATATGATTGCATCAAATTTCCTTTCATTTATAAAAGGCTTAAATGGATTTATTTTTAACCCTAAATTAGTATCACACATTCATCTCTTTGTTAATGAGTGATTGCACAATAGTGTGTCCCACTTGTGGGATGAGGCAAAAAAATAATCCCAAAATTTCAAAATTACAAAATACCAGTTGAATGAAGAACCTTCATTTGAAGGTGATGTCGTCATGACCTTTGAATGAAGAACCTTCATTCAAAAATGATGCCATGTCAAGACTTTCAAATGAAGGTATTTTTATTTTAAATATTTCATGTCCAAAATGCTTTATAAAAGGAACCTTTGCATGAAGGACCTTCAAATGAAGACCTTAATTCAAAGGTCCTTCATTAGAATATCCTTCATATGAAGGTTCCTTTAATGCCATCCCATTATAACTCTTAGAGCTTTTAGAGATATTTTTGTTTCGAAGTAGAGATTGGACCATCAAATAGTGTCACCATGACTCTACCAAGATATCCATCAAATTGATAAACCCTGACTTATCAACCACAAATTCACAAGAAAATTGCCCCTGTCAACCCTAGGGCATCAATTCAATGCCAATTTTCTTTCTTTAAAAAACCCCTAAATTCAATGAATCTCTATCATACCATTTTTCACACCAATCCGCTGTGTTACAATTCCAAGACAGTGGGTGGATTGGTGGATGTCATTTCTATTTAACCCTCAAACCCTTACATAGGTAAAACAGGGCAGTCCATGTATTTGATTGTTTTCTCCCACAAAACAATGATTTAGCACTTCAAAACAAATGCAAATGAAAGGGAACACATATATTTATTTACACCAATAATCTCAGAGCATTTCAAGCTTGTACGGATCCATACAACATAAAAGAGCTTCAAAAAAATAGTAAAAACATAGAAAATTGCTTCAAGAACGTGGTATTTGATATGAAATTTTGGTATCAACTCCTCCAAGAATTGAAAAAATTACAATGGGATGGGAATAAAATATGATAGAAGTGGGATAATAAATGCATCATTTGAAGCATCAAACCAATATGCAAATATGAAAGAAAGTGCTAACCCCTTAAACTGAAAAATTTTCTTTTAACTTTAAGTTTGTTGGGTAGCCAATTATTTTAAGTTATCAAATCCTACCATCATACATAATCAAAATTTTGTTGTTTCAAATGACTATGAGCACTAACTTTCAGTATTTGAAGATGTTGAAACCTTGTCATAGAGAACTAGAAAATTGATGCAACAACTCATCCTACCTTAAAACATACCAAAAGTCTCATAGCAATTAGACATAGGAAGATTTAAGATGACAAACAATTTTTATTGCGAAAGCATAAAATTATGATGAATTAACCAAGCCTAGTACACACTCCCTCCCCTTAACCACTTAGACATATGGAAATTAAATGTAATTTTTTTGCTATTTTTAGTCATGTAGGTGTCCAATAAACCACTTGGTGGTGTTTCCCTTCAGGTTTATTTACTTGAATGAAGAGAAAAAGTCCTTTGATTATAATTACAAAATACATTTGAGGCCTTGGTTGTGTTACTGGTGGACCATAGTCACATTTAACACTTGTTACAAAGTTTGGGAGTTAAAACGTTAATTAGATTTGATTTGTGATGGACACATTTGGATGGTAGTAATAATAACTTGTAATCTATCAAGACTTGATTATCTTATAACCTGTCAAATTATAGCGATGAAATGATAGATTAATCATAATGTCACCTTGGAATCACATCACCATGAAAGAACTTCATCCAACATCCTTATGAGTGTAGGTACCACCAAATAGGTATTTGTCAGATCTGTCTTCCTCGAGTGAGGGAAATTCAGGAAGAGAAGAGGAAAGCGAGACATGTAGTAGGTCTAAAAGAGGGAGATCAACAAGAGGTCAAAAGATTAGAAGAAAATTTTGTAAATGCATGGAATTTTTTATTGTTGAAGGGGGGTCATGTTCTTATGATGATGAGAGCATAAGAGACATCGAGGTTCCCTTGAGGTACAAACATCTATGAAAACAATGGGTACCCAAGGAACTTCCTCCAATAAACATTAATTTTTGTGTCAATGAGAGGATATATCGCCTAGCACCATCGTCATTACATGGTTTGGACCTATTTTGCATGGACGACATAAAGGTCTGTGACAAAAAATTTATTGAATTGATGGAGTATTACAGGCCCTGTTACAATTACAAATATTGGATGCAGCTGGTTCAATATACATGAAGTATGTGTAGGTATGCACTGTCAGAAAATTATATATAGCTAAAAGATAAGGATCAAAATAAAGGAGTGGCTATGTACATTGACGGAAGGCAAAAAGCATCAGGGAATATTGCAAGGTTTATAAACATTACATGACCTGGATCAACAAATAAGCAACCCAATTGCATATTCAAGGCGCGCGAGGGAAACCGTGTATTCGTATGCGCGATAAAATCAATAACTGCAGGGGAAGAGTTGCTAATCGATTATAATTTGAATCGCTTAGATACAAACACAGTTACTATGGGGGTGGTATGTACTATATACCATTTTACCCAGCCTTCAATTAATGACTCCAATATACCATTTTATTATTATGTTTTTTTCGTAAGTCTATTGGTTTCATTTCGGTAATGTTTTTTTATATTTAATTTTTGTCACAGCAGGACATTGATCATACGGAGAAGGCTCTGACCCAGAGCTCAGATCATGATGCATCTTCAGGAACTTCTACTCAATAGGTTTACCTCATTGTAATTGTATAAATTAGATACGAGCAAAATATTTTATTATTATGTTTTTTCATGAGTTTATTGGGTTAATTTAGATAGTGTTTTTAATATTCTTGTTGCAGTCGACTGATCAGGGAAAGGCACCAGAAGTAGAGGAGAGAATCCATAGGGAGGTGTAGTCACTATTATGTGATGATGAGATCACATATTCAACAAACCCTCTCGATATGATAAGGAAGACCCAAAAAAAATGCAATGAATAAATCCTTCAGTTGTTATTCATAGTGCCTCAAACAAATGAGATAAGAGAGATGGTTAAAATATTAACTGAGAGAGAAAAAAATTACAAATAAGAGTTGTCATGAGGTCTTTAATTATAACATAAGTTCATTCATGGTTTTATATTTTGTACTCTTTTATGTCATGAACTACAATATGTGTTGTTTTTATAGGATTTTTTGCATCCTCATGACGTTGTTGGCCATGATTAGGGTACTACAGGTGCTGACCAAGGAGTAGGGGTTTGTACAAGTATCCATCTTGATCTTCTTGTGCATACATCACATCATCTGATCCCATCATACGTGCCTATATTTTCGACTGAATGTCAGCAACACATACCATGTAGGCATCCAATAGTTCACCCTCTGGCAGTGAACACATGCCAGAACATGAGTCGGGACATGTACTTGGGGATGCAGAGGACACTAGTACTAGTGATGTTTTAGCATAATTTCCTAGATCTTCCCGTATTACTAGTATGGGAACATTGTCGGTCGCATTTGTGGTAACTGAGGATTTCGTTCCCATAAAGATAGAGAAGGTCTCGGGTACTTTAAAATGTTTTAATTATTATTATATATAATCCAATTGAAATTTACTTATTGACCACTATTTTTAGACTAATGATCCCATGATCATTTTGTAGGAAATGATTTTTTTTATAAACATCTAAGTGATATTACATTGGAGCTCTTCGGGCCCACCATACATGATGGAATATCCAAAATCAAGATTTAAAAGATGAGCTCATTAACCGTTTAGTTGTGTTGTTTGGTGATAAAACATTCAATCGAACCAAGGTCCTTAAGAAAAATAGTACCTATCTAAAGTATGTGAGGGACCAATATAGGTCACATTTAGAGAAGAAAAAAAAGTACGAGTGTCCCCCCATGATTTTGGAGAGGGAGTGGAAGGATCTGGTGTCGGATGGAAAGGAGAAGGTTGAAAAGGAAAAAGGAAAGACACCACCGGGCCAAGGAAGGTATGTGATACTATCAACAATGTAATTATATACTAATTACTTTTTCTTTTTACATAATCTAACATATTTCAAACTTTCCATAGGCTTCCCAACACATCAAAGGCAACAAAGGCAAGACTAGAAAAACATGGGCAACACAAACTTGGCTCTGGTGGTTATATGAAATTAACCGCACAAATTGTAAGTATCAATAAATAAAATATTGCATCCAAATAATAAATTGGAAACAATTTTGGTTTTATCACACCATAGAAGCAAAATTCATGATCTTATGCAAAAATGCAGGACTCTAAATTCAACAGAGTGCCCATAGAAGAGGACCTAAAGCTTGCCTTCCAGCAAGGCTATGGAGCCCTGGTTGAATGCCTAAGAGTCTTGACTGGGAAAACACAATATTCCACTGCATCTGACACGCGGGTAAATAAACTCAATAAATTTTATTTAAAATTGAATACTTGTGCAATCTATTCAATATTAATTCCCACCATAAAGTAATTATGTGCCTATTTGTTTTAAACAGACAAGCAATGATAATACTGCACATGAAATTGGAATGCAACTTGGTGAGGGTGGAACACAACCTGTAGATGAAGGTCATGGTGTGCATCATGGTACTGGATGTATTCATCTGCTATACAAAACACAGTATGGATTAATACAATTAAACATCTTTAATTTCATTTGGTGTATTAATTAATGTAACCTTTCATGTTTAAATATTAGAGCATGAAGAGTGTGATCAACATGTTGAGCATCATCAAGCTAGGCAAGATGAGGAACATGATGTGGCCCCATCAGGTAAAGAGGACCACTCTAATGTTCTTTTAAACATATTTAATTGCAATTGGTGTATTAATTAATGTAACCTTTTGTGTTTCAACTCCAGATTAGGATTTAGAAGGTGTTCAGCATGTTGAGCATGAGGCTATAAGACAAGATCAGGAACATGATGTGGCCCCATCAAGTAAAGATCACCACTCTAATTTTCTTTTAAGTAATGAAATACTTGTAACAATAATAATAAAATATATCAGTTTAACATTTATTTGCTATTGCAGCAGACCCCCCCTTGCAGCAGCGTCCACGTCGTGAGTACACGACTAGGCATACATTAAGATCAAGAGCAGAGCTTAGAACAACTGAAGGGGGGACAAATGATTTAGAAAATGATACTCCACTTCAGCTTTTTTTAGTTGCAAAAAAGAAACAAAAAAAGAGTGATTGTAATCATATTATGACAACCATATTTTTGATAATATGTAAAAACTGAAAGAATGAATGTTATATGTTAATGAATGAATGTGAATATGTTAATGAATGAATGTTATATGTTATTAATGGATGAATGAATGAATGTGTGAATATGTTAATGAATGAATGTTATATGTTATTAATGCAGGATGAATGAATGAATGTATATGTTATTAATGGATGAATGAATGATTAATGTTATATGATTGGGTATGGGGAATTGAGAGTGATGTGAGGGGGGGGGGGGCCAAATGAGCTTCCACCTTCACGTGGTTGGCCCTGTTAAGTAGAGAATATTAAACTATTCTCGAAACAAAGAGAAGCTCAATAAGGTAATGCACTTTTCAATATAAGAAATGCATCGTTTGAAGCATCAAACCAATATGCAAAGATGAAAGAAAGTGCTAAATTTTCACTATGAACATTGTGTTGTGTGTGGATTTGGTTTCAAAGCTCTATTTCTTTTGTTTTTAGTGGTGACATAACTCTAAAATTTGACTTTTGTGCATAACAGGTTAGTGGAAAATTTGACAGCTCTGAAGGGTTTAGAGGCTCGATTGAGATAGATACACAATATTTGGATCTTGTTGTTGATGGGAGGCTTCCACTTAACCATGAAATTTTGTACCATCTGCAAGTATGCAAAAATTTCTCTACTTACATTCATTCAACTTACTGTAATATAATATCTCACAAAAATCTCCTTTTCATTATACTTAGATGGATTTTCATGCCCTATTCCAAAGCACATGTTTTAGAACAGGCAAGAAGGATGCTGGAAAGGGTTAAGGAATTTGGCTTTACACCTGCCAATTGCATAGTTTACTTCATTCATCCAACATATTGCCAATGTGTTTCACAATTGTTGGAATCATATCCTATAATTACAAAACTAGTAAAATTAAAATATGTAAGTTTCAAATATGGCATTACATATCTTTCTATGAATTTTTGAAAGAAAATATCAAAATGGAGAAGTATTAACAAAATAATCTGCATAATTTCTAAGAGATCAGGGAATTTTTTTGCAGAGTTATCTTGAATATATTTAAGACAAAAGTAACTTATAGAGATTGAAGCAAAATATCGGTAGTCTAAAATCACCAGTCAACACATCTTAGTAGTATCTCAATTCAAGAGAACTAGGTCCACTATCCATTAGCCAGTAAAACAAATAAAATCAATTCATAAGATTATTCTGCTCTAATAGGGTTGATTGGTTGCTTGTTTATTTTTGATTGTCAGGAAGTCATCAATATACACTTGGTTTTCCCACCTTCTCTTGCCTCGTGGCCAATGAGTTTCTGGAGAAGGCATCAAAGTAACCTTCAAGATTGACAATGGCAATGAGTACAAGGTTAGTATAACTTAATGCTAATTGGGTATGATTTTATTTATTCAAGACCAATTTAGATTCATTTTCTGCCCACACTACTTTTATTTATATTTGTGTTTTGCTAATATCCATTTTCCTTTACATTCATATTCTTCTATACATATTGTGTTTACAATAATTTTTTCCTTAATTTAATCTAGGGGAGAGGACCCAATACCTAAGCATGTTTCAATAGTTGTGATACTAGTGGTTTATATAATGCCCAACCCTAATTATTTGATTCTTCTTACTAATCCAATTAATACTTTCCAGTTACTATGATTGATTATAAGGATTTAATCTTTACTTGAAAGAATCAAACGATCACATCACATAAATACAACACATGTGTATCGACAAACTAATATATACTCGATATACCAATTTGAACAACATAAAAGCATCAAAATGGAGACAATCAAATAATTGTATAATTCCACAGACAACTGATACGAAAGACTAAGCCACAAATTCATATATCTTGATTAACTTCATTGAACTTCATGCATGCATCTGAGTCTTTTTGATGAAAACATCATTACAAAAAAAAAACTATCTATAGTATTATTTTTTCCTATTCGCCTCTCTCCTTTTGATATCAAAAAATGGATACTTATACATCAAATGTTTGAAAGGACACGTCCTTTCATAAATGTCTTATAAATCAAATATCGCTCAGAGTCACCCCGATAATTATTTTGATCCATTTGTATCTTCATCGGCAAGAGATCATGTATCACTAGGATATTTTGCAGTTTCCCCGACATGGTGAGTCTCCCCAATGATTATTATTTTGATCTCAAGTATGTCTCCAAGACTCATGCCCATGTAATCTTATCGGCATGACATAGCGGGGTGATCCCACAAAGCTGGTTTACAATTTCTGAGAGGAACTGATTTTTGTTGAAATCACTTATTTTTAGAAAATATAATGATTTAAGCCTTCAAAAGTTCCATTTTAAGGATTCCAATTGAAGAGGGTTTGATCAAACTACCTTAGATCAAACCCCCTTGGATAGAACCTCGCTAGTTTTAAACCATACCTATAAATGAGTCTCCTTTACACCTATCAAAATGTTGATAAAAAATCACTTTTGATTTACCTTTTGGGGGATCAAATGAATTGATTTAAAATTTATTTGAAATTATTATGGTAGTCCTCAAAATGAGCTATCCCATGAATATAATTTTAATATGTTTTGGTTTTATTATGTATGTGTTTTTTTAGGTTTATTAAACATAGGTTTTTCACTGAAAAACAAGCTCTTTGTTTTGCACATGTGGAAAAATAGAAAATTATCAAAATAAAAATTTTAAAAATATTTTTGTGCTGGATGTTGATGTCCTTGATCCATTAAAAAAAAAAATTGAATTTCGATACATATAGAAAACGTTATGTTGTATACAGTCCGCCTATGTCTGAATTGCAATTGGTTTGACTTCGAAACTCTATTAAGGAAAAAGTATTCAATAAAAAACTATGAGACCAAATGAAAGTGCTAGATATCATAGTTCCAAATCTAAATTCGAAAAAATTATAATTTTATCCTTCATACAAAAAAATTTAAGTTGTATACGGTGAGCATCATTTTTAAAAATGTTGTTTTCTGAAAAAAACCAACTTTCGTGGGAGATGGAAAAATAAGTGCAATCTTATTCAAAAAAAAAAATGAAAAAAATATTTTTAGAATCTACAGACAAAATTTGATGAGACTCTAGTTTGCATCATCTTAAAATTCATCACGGTTTAGCCATTATAGGTGCTCGAATGTGAAGATTTAGTTAAAAATAATAATTTCAGTGTCCAGTTTGGCCAAAATTGTAAACCACTATTGTGGGATCACCCAACGGGTCGGGTAGACATTCAGAACTTACTCTGATGGTATATGTCTTGTCGATATGCTTCCCTTGTGCTTCATCGATGAGAGAAGATGAGTATCTCACTGATGAAACTTCATCACTGAGACCACACGCCAGTCCTCTTGATGTATCTTCTCAGACAATTTTGATCGCTGTAATAGTTTTGATCTTTCACCAATATGCCTACATTCGAATGAATAGTTTTTTTTTAAACAATTGCATTGTTTCATCGAACTTTCGACGAACCTCCAAAAGCATCTGATGAATTTACAATACGTTCAACGAAACTTTCATCGTAATGACATGCCTATTTCGTCGTAATTTTGATGAAATTTTGTTTTTGTTCTTTCGATCTCAAGTATGTCGCCAAGACTCATGCCGATGTAATCTTATCAATGTGACATAGTGGGTTGGGTAGACATTCAGAACTTACTCTAATGGTATATGTCTTGCCGATATGCTTCCCTCGTGCTTCATCGATGAGACAAGATGAGTATCTCACTGATGAAACTTTATCGGTGAGATCACAGGCCAGTCCTCCTGATATATCTTCTCAAGAAATTTTGATCGATGTAACAGTATTGATCTTTCACCGATATTTGCAATATGTCCGACTAAAATTTTGTCACAATTTCGACAAAATTTTGTTGTTGATCCGACGCTTTGGCAAAGGCATGCCACTTGTGTTTTGGCTATTGTTCATCGCTAGATCGATGAAATTTCCATCCATATTCTGACGAACACTAGGTCCCTTTTTCGTGGCGGCAAATGATGAAGCTAAGTCGTGATTTCGATGTTTTAAAGCTAGTCGGGAAAGCGACGAAAATTTAGTGAAAAAAATTATTTCAATGATTCGTCTGTATTCCAACAATAGATTGTTGATATTCCAATAAAATTTCGTCAAAAAATGGATTCAAATACAGTAGTGATCTTTCTCAAGGTGGTATGCACAACTTATGTTTAATTGGGTCCTAAGGGCAGTAAATAGAGTTTTCCAAAATCTAGAGGTTATTCTTGCATCCCTATATGAGATAATATTCTCAGGAACTCCATGCAATCTAAAAACCTCATATACAAACTTGCGTGCTATGATGGGTGCCTCATCAATCAAATTTTCTAGAATGAAGTGTGCCACCTTAGTGAGTTTTTCTACCATGACTAAGATTGTATTATGCTTGTTCTTGGACATAGGGAGTCCTTATATGAAATCCATATTGATTATTTATCATTTCCATTTAGGAATTTTGTGTGGGTAAAGCAGACATGTCAGGTGTTACTGCTTAACTTTCACCCTCTAGCATTCCAAACATTTAGCCACATACTTAGCAACATCCTTTTTCATTCCCTTCCAAAAGTATAAAGGTTTTATTTCAGCCAAAATCTTTGTCACCCCAGGGTGTCTCGAATATGATGCATCATGAATTTCTCTTAAAATTGTGTTCCTTAACTCTCCTAAGTCAAGGGAATACATTCTTCCCATATATCGAAGTAGCCCATCTAATTCAAATTGGAACCCATCATATCTAAAGTCTCGGGGTTTATCTAATAGAGCTTGCTTGAATTGCTTGTAATATTCACCCCCATTGGACCATTGTAGCACTTGACTACGGAAACTAGTTCGTACTAACATCATGGTGGAAACATGCCTCCTACTGAGAGCATCTACCACTTGCTTCTCTTTCCCTTTAATATAACCGATTGCAAAGTCATAATCAAATATTAACTCAAGCCATCTTCTTTGACGAGCATTCAAGTTAGATTGAGTGAACAAATAACGCAAACCCTAGTGATTTGATCTTAATTCAAAGGGTTTACGGGTATGTGTAGGATCATCATGGAAAAAATAGGCCCTTAAGTGGCGATGAAAATTCAGAAAATCAGAGTTAGGAAAGTTAACGTAAAAATTTGAATAAGTTATCTATATTATTTCAAAAATATGTAAGAATGGAATCTATAGCAAATTGAATGTAGTTTCTAAACTACTAGGTTTATTTTTTAAAAAAATTGGTGAAAATTTGAATTTTCAATGCAATAGTACTTAAATTTCAGGGAAAAATAAGAAGTAGGTGTTTGTCTGACCACCCTAACCACAATAAAATGATAATATTTTTTTATAAAATTTAAGATATAAGTAGAGGACTCCTCTCCCGATGTGATGCATATTTTTTTGTAATTTTTTTCCAAGTAAATAATTAATTATGATTTTTTTATTACAACTTTTAAAAAATATAAAAACTTGTATGTCTGACCACCTTAACTTGGTCAAAACTTCATGAAATTCATCTTTTTTAATACTATAGTATGTGAAGCATAGAATGCGATGCATGATTCGGATTCAAAAAATTTCATACCATTTGAAAGCTATAGATTTTTTTCAATCCACCTATCAATTAGGACTTTAGTCGTAATTCAAATAGAAAATAAATAATAATTATTTATTAAATTCAAAGTAAAGCATAATTTATATTGGTGGAAAGTTGAGATTCTCCTTTAAAAACCCTTTTTGTTTCATCAATTTTGGGTGAAAAAAAAGTCGTCATCCACATGGGCCATCATATCACTTACATATCACCACTTTTTGGCCCATCGTGATCCTGCACATACCCTTACCCAACAAATAATGCAGTCACATCTATAGCACATTCACAATTGTCGCTAATTCAATATCATGAGGTGCATAATTTTTCTCGTGCTTCTTTAGTTTCTTGGGTACATAAGCTATCACTTTCCCATCCTGCATGAGTACACCTCCTAATCCTTCACCTGAAGCATCAATG
The DNA here is from genome assembly GCA_007115665.2 of Sequoiadendron giganteum. Classification (NCBI taxonomy): domain Eukaryota; kingdom Viridiplantae; phylum Streptophyta; class Pinopsida; order Cupressales; family Cupressaceae; genus Sequoiadendron; species Sequoiadendron giganteum. Next base: position 604,172,999 of record CM021105.1, read on the forward strand.
GTGACCATAAATTATCCCTCAAGATCAGGCACTTTTAGAATTGGTGTCAAAGTCAAATTCTCTTTCAATATATTGAAAGCCTCTTGACATTTTTCCATTCGTTCAAATCTCCTCCCCTTTCTCTGAAGTGAGGTAATAGGACAAGAAATTTTGGATAAATTGGATATGAACCTCCTATAATACCCGTTGATGGGTGTTTTTGCACCTTCTCAACATAAGCAACACACAAATATGTTGTCTCTCTTGAAAGGTAATGTATGCAACTAAGTTTTATAAATCACCCCAAGGTCTTTTGGGTGTTAGGTCATGACAAAGCTTGGAATAGTTCAACTGGTGGATATGATTTGTTCATACTCACAAAGGGAATTTATGGTCACTAAGCATGGAGGGAATTGGATATGGAAAAGGAGTTTTGTGAATTCTGGAAGTGGATGCATAGTTGCTCCAAGTTTAGGACAGCAAGCTAAAACTCCTCCTTACTCATCAAATATGGTTGTATTGTGATGCTAGAACTTTTTTTTAATTTCAATTTCAAAGAAAGGTCAAAGGGGAAAAGGGATAAGAATTTTTCCAAACTTGCAACTAATGTTGAACAGTAAAAATGGAGGATACTATAGTGGAGATCCTTCCTAAAACTAAGTTCCACTTAACCAAGGGCTGCCTATAGTCTCAAGAAACTAAAGCAATGTTCTAAGGTCTGCAGATTTTCAAACCATTCATTCACCATTACAACATGAATAAAACACTGAAATTAATTGCAAAAATATAAATACAACTCATACTAACTTTACACTGTTGTTCATCATCAATAAGTAGCAAAAAGTATGTGCAAGTAAGGTATCAACACTATAACATTCTTCACCATTATAGTGCAGCATGAACTAACAACACTAAGCAACTTCAAACTAGAAAAGAAAAGCTAAAATATAAGATTGGGAGAATGAATCATGCACACATGAGAAGAAAACACAAGAATCCACCAAAACAACGCTATTCCCATTAATTTTTTGCAGCATGCCTTTACATAGCAACTCATCTCTCTCTTTGAAAATGAGAGGATGTGCCTATTTATAGTTTTCCAAAAGAAAAATGAATTGGTGAGATTAACTTTGATTGTATGGCTCAGATTCATTTTACATTAGGGGTTCACCTACCCCCAAATATATGACAATATAAAAATAGACTCTTGTATTTTTCCCTATTTTGTCATCTATTCTATTTTGTAATTTAGTTGCTTCGACACTATAGCAATTTTGTCTTCTAGTGACTACCATCCTTTTGCAATTATATTATTAAATATTCATCATCTATGACTAGGTTTCCTGCATTTTTTTGGAGAGTAGCATACTCTATGAATTTCCCAATCATAGCCTGTAGCTTGTCTGATTCCATGATATCCGATTCAAGGATCTAGAAGGATATCTTCTCGAGTCTCTCAATGACCTACTCCTAGTTTTTATTGCATTTTTGGGTTGCTTTGATGACCTGCCCATACTAAGTGAAAGCCCTTGCAAAAAAATCCATGAAGTCTGGTGACAGTGTATTTGTAGCCCCTTGCTCCATCTTCTTATGGAGGAAAGGCATAATCTTCTCTAGATCTAGTTCCAAAGCAATAATCTCATAATTTGTCATCGTTTTCAAGTAGTCCTCACTGTCAACCCGGTGTTCCGCAACACATTCAAGATCAAGATCCAACTCATTCAAAACCTTCTCCAAGATCCCTTTTTATAATCCAGGGCCATTTTATAGGTTTTGACTAACCAATTATCATCCTTTAGGATTTCCAACTACTTTTCCCACCATGTCTGAGAGAGCTTAAGAATGCTCTTGAGCTTAGGATACGTGATCCTATATAGCTCCGAGAATCTATTACAATTTTTTATCATTTCATCCATTTGATTTTTGCAAACCTCAAAACTTGTTAAATATTCAGGTAGCGTGGTGGATACCCATGTCACCATTATATACCACCCGGTTGAACCAATCCACAGTGGACTTGGTCTAGCTTTTCATCTTCTCCATTCTATTCAACTCCTCCTGGGAGAGGAGAGTGAGTGTGGATGATGTCATGGGGGCCTCTTCTTCCATGGACATCCACTTTTGAATATAAGCGGTGAGATCTACTACTTGAGCTTTCAACTCCTCTTTTGTGGACCAATCCTTATTCATTTGTTGCATAATGGTGGCCACTAACCCCTGAAATTCATCTCTTTTTCTCATGGGTTGTTGGGCCTAGATTGATCATTGATATGTTGTATCCTTGACCTTGTGTGGTGCTTCTATCTTTTTATATCATAGGGGTGGCAATTTGTATTGTTCTAGATCTAGAGGCATCCAACATGATGTGAGAACAAACCTTGGACTTCTTTTCTTTCCTGGTTTTTGTCTATGCCATGGCTATTATTGCATTGATCCTCACTTTTGGGTCAACGGCCATAGGAGTCTTCTTTCTCAATTGTCATTCTAGCCAGTCAGGCATCTCGATTTGTCCCTTGGATCATTCATGATCACCTTCCTCTCTCTATTCATTCAAAGGTTTCTCCTCTTGTCTTTCAACCAGTGCTAGTCAATTATCCTTTTGCATGTGATGGGGTCTCGTTTCCACATGTTTTCATCAAATTATTTGGTTACCTCTTCCATCATGTCAAATGTGGGGATGTGGAATGTGCGACCAATAGATTTAGCTGACAAATCTTCCAACACCCTTCCATCATGATCAAATATTTTTCTACTAGAGTGATAAGCTTCTCATAAGGCCATGACCAGCTCTGGAGCAACCAAGGTAGGAGGGAAGCCAACTACCTTGGCAAGACCACTCGCCTTGATCTTTCAGTTATTCTCTATGGTAGGGTTAACCATCACCCTTTGTTGGAACTCATAGATCTTCACTTGTCCTAATTTTGTATCTGATACGAAGTCCTAGGTACAGGAGAGCTTGGAGGTACACTCCACTCCATGAAACTGATACTTCATTTGGTCCTCCTCTTTTCCTCTCGTTGCGTGATTGGGCTTCTTCCCTTTGTCAGGTTTCTCAACAGGCCTTCCTAATGGACCCGCAACAGGTTCCATAAATCTTGCATGCAAAAGATGTAGCAAGTTCGTTTACATATAAATCAGAGCAAGTGTTAATCTAACCCTACAAATTGAGCATTAGATCAATTAATACATCATTAAAGATCATGAAATTTATCATCGTTCAATATTTAGAGTTTTTTTGGATCATTTAGGTGAATCCAAGCCCAAGGATGCGGGTTTCCCCAGGCTAGAAGCCATTAGGGTGAAAATAGTGAGAAAATGGCTTCGGGGCCATGGAGACCCACAGACAGGCATTCGCAATAATATTTTTGCATGGTTGATTTGGTGATCAAATTTCTTATAAGATGGTTAGGCACATGCATAATTGACCAATGAGGCACCTGATGTCATTAGGTTAGGCTTTGATGCATTTTCGGGTTTGGGACGTGTGGGCGCCATGAGGTAGACCATTGTTTGAAGTTCAACCATTAAAGAGCAGTGTTCAAGAGACCGCCACCTACATGTGGAGTTCCACATTGCGGGACTCGTAGACATCTTGGATGCTTAGCATTATGTCTTGAATTTTGATCATTTTGGAAAATGTGGGAGGAAACCATCGAGTCACCGTGAGATTCTTGTCGTTAAAGAATGGCCCTGAAGAGATGACAATTCACATGCAACGGTCTGCATAGATGAGCCCATAATGGCCTTGTTGAATTAGATTTTTCATTGACGGATGCCAAGATTTGTGAAGGGAGGCAACTCTTGTGAAATCCGCCATGCGGGAAGACACGGATATTGGATCATCAAAGAACGACGATGGGGCAGGGGCCATTCGTATACGACCACCCATAGAGGCCATCCCAAAATTATTTTGACTTATCGTTTTAGCTTAGCAGACTCCCGAAGACAGGAAGGAAACAAAGGTAGAGAAGTTCACAATGCGGGCAAATGGGATGAATTTTCCATCAAACAATGGTAGTTGAAGGATGGCGAACTACACACAGGGGCCCACAAGATCGTTTGCACTTAGTAAATTTCTAGGTGATGGGCTCGGTCCACTCAACGGTTGTGAGGAATGCAGATCCTACATTGTAGGGAGTCATGAGAGCTTGGCTCCTAAGCAATGGCGACAAGGAGGTGGCGGCTCACAAGAAGAATTTTGCATGGGAATTGCCATGCAAAGTCAAGGACTTAGTCAATTTCTCGAGATTTCATTTTTTATTAAAAAAGATCAGAGAGATGGTGTGGGCTACAAGGTTTCATTTGTTGCATGAAGAACGATGAAGGCGAGACAAGATTCCACATGATCATGAGGGTGCAGTTTGAAATGATGCACTAGGGATTTTGAATGTTGGGAGAAAATTATATATGTGGGACCAAGGATCATGAAGGTTTCCAGGTGATCTAAGGTTTGATTCCTGAGATTTAAACATTTTTCAAAACCCTAACTTTGGAAAAAACATCCCTTTGAAATTTTAAACGTAGCTTACCCAAAAATAGAGTGAGGATACGATGAAAACTTGGCTTGAATTCACAACAAGATCTTATGTGGGTTGGCGCTCCTAGTTCGCTCCTCAAATCGCAAAAGTTAAGGGTGAAAATGACAGGTTGATGCCTCTATTTATAAGAAAAATGACATTAATGGTGCACATTAAATGCCCAGTGTGATGATAGGTCCAGTTGGTGGATTTGCGAAAAATCGAGCCCCATTGGACATCAGTGAAGGCTCAAATGGTGAAGGAAACTGTGGGTTGTGCAATGCGAGCAGATGTCAGGAGTTAGCCACTAGCTAGCGGTGAGACAATAACATCGACTTGCAAAGGGGACTCGCAAATGCAGGCCCATGAAGCCTAGAGCACACAAGGGCAAACAACTAAGTGAATCTTGCAAGCCAAAACCTGCAAAGATAAAATACTAAGTAGATTTTGGATAGATGAATTTGGTCAAAAGGATTTTGATGACTTTTTCGCACATGACCAACTTAAGCTCAAAAATAGGGGCACACAAAATGAGGCAAAGGAAAAAATAACTCAACAAAGGTGAAAGGAAAGAGGGGGTCCTCGGTTTGAACAGGGCATGTGTTCTTATAGGCACAACAAATGGTGACTCCGCTAGGGAATGATCATGAGAGTTCCAAGGGTAAGTATTCATTTGGAACCCATAATCTTTGATTTCGCAGACCAGAAGCCAAGTTCCTTAAGTGAACTAAAACATAAGATAAGACGAGATCCTTGGTTGAATCAAGTCATGAGGTATCTCAAAAGTGTGTGCAATGGGTTCATTTCCTTTCATGAGAGACCATAAAAGACAACAATCAATCAGTCGAGGCAAGCTACGTAATTTTCCTAACCCCAAAGGTAACCTAGACATTGCTTTATTGCCAGTCAGGCGTCCATAGCCTCGATGAAGTTTTTGTTGTGATCCCACAAAAATTTCTCTATTGCCAGTTGGGCATCCATAGCCCCAATAGAGTTACTCGTACACCCACACAATTTCCTATTTCAACATTTCATTTCATTTCTTTTCTTTTCTTTTGATATTTTCTCCTTGATACTCTTTTTCTCAACTGCATAAGCACTGAAGCTCATAATATTTTTGGAATCATAGTGGTCACTAGAGAAAACTAAAGATTTTTCACTTGTTGAAGCTTCATGAAGACTATCGCACAACTCATTAGAAACATTTAAGGTGTATATCATGTGTAATCTGAGATAAATGTGAAGGGATTCAAATACGGGTTTTATCCTAAAGCAAGTTAGAGATCAAGTAAGGAAACCTACCTCACAAAAGTAATCAGAAACTCATAGTAACTGATGAAGACTTATCCAAAGAGTGAAAGGATTATGCAACAAAGTGGGCCATTCGTCAAGGCAAAGCACAACCACCTCATCAAGACAAGAAGACACCCTCAACAAAACAAAAGTCAGGAAACAAGTGAAAGTGAAGCAAAAGCAAGACAACAAAGAAAGAAACCTACCCTAACTATTTACAATTATATACAAAGGGTGAGCTAGAACAACTCAAGCAAGGAAGTGATGCTTGAGGTACTGCCCATTGACAAACAACGGGACATCCTCTCCAGTTAAATTTTTGAGGCAAAAGGCATTATCTCTTAGAATTTCAAAAATCTGAAAGGGGCCAAGCCAAAGCTTGTCAAATTTGTCATGTCCCCCTTTCTTCTCATGGGTCTTGTCCCAACATAGGACTAAATCAAAAATCCTAAAGGCCTTTACTTTAGCTCGGCAATCGAACCATCTCTTGACTACGCCCTAGTGCTTGGCGAAATCTATTGCTTAGTCACAGACTTCCTCTAAATGTAGCAACTCAACCAAGCAAGCCTCTTAATGCTCTCCCTCCTCATAATATGTGTTAACAAATTAGAGTGTGGGGATCTTTAAGTGGACTAGGAAAACTAGCTATAAGCCATAGATGAGATGAAATGGGGAATTTCCCAAGGCAACTTTATGATGCGTGTGATCTGCCCATAAGGCAAAATGTAGTTGGGTGTGCCAGTCTTTTGGATTCTTGTCAAGTAAATTTCGGATGACGGTTAGCAGATTTTTGTTGGTGGATTCAGCTAAGCCATTCCCTTGGGGATAATAGTTGGAGGAGAATTTGAGAACAATGTTATAATCGAAGGCCCAACTAGCAAACTTGAGGGACGTAAATGCAAGACCATTATCACAAATGAAAGAAAATGGACAACCAAAGTGATTTAAAATAAAAATTTCTAGAAAATTAGTGACCACTTCAGTTGTACATTGCCTACATGCAATTACCTTAGTCTATCTAGTGCAATAATCAATAGCGGTTAAAATATACCTGTGGCTTGCAAAGGATGGTGGGCTTATCGGACCAATGAATTCGAGACCCGATAGAGAAAAAGGCCTTACTTCCACAACTAGTTGTAGCGGGACATAAACATTTATCTCCCTGGTGGCGGAATTTTGACAGATGTGACAGGTCTTAACATGGTTGTGTGCATCTTTGAACAACTTTGACCAATAGTACCCAACCTGTAGGATCTGATGATCGATTGAAGGGTTGGATCCATGGCCAATGCCAAACTTGTCATGAAACTATTTCAGTACTTCATTTGCTTCTTCTTTTCCAAGGAACCTGAGATAGATTCCTTTGTGGTTCCTCTTGTATAATATGGATCCTTGTAGCATTTAGCTACTACTTTTCAGTCTCAAAGCACATTTTTGTAGTCCTTGCCACCATGATGGGAACTTGTTGTTCAAAAAGTAATAGATGATGTTGTCATACCATTCCCCTGGAGAAACATCCTCTAGTTGGTATTGTTGTACTATGAGCTCAGGCTCAACTTCCGCTATTATACAAGTGAGGGCTTGTCATCAAACCAAATTCATGGGATGAATCTCCATGTCATATTCTTCCAACAAAGTGACTCATTTTACTCTTCTTTCTCCTAACTCATTTTTCCTTAATAGAGTCTTGATAGCTAGATCTGGAACTATGGAAAACACCTTGTTCCTCAAGATGTAATGTTGAAACTTCTTGACTCCTTTGACCAGGGCATATGCCCATTTTTCAACATTGTAGTATCATAATTCTGCATCCTTCAATGGAGCACTCATGAATGCAATGGGGTGCTCATTCCCCTCATCATCCTTTTGGGTTAACGTGTTGGCACACGATTCATTTAAAGCAAAGGAGCAGATGTATAATGGCTTCAAATAATTTGGACTGACTAGCACTAGGGCATCAACAATAGCCCTCTTAATTTCTTCAAAATTTTGTTTGGCTTTTGACATCCACTCTACTCTAGCATCTTGCTTTAGCATGGAATTCAATGGCTTCACTATTTTAGTGAAGCCCGTGATGAACTTTCCAACGAAGTTGATCTTTCCAAAGAAAGACTTCATTTATTTCTTGCTTCCTAGAAGTTGAATCTTTAGTATAGCCTGGATTCATTCTGGGTCAATTAAGATTCCCTTTTTCTGAAAACACATGTCCTAACAACTTGCCTTCGGTCACCCCAAAGATGCATTTCTTCATGTTTAATGAGATGCCAAACTCTCAGAATTTCTGAAAAACTTTACACAAATCGGAGATGTGGTCCCCTCTTTTCTTTGAGAACACAGTGAGTTCATCCATGTATATGATGATGCACTTGCCGATGAGGTCCTTGAAGGCTATCTCCATGGTGCGTTGGAATGTTGTGCCTGCATTAATTAATCTAAACACCATCCTTTGTATGCAAACGTTCTCCATTTTTTGGTGAACGTCATTTTATGCTTATCTTCATATTGCACCATCACCTATTTATGTCTGAAATATCTATCTAGAAATGACATCATTTGAGACTCATTCACAATTCGTAATACCTTATCCAGTGAGGGCACTGGGTAGTTGTCCTTTTTTGAAGCTTTGTTTAGGTTGCGAAAATCCACACATAGTCTAATTTCCCCATTCTTCTTTCTAACTGGAACCAAATTTTCCACCCACATGGAGTGTCTGACTGGAAAGATGATTCTAGCTGACAGTAGCTTTTGAAATTCTTTGAAGATAATTGGCTTCGGTAATGCATTGATTGGGCACTAACACTGTCGGAAAGGTATCACATCTGGCTTGAGAGGAATTATATGAGTAATGATGGAATTATCATACGTTTTCAAGCCTTCATACCCCCAAGCAATTACATCATGATAACTGCACAAGGCGTCAATAATCCCTTTTCTTTCTTTTGGTGTGCACACCTTGCCAATAGAACATTTTTAACTTCATTTGTCGCACACATGTTATGAGCATCACATTGATTATATATTCACTCTCTTTTAGTCTGTTGGTCCTGGATCTAATCCAAATCAAATATCCTTTCTAATTGAACCATACCTTGTGGTATTGTGTTGCTCTTCAAGTTGATCACTCCCTCTATATCAAGCTCAGCCTCCTCGGGTTCTGCTTCATCAATAATTTGGGTTTCAAATACATTGAAACTGGTGATAAAGTTGAGAATGTGTTTATCATCATTAAAAAATTGAAATTTGGTGACATTATCAGGCATTGACGAGGTAAAAGTGAGCTTTATGGTGAACTTCCTTAGGTCGTTTAAGGATAGAGGTTGGAGGGTGCTAGCTTCTTGAGCAAGGGCGTCAACAGTCTAATTCTTTCTACAAGGGATCAACAGAATATTGAATGCATCCAAGCCTTCTATAAGATCCCATACCCTGTGCCTATCGTTTGCTAACCTTCTATCATGGTAGGAGTATAGTTTCCTAACTTGTTTCACTACTAGCTCAGAATAATAGAATACTTGCAGCATTTTAACATTCTTTCTTAATGCCATTAAAAGCCTGTGAACTAATGCTTCGTATTTTACTACGTTGTTTGTATAGTAAAACTGGATTCTATGGGTAGAAAAATACATCTTACCCGTAGAACTGATGAGTTTGAAGCCTACTCCTCCTCCCTACTTGGAATTAGATCCATCAAAATGTAGCATCCAAAACTTGGATGGACTCTTTCCTTTAGAGCTAGTTGGGCATACTTCCCTTCTTGGTTGTGTGTCAGTTTCTGTATCTTTTAGGGATTGTGTATATATGGGTTGATTGTGATCTTTCTACCCCTCCTCTACTTCTTTTGGAACAACCTTCCCTGTTATATGCTCCACAACTATTTGACATAAGAAACATTCTAATTCAAAATGAGCTATGTTGTGTACCCTACAACATCTTGGTAATAATAGCTCCTAAAATTCCATTCTTTCTCCCAAACTAAGTTGATCATGTACACACTTCTGCATAAACTCCTAGAATCTGTCGAGCAATCTGAGGCTACCATTATCATAGGATTCTTCATCTTCTGATTCAATCAGAATTTCTATACTATTTGGGAGGGAAGATAAATTTACGGGGACATCACATAACACAAGGAACTCCTCTATGTTTTCTTCCTCTTGGAACTCTTCATTATCATGGTAATCCATAGGACAATAATTACCCAGCTATGTTTCTATGAATAACACCTCATTCTTTTTGTTATACTCGGTGATCATGAACTTCATCCTGGGTTCCCTGTCAATGCAGATTTGGTTCGACAGTCACTTGATGGTAGCCATAGATGTGAATAATTTGTTGCATCATATCCATTCAAGGCACGGGTGAAGTCCCTTCCTAGTATGATACCATATGTGTCGGGAATGTCCTCCACCTAAAGGTCAATCACTTGTTGCACCCTTGGGTCAGCAGTAATCTGCATGGGTATCTTGTTCATTTCTCTAATGATGTTTACTTTGGTCTTGTCCAACTGAGTTATTGTTTTTTAGGAGGGGATCTGAGTTATTCCTAGTGCTTTGCCTATGACCAATGGCATGGCATTGGCTAAGGCTCCCAAATCGAGCAAATAGTTGTGTAGATTCTTGCCAAATATTTTGATGGTTGTCAAGAAAGGAGGCATTTCCAATTTCCCTTGGAACAAACCTATTGATACATCAACTTGGGCCACTTGAGGCTTGTCCTTGTCATTGGATTTATCCTTTATTTTCACTTGATTCGACTCTTTGGCGAGAGTTTTATCTATGTGCTAGTTTTTATGAACTTGCTGGTTTGGAGGCTGACCAGGCTTCTTCCCCAAGATTTCCCTAATTACGGGGTCATTGCTTGAGGTATCGAAGGAAACCCTCTTAGCAAGTACCTCTTGGGCTGGTTTTGATGGGGAGGTTCCATTTAGTGACCTAAAGAAGGCATTTATAATAATAGGTGCCCTCAACAATTCAAAAGTTGACGGACTCAATTTGACTTTATTTAATTCATCCACCATATATTCTCCCATTTGTTTAACTTCTACTTCAAAATATTTACCTTGGGAAGAACTAGCGAGTTGATCTTGAGTTTGACTTGGCTACCTATTTCTATTGAAGTATTGAGTGGCTACATAAGGATAGCTTGGATTGTTGTTGGCATTAGGGTCAGACGGTGTATCGAACTTGTTTGGTAGGGTAGAAGTCGTGAGAGGACCACCAACCTACCTATTCCTTAAGTTGTATGGGGTTGTTCTTTGATGGAACATATGGACCTCATCCTCATGTGGCTCTTCCTCGTCTGTGGGACCATTATCTCCTGACTCAAAGAGATAGGATAAAGGGCTCTCGTTACTTACCCCTTTCACTTCTTTGTCCTTTGAGGTAGCCTCCTTGATAATGTTGCTTTCACTTTTCAGGAATGGAGCTTGATTGACCACCAACACTGAGGAGTCATATGGCTCCGAGGGAACTATGTCTCTGCAACCCAATCCATCAACAACATTCTAGACTTCCACTTGGAAAATATCTGCGATGGTTTGGAATTATGGGAAATCCAACTTATAATTCCTGTTGGTCTTGTGGATCTAACACCAATCGTATAAGGTAGCCTCATCCAAGTAAACTGCACTTTTTGACTTCTCATTACCGCTCGGTTGGTAGAGAGGTGTGGGAACACCTCCATTGTTTGGCCTTGTGTTCCATGTTCTATTTTGTCTTTGTGAAGGCCTTCTTTCAAAGTTCTGCCCAAAATATTGACCTCTCTCATAATTATGTCTAGAAAGTGCACCAACATCATGATTGTCCCTATTAAGGTTGGCTTAGATTCTCCTTTGAGAAGCCTACAACTAGTAGTTTTGATTCTACATATGTGTCATCTCAATGGACATCTTCTTTACTAGTTCTTTCAACTCATCAATTCGATCATTTTATGTGTTACTCTGTTGTGGTGTTGAGTTTTGGAGGAATATTGGTTGCATCATAGGTTGGTTCTATTGATCAGGTGGAAAATTTGAATTTTGTAGGTACGTAGGCACTTGGGACTGCTGAGAATCAGCCTATTGTTGAATATATAAGTAATGAGGCACTGGATATGCCTAATTCAAAGGTTGCCCTGGATGTGGCACTATTAGTAGCTATGGAATTTGATTCAGAAAGGGTGTTTGATGGACCAAAGCGTGGGTAAGCCCTTTGATTTGAATTGGATGGGCAGCTGGTCCTAATGGGGCAACATACCCACAATGTGTTGCTCTAAGTCTGTGCTTTCTATGACTACTTTTGCATAGGCATCCACCAACCTGGCAGGTGGTGGGCACATCCTTTTTACCAAAGTAGATGTGAGGTTATTCAAGGCAACACAATACACCATTCGAGCAGAAGGATCATCCACTACATACGGTGGTTGCAATTTCATATAAGCTCTATGGAATCGGTCATTAAATGAGCTAATATGCTCATTAACTTCTCTCCTAATGGACATGAATTGTTGGTATAACTCTGAGGGGCTAATAGGAAGCTTGAACTTCTACAAGAAAGTCTTCATCATTTGATCCCAAGTAGTGATGGACCCAATCGATAAATTGAGGTACCAATTGAAGGCCTCATCCCCCAACGAGTAAGGGAAGAGCCTACAAGCCACATCCTCATGTTTAATCTGCATGTCTTTCAAGGTTGTTTGAAATATTTTGATATGTTCTTCTACCATCCATTGTGGATCTTATGGATGGAACTTGGTGCAAAAGCCTTCCAGATTCTTGGACATGTAATATAGTCATTGAAGGACATTGGGGAAGGGTTGTTACCCAACCAAGACATTGTGGGAAGTGGAGGTTGTTGTGTCTATTCTATAGTTACTTGAGGCTGAAATGGGACTGCAGTAGTTGGGACAATGCCCTGGAAGTGTTGCACAGGGGTTGGGATAGCGCCTTGGCTATGGGAAATAAAGGATGGAATGGCAGTTTAGAGAGGAGGGGAGGATAGAAGAATTGTTGGGAATGAAGGGGAGGAATGAGATGGATGGAAGGGGAATATGGAGGGGATGGAGGTCGAGTGGATGGGGTTGAAGCAGATGCTTCCCCTCTCTTAGCTCTCTAGCCCTAGTAGGGATTTTTAACTCTTGAAACTCCTCCTTGTTTGGTCTGGATCTAAGCACTCTATGGAACATTTGAGGAGAGAAGGACCCAATTCAATCTATATTAACCTGATGGCCCTCCTTCTAGCGCCATTTTTGTTGATGGGTGTATTTGCACCTTCTCAACACAACAACACACAAGTATGTTGTCTCTCTTGAAAGTTAATTTCTACAACTAAGTTTTAGAAATCACCCCAAAGTCTCTTGGTTGTCAGGTCATGAAAAAGCTTGGAATATTTCAATTGGTGGATGTCATTTGTTGGTAATCAAAAAGAGAATTTATGGTCACTAAGCATGGAGGGAATTGGATTTGCAAAAGGAGTTTTGTGAATTCTAGAAGTGGATGCACAAATGCTGCAAGTTTAGGACAATAAGCTAAAACTCCTCCTTACTCATCAAATCTGGTTTTATTGTTATGTTAGAACTTTGTTTTAATTTCAATTTCAAAGAAAATTCAAAGGGGGAAAGGGATAAGAAGTTTCCCAAACCTGCAACTAAGTTTGAACAATAACAATGGAGGGTGTTATAGTGGAGATCCTTCCTAAAACTAAGTTCCACTTAACCAAGGACTGCCTATAGTCTCATGAAACTAGTGCAATCTTCTAAGGTCTGCATATTTTCAAACCATTTATTCATCATTACAGCATGAATAAAAAGTTGAACTTAATTGAAACAATATAAAAACATCTCAGACTAACTTTACATTATTGTTCATCATCAATAAATAGAAAAAAGTATGAGCAAGGAAGGTATCAACACTATAGAATTATTCACCATTAAAGTGTAGCATGAACTAACAAATAAAGTAACTTAAAACTAGAACATCAAAGCTAAAATCTAAGATTGGTAGAATGAATCATGCACACATGAGAAGAAAACACAAGAATCTATCAAAACAATGTTATTCCCATTAATTTTCTATAGCATGCCTTTATACAACAACTCATCTCTCTCTTTGAAAATGAGAGGATGACCCTATATATAGTTTTTCAAAACAAAAATGAATGGAAAAGATTAACTTTCATTGTGTGGATCAAATTCATTTTACATTAGGGTTTCACCTACCCCCAAATATATGACAATATAAAAATAGACTCTTATCTTTTTCCCTATTTGTCATCTAGTCTATTTTGTCATTTAGTTGCTTTGACACTATAACAGTTTTGTCTTTTAGTGACTACCATCCTTTTGCAGTTATATTTTCAAATATTCATCATTTATGACTGGGTTTCCAACATTTTTCTAGAGAGTAGCATACTCTATGAATTTCCCAATCATAGCTTGGAGCTTGTCCCATTCCATGATATTGGATTGAAGGATCTAGAAGGATATCTTCTTGAGTCTCTCAGTGACCTGCTCCTAGTGTTTAGTGAATTTCGGGGTTGCTTTGATGACCTGCTCAGACTGAGTGAAAGCCCTTGCAACAAAATCCAGGAAGTTTGATGAGAGTGTATATGTATCCCCCTACCTCATCTTCTTATGTAAGAAAGGCTTAATCTTCTCTAGATCTAGTTCTAGAGCAGGCATCTCATAATTTGTCATCATTTTCAAGTAGTCCTCACTATCAACCCAATGTTTCACAACCCATTCAAGATCAAGCTCCAGCTCGTTCAAAACCTTCTCCAAGATCCCTTTTATATCCAAGGCCATTTTCTAGGTTTGACTAAGCAATGATCATCCTTTAGGAGTTCCAACTCATTTTCCCACATTGTTTGAGAGAGCTTAAGAATGCTCTCAAGCTTAGGATATGTGATCCTATACAGCTCAGAGAATCTATTACAATTTTTTATCATTTCATCCATTTGCTTCTACAAACCCTGGAACTTGTTAAATATTTGGCCAACGTGGAAGATACCCATGTCACCATTATATACCACTCGATTGAACCAATCCACGGTGGAATTGGTCCAACTTTTCATCTTCTCCATTCTATTTAGCTCCTCCTAGGAGAGGAGATTAGGTGTGGATGATGTTGTGGGGGGCTCTTCTTTCATGGATGTCCACTGTTGAATATAAGTAGTGAGATCCACTACCTGAGCTTTCAACTCCTCTTTTGTGGATTGATCCTTATTCATTTGTTGCATAATGGTGGAAATTGACCCCTAAAATTCATCTATCTTCTACTCACAGGTCTCCGGACCTAGATTGATCATTGATATGTTGTGGCCTTGACCTTGCATGGTGCTTGTATCTATGTTTGTCACAGGGGTGGAAATTTGTATTGTTTTGGATCCAAAGGCATCCACTGTGATGTGAGAATGGACCATGGGCTTCTTTTCTTTCCTATTTTTTGTCTGTGCCTTAGCTATTATTGCATCAAGCCTCGCTTTTGGGTTAAATACCACAAGAGTCTTCTTTCTCAATTTATGTTCTAGCTAGTTAGCCATCTCGGTATGTCCCTTGGGTGATTCATGATCACCTTCCTCTCTCTGCTCATTCAGATGTTTCTCCTCTTGTCTTTCAACTAGTGTTGGTTAATTATCCTTTTGCATGCAATGGGGTCCCATTTGCACATGTTTTCAGCCAATTCTTTCGTTACCTCTTCCATTGTGTCAAATGTGGGGATGTGGATTATGCGACCAATAGATTTAGCTGATAAATCTACAAACACCCTTCCATCGTGATCAATTATTTTTGTATTGGAGTGATAAGCTTCTCAACAAGTGATGAGAAATTCTGGAGCAACCAAGGTAGGAAGGAAGTCAGTTGCCTTGGCAAGACCACTTGACTTGATCTTTCGAGCATTCTATGTGGTAGGGTTAACCATCAACCTTTGTCGAAACTCATCAATGTTCATGTTTCCTAAGTTTGTATCTGATATGGAGTCCCAGCTAGAGGAGAGCTTGGAGGTACACTCCACTCCATGAAAGTGATACTTCATTTGGTCCTTCTCCTCTTTTCATCTTGATGCATGACCGATTTTATTTCCTTTGTCAGGTTTCTCAATGGGCCTTCCTGATGGACCCGCAACAAGTTCCATAAATCTTCCATGCAAAAGATGCAGTAAGTCTATTTACGTATAAATCAGAGCAAGTGTTAATCAAACCTTGCAAATCGAGCACTAGATCCATTAATACATCATCAAAGATCATAAAATTCATCATCGTTCAACATTTAGAGTCCATTTGGATAATTTAGGCGAGTGTGGGCTCAGGTATGCGGGTTTCCCCAGGCTAGAAGCCGACATGATGAAAGCAGTGAGAAAACAGCTTTGGGGCCACAAAGACCCACATATAACCGTCTGTAGTGAGATTTCTACATGATTGATTTGTCAATTAAATTTCTTGTAAGATGGTTAGGCATGTACGAAATTAACCAATGAGGCACCTGACATCATTAGGTTAGGCTTTGATGGATTTGTGAGTTTGGAACGTGCAAGCTATGTGAGGTAGACTGTTGTTTGACGTTCAACCATTAAAGAGCGGCATTCAAGAGATGGCCACCCGCATACGGAGTTCTTCATTAGGAGACCTATAGGCGACTTGGATGCTTAGCGTTGTGTCTTGAAGTTTGATCATTTTGGAAAATGCGAGAGGAAACCATCGGGCCTCCGTGACATGCTCATTGTTAAAGAACGACCTTAGAGAGATGGTGGTCCACATGCAATGGTCCTCATAGATGAGCCTGCGATTGCCTTGCTGACTTAGATTTTGCATTCAATTTTGCATTGACAGTCACCAAGATTTGTGAAGGGATGCAGCTCCTGCGGAGTCTGTCATGTGGGAAGACATGGAAATTGGGCCATGAGGAATGTGGATCCCGTGCTTGGAGGAGTCGTGAGAGCTTGGATGCTAAGCAATGGTGACGGGGTGGTGGCGGCCCGCAAGCAGAATTTCGCACGAGAATTCTCGTGCAAAGTCAAGGACTTAGTCAATTTTTTGAGATTTCAAATTTTATTAAAAAAATCCAGAGAGATGGTGCGGGCCGCAAGGTTTCATCCACCGCATGAAGAATGGCGAAGACAGGATGGGATTCTGCGTGATCGTGAGGGTGTAGTTTGAAACAATGTTGGGGGATTTTGAATGTTGGGAGAAAATTATTCACGCAGGATTGAGCATCATGAAGGTTTCTAGGTGATTTAAGGTTTGATTCCCAAGATTTAAACATTTTTCAAAACCCTAACTTCAGAAAAAGAAAAAAAACCACCCCTTTAAAATTTTAATCATAGCTTACCCAGAAACGAAGCAAGGATTCAATGAAAACTTGGCTTGAATTCATAGTAGGATCTTGTGCAGGCTGGTGTTCCTAGTTCGCTCCTCAAATCACAAAAGTTAGGGTGAAAATGATAGTTCAGTGCCTCTATTTATAGGCAAAATGACATTAATGGTGCACATTAAATGCCCAGTACGAAGACAGGTCAGGTTGGTGGGTTTGCAAAAACCCCAGCCTCATTGGACGTTAGTGAAGGCTCAAATGGTGAAGGAAACTATGGGTTGCGTAATGTGGACGGACATCAAGAGTTAGCCGCTAGCTAGCATCGAGACAATAACAATGACCTGCAAAGGGAGACCCACAAATGCAGGCCCGCAAAGCCTGAAGGACGCAGGGTCAAACAACTAAGGGAATCCTGTAGGCCTGAACCCGCAAAGACAAAATACTAAGTAGATTTTGGATAGATGAATTTGGTCAAAAGGATTTTGATGAATTTTCTGCATGTGACCAACTTAATCTCAAAAATAGGGGCACAAAAAATGAGGCAAAGGAAAAAATGACCTAGCAAAGGTGAAAGGAAAGAGGGGGTCCCCAGTTGGAATGGGGCGTGTGCTAATAGGCACAACAATACCTTGCTAGACCCATGAAATTGTGAACTTCATGCATGTTTTTTGGTTTAGGTATTCCAAGATTGCCTTTATTTTCGCTAGATCTACCATGATTCCTTCTGTGGAGATGATGTGCCCATGATATTGTACTTCATTATGGAAAAAAAATCACTTGGTTAATTTCCCATATAATTTATTCTCTCTCAAATGCTACAATACAAACTATAAATGTAGGAGATGTTCTTCCTCATTTTTTGAGTATATCAAGATATCATCAAGAAAAATGAGTACAAATTTGTCAAGGCAATCCCAGAACACGCTATTCATTAAATTCATGAAAGCAACTAGTGCATTCATCAGACCAAAGGGTAACACTATAAACTCATAGTGCCCATACCTTATTCAAAATGTCATTTTATGAATGTATTCATCTCGTATTCTTAACTGATGGTATCTTGATCGCAGATCGATCTTGGAGAATATAGTCACCGCTCGCATTTGATCGAAGAGATCATGTATGCCTAGCAAGGGATATTTTTTTTAATGGTAGCCCTTGAGCATTTGGTAATCTATACACAACCTTAGAGTTCCATCCTTCTTTTTGACAAATATTATCAGTGCCCCCAAGGTGAAACACTAGGTCATATCAAGACCTTAACCAAAATTTCCTGCAATTGCACTTTCAGCTCCATTAACTCAATGGTAGTCATTTGGTACAAATATTTGGAGATTGGCTTTGATCTGGGTATGAGATCAATGAAAAAATTGAATGCCATTTTGGGAGGTAGTTCAGATAGTTCATCAGGGAAAACATCTGCAAAATCCCTAAGGTAAGGATACTTATCCCATGCTGAACCCTTCTCTTATGAAACTTTCTCATTCTCTTCTACTGGAGTTTTTTGAGCTTCATAAAACATTAGGTCATCAAAGAAGATTACTTCTTGGTTTTCTCTCGGCTCTTCTATTTCTTCCATTTTGACTACAAACAATTGACAACCCCTTCATTTGGCTCTCTTGAGTTGCATTGCAAAAATCTACCTTAACTTAATTGTTCTTGCAATTCCTTGGATGAGGAATTTTTTCCCTAGATCATCTAAGCATTTGAGCGTTTAGTGAAATAGTCTACCTTTGATCTGTGTCTCCATAACCAGTTGATTCCTAACATGATGTCATAGTATCCTAAGGGGGGCACGTAGAGGTTAACTTCTATTGTAAAACTCGGCAAGTATACCCTAGCCTCAAACAAACATTGCTCTACCTAATCCCTTGACTGATTTGCATATTCAACTGCCCAATAATTTTTCATAAGTCCAACCCTTCTAGAAATTTTACTTAAGAACTTAGGAGATATGACACATTATGTTTCTCCAATATCAATTAAAACTAAAATAGGTGTGCCAAACAACATATGTGTGGTCTCGATGGGGGTTATTTGGTATTTTGCTTGCCTATTATCTAATGCAACATGGATTCATTGTTGAAAGGTAGCTTTCTGAGATAATAGAGGATTTCCTTAAGGCGAAGGGCCTGATATTTTAGTGGGACACTAATTGGCATAATGGTCCCCACCACAAGTAAAGCGGTCCCTAGGCAATCCTCACTTCTCAACAAGTTTTTCAGAAGCTTCTTGATTCCTCTTACCATTATTGTTTTGTTTTCCTCCATTCCTCATGTCCTAATCATCTTCACCCCTATTCTCACAGTTACCCTTGCCTCCTTTTCGTTGAAATTCATAATTCTCTCCTTCTTGAAGGACTCGAAAGACTGATTCCAATTATACTTTTTTCGGTTTTTCTCCCTATATGATGCCAGGGATTTAAGTCTCTACTCCTGTTTAACTAATTTTTCATTAACTTGGTCCATTGTGGTGGGACCATGAATATCAACCTCACCACCAATCTGAGCATTTAGTCCCATGATGAATTTTTTGATACGAAACCTCTCATCTGCTTGACACTAGGGTACATATATAAGGAAAGAAGTAATTTTTTCCCAGTACTGATTGACCGTTAGGTCCCCTTGTTTCAAATTTTGAAAATCCATCATTTTTTGGTCATAATATAGTTGGGGAAACCACCTCTGTCTAAAAGTGGCAACAAATTCACCCCATGTTAATCTTTTTTAATTTATGCCCAATTCCATTTTCTTGTTTGTCCACCAAGTGGATGCTTCCCTAGCTAATTGATAAGCTCCCCATACTGCTTTTGTAGTTTTTGAGTAATTTTGAATCTCAAAATATTTTCCATTTCAACTAACCAAGCTTTGGTAGCATCATCGAAGTCTGACCCATCAAACTTTAGCAATGTTACCTTTTCCATATCTTTGGTTAACTCACGAGCCAATTTCTCTCTATCCATTTCTAGTGACTTGGACCCCAAATATGAATTAGGATCATGGTCACTCTGATTGGTGTGTACATGGTGACTCCCCAATTCACCCTCAAAAGTAGGCTCTTTACTCGCCCTTTCTCTTTCCAAATGATCAACTCTGGCCCTTGTTTCCTGTAGAAGGGCCAAAAGCTTATCCAACTTTGCTTCCAGATTTCCAATGGTTTGTCCTACTTCATGGCTATGCTCTTTATTGCTCCAAGTATGCACCATTTTTTTACTATCTCTTACCTAAAGATTTCCATTTAAGATTTTCAATTAGTTTAAGAGAAGTTAACTCATTTTATTCACATATTACTTCATAGCATTCCATTTAAATTTTAATAAAAGAAACATCCATCGTTAATTTGTGGTTCCATTCTATTGCCAATAAATTTTGCACTTTATTCACCATTGGTTTTTTAAAACAAAGGTTCACTTTCATTTAGGAGTGGAGGGTGTATACCCTTCCGACTAATCGAAACTAATTACAACATGATTTTAACTGAATGATGCACATAGAGGTGCTCATCCTCTTTTATTTTTGTGGGTAGATTGTTGGTACTACTCTCACCTAGTGCATGAATAGGAGGAGTTGGTTTGACAAGTTCAACTCTCCAAGTGGATGCTTGTACGACTAAATTTTCCACAATGCTCGCATGAGCTTACGTAACTTGCTTTATTTCAGTTGTATCATCTTTGATTTGTTCCATTGCATGGGTGAAGGTTTCCTCCTCCCCTAACCAGGCTTCACCTTCAATGTTCGTTCCTTCGATAGTTCTAGTTAAGGTTTCTCTTGCCTTTTTAGCTTGCAAGTAACGCTCATTACTTGCAATTGATTTCATGGCAATTTGTTTCGTGCGAACCATCTTTAGCACAAGGTTTTCAAATATTAGTCATAAAAGTCATGCACAAAACTTACGCAATGAGCTCCTAGGCCCAAGTGTTTAACCCGGATGCTCCAATACCACGTGTAACAACCAATCTCCTACTACACAACATCTGAGAGGTTTCACCCAAAATATAAAGTGGTATAAGAGGAGTGGATGAATATTTTTTAAGCAATAAATAAGCAAGTATACATCTTAATGCTAAAACACTTCAAATTAAATTTCATTTAAAGAAATTTTCATCATTCATCAACATATATATTTGCAAACTAAAGCATTAATATCAGCATGATATTAATCTAATGTTAAATAAAGGGCGGAAAGAGAAAAAGGTCAGAGAACCTTATCTAATTCTTGCGCTATCCAAGACTCCGTATGCCACTGATGAGAGGGAAAGCATCATCTGACTGCTTTACCTCCAACCACAGACTCAAGCAGTCCCCCGCACACTTCCTAATTGGAAGTGGCCCTACCCTTCATCAAAAGGTTATGTTGGAAACCCTCTCAATTGTCATCTAAGCTCTACTATGTACCCCCACCTAAATAACTCTATTGCACTACTAAGGGTACCCTCCTAGTAAGTATGACATCTCTAGTTAATTTAAGTTTCTAGGGTACAGTGAACTGATAAGTGCACATGTGGCTTCGACACTCACTATGGCCATAGTTTGGTATAACTATAAAATGCTTCAAGAGAATAGTCATGGTTCACCACCTTGCTCGACTTGGAGTAAGCTAATGACCTAAGGCTCATTGGACTTCCTATCCTTCCCAATTAACATGCTCTAAATACAAAAACTAGGGCTTATTAGACTATTTGTCCCACCCGATAATCAAGCTCAAATACAAGAACTAGGGCTTATCAAACTATCTGTCCCACTTGATAAATAAGCTTAATATACAAAAACTAGGGCTTATCAAACTATTTTACTCTCCCAATAAACATAGCATTATACATATATACTAACTTGCTTAAATTTTGTGAACTCAATGGATGACTAAAGAAGAAGCCATCCTTGAACCCCACGTTACTCAGTGTAACCCTCACTTTTTGGCTCCTGCCTCTGATTTAAGGTTTAGTTTTGACGTACCTAGTCTTGAAACTTCTATATAAACTTAGACTCTAATGTCTCCTTTAGAAATCTTACAAAATTAATTATTCAACCTTGACAAGGTTTATCCATTTGGGTTTAAGGTAACTCCATTCTTCAATTATGATCTAACACTTACCATGTTATCTTTTAAGAGGAAAGTAGTAATTTGTTCAAGTGAGAAATCATCAACATTGTACATTCGTATGTAAGGAAAATGTATTCCATAGAAAATTCATCAGTATATATATTGGTTTCTATCCTTCTAATTTATGAGATCTTTTAAGTTCTATCAAGAAATTACTGAATTTAAAGACCTAGGTTATTATCGAACAAGCTCAGTAAAAGCATTTATATTTATTTCTCTTCCTTTTAGACCACATGTATCCTGAAGACCTCTGAGGTAAGGATGAATTTTGAATAGTTACACCACATCTTGGTAATATACCAATGTAAAAGAGGTTTACTAACTCAACGATCTACATTGTAAACTTAAGAAATTAAGAGTTTGGTTGTCACAAAAATCCACTAGTTCATTCATCCAGAGTTTTATATGTGAATAGTTCCTAGCATACTCAAGGAAACAGGATTCCATTTCCATAAACAAATTTCATAAATCAAAGAATAGGGATAAAGAACAACATTGTGATGGTAACTTATCTTATATTTACTCGGCATATGGTGTATTACCTAAGTTGTTCTTTATAGAATTTGGAACATGATTCTTCCATTCTTAACATTCTCAGCCAAAAAATGTTTATTGAAGCTTCTCTTTCTTATCCCTTACATTGATAAAAGAAGAACGAAAGAAAGAAGGATCAAATGCCTTTTTTTTACTCCAAAGCTTTCACGTACGACTGAATGCTTAAGAGTATATACACTCTACCTAAAAGATTCACTACATAACAATACAACACATTCACAGGTGACTTAGTTATTTGATGTAAATAATCAGAACATTATCTAACTAAGATTTGATTCAAAAACTTCTTTGCACATTCTCACAAAGCTTAGCTCATTCAAACACATATATAAAAATGAGAGGAAAACAAGATTCGGTTACCTTTCTATTCAAAGATGGAGGTAATTTCAGGATTAAGCTCCTTTGGAAGGCTCACAGAAGGTTGTGTCCTCCCAATTCTTCTTTTAGTATGCTCTCTCCAGAAATTTTTGGTTCCTCCTGCTAGAAGCACCTGTAACTCATCTTGCTCAACCTGATTGTCTCCTTGGTTAAATAAGATTAGCATTTCTATATTGCAGTATTCTCCCTCAAATTATCCAACCCCTCACTCTTCCCATTTTGGAGTATATATAATTGAAGATCAAAAATGGTTTACAAGATCGTTCAAATTAGTTATCCCCGATTCCACGTTGGTTCCCTTCTTTTCACCAAATCGTCAAGAAAGATCAATTCCCAAAGAGAGGTAAGAAACGATTAGAGTTTTTGACTCCTCCAACACCAATTTTCCCCCTATTGTCTCCTCTATGTGCGGTGAGAGGCTCAATGATGGCTTCAAGAATCGGTTTCAATAACAACCGTTCAACCCAAATTCAAAAGATGATGAATCAGATAGTTGTAAGGTTATAGTGGCAAGATATCATATTAATATAATCAGTTACCTTGCACCTCAATATGATGAGATCCGTAAATTGAACATAGGGAAATCTGGATTTCAAACATATGTGGTTTACGTTGATTTAAGTAACGATCATAATTTCCTTTCAATAATCCGCGAGCTTCTCATTAGAGCATCGAACTATATGATTTTAGCATGCTCTTTTTTTAAAAGGTAAATGAGCCTAGATAACAAGTCATGACTAACAATCAATGGAGTTTAACATATGATATATATATATAAATGTTTATACATTTAATGTTTAAAGATAATAATATTATCTTGAAAGATCAATAATGTGGATGAAAGTCATGTTGATAAAATAGTCTATACTTCATAAGGGATGAAATTAAGTATAACCAATGACATCAATGTTACCACATTCACCTGGCTTGTTGTTTAATACCAAAACATCCAATGGTAGCATATACAAAATAACACTTATATATATAAGTAAAGAAAAAGCTTAATAAGGGAATGTGTTGAATAGATTTGGAGTCCCCATTAGTAAAAATGTATATATATGTATATATATATAAGTAGAGAGAAAGTTTAATAAGGGAATGTGTTGCATAGATTTGGAGTCTCCATTAGTAAAACTGGTCACATTATCAAAGATGTAGATTTTTTTTAATTATAATACCCACTTAAGGCAGTTGAAGTAAATATTGGTACATAAGAAGTGTCAAAGATCACAAAAAATTGTGACTATTTGGGAGGACACATTAGTGCAAGTCATTTCTCTTTTGCACAAGTATGTTGATATTTTACTTTGAGGATACCATGAAATGAAATGATTGTAAATGTCCTAAAGAAATATAAAGATCAAAATTAAGCCTAGTATATTATTGATAAATAAATAACCCTATCAATATAATCCAAATTTATGCTAAATACTAGAGGATGAGAATGATAAGATGCTTAAGTTTAGAGTAATCTTTATGTGGACGAGTCCAAGTTAGCCCAATAATTATTTATAATTTATAAATAAAGATAGGTGCATCTAAATATATATATATATATATATAAGCATACTTATATTCACTCGCTTGGTTGTTTATATAGAAGGAAACGAGACAGTTAAGAAACCCTAAAACCATACCCCACAAAATTGGGAACGAAACATCCTATGCAAGGTTACTTACCTCGAATTGGGTAAAATGTGCCCTAGACTTTAAGTTGACCAAAACTCACCCAACTGACTCGAACCCAGATGGCAACACTGAATATCTCACAATGCAATCTTTCTACCAGATGATACTTTCCCTCTTTGTCTTGTTGAAGCTTGGTTTATCCTGCATCATCACTCACGAAGAGCAAGGTAGTTAGTCTAACAATATTCTAAAACCTTCATCATATCAAATTTATATTCACAATTGCTTTGTAATATAAAAATAACTTATATACATCTCTTCCTATCTGAAGCAGGGTATCATGTATCCATAATTCATTTAGAATGTAAATCAAACATCATGTATCCATAACTCATTTAGAATATAAATCAAACCTCAAGTATCCATAACTCTTTCAGAATGTAAATCAAACATTGTATTTTTCATCTTAGTATCATTGTTTTTCCGAACTTATAGCATATCATTGCAAAATGAACAGAAAGTAAATACAATCTGATGAAAGCTAGGGTGGGATGTAACACTAAGTGTTAATACCATGGGCCAAAACTAGGTGCCAAAAATGACCATACAAACCCAAAAATAGCTCATAAAAGTGAAGGAACAAATTTTCCCATCCCTCACACATGTGGAACCTCTAAGAATAGTATGTGACTTCCAACTTGTAAGGAATTTATCATAATTTGTCATAAATGTTGGTTATCATGTCCAACATTATCTGCCCTTTTTTTAGCTTTTGCAATTGTCATAGAATCTATCATAACATCTTTAAATACAGGTATTCTATATTATATTACTAAATGGGCATCTTTTAACAACTAGTAACTCATTTTTTCAGGCACGAACATATGGCAAAAATGTTAACTCAAAACATCATGCCGATTTGATGAAGCACATATATTTAATAAAATAAATGTCAAATAATTATGAAAAAATATTAAGCAATAAATAAATAACTAGGAATTATCAAAGTTGAGACACTTTAATTCCCAACACTAAACAACTCTTAATCAACTCATCAAATCGATATAATAGCAGGCAATATACAGAACCAAGGAAATCAAAGAAGACCTACGTTTTTTTTTCCTAACTCATGTATGATATGCTATAAATACCTATGTAAAGAATCCATTGAGAAAAGAGTAATAAAACTTTTCTTTGCAATGTAGTAGAATCTTAAGAGATGTTTATTTACATATCCAAAAACATAGACAAATCACATCAGATTTTTTTTTATACGGAGTTCAAACAATTTGCTGCCAGGATCACAGGAAGCACCTTTCTTTTCTTTGAGATGCTGCATTATGCCTCCTTTCAAAAGACTATATCCCGAGATATTCAAAAAAATTCAAAGCTACCAAGAAAAAGTATAACAGGCAGATAAACAGTGGGCAACTGTTGTTGACATCCATGCTCTTTAGCTAAACTTAAATCTGAATGGCGGTTTGGAAGAG
Organism: Sequoiadendron giganteum; assembly: GCA_007115665.2. Classification (NCBI taxonomy): domain Eukaryota; kingdom Viridiplantae; phylum Streptophyta; class Pinopsida; order Cupressales; family Cupressaceae; genus Sequoiadendron; species Sequoiadendron giganteum. The sequence goes on from CM021105.1 coordinate 604,199,220, forward strand.
CTTATTTATAGAACTTATACACTATATTACATATTATTAATTGGAATGACAGATAAAATAAGCCAATAGAGTCACTACTCATTGAACGTAATGAGAAGCTGCGTCATATAGTATCCATAATAAGCTACACTTGAATAACGAAATCTTAGGGAAAGTTGCCTGTTAATCGAATGTGATCCAAAGTACGCCGTAAACCGTATTGAAGCATGGATGCATAACAAGCCCTGAACCCATCACCATATTCTGGTGAGGGATCCATTGCAATTTGATACACAAAATATTCCCCAAGTTTTTTCTCAAACGCTGATCTGACTCCCTTTTTTGAAGAGGAAGACGAGGAGGATGCCGATGATGATGATGCTCCATGTCTACTTGTTCCCGCCACGACCTCTGCTTCAAGCCACATATGGGATAGCACCTGGCAAATACCCTCCTCAACATCAGCACGGAGGTTACGGAAGCCTGCAAGAAATGTTGCACACCAAAAATGAGGCATATAAAGAAAAAAGCAGAGTATTACTTCCATGTATTGTTAAAAAATATAAAAACATGAACGGATATGACTGACTATAGAAGAAACAACAAACTTAAGAACATATAATGATGATTGTAGGTGTCAATTTTGATAAAAGTATGATGAAGCTTTCTGTTGCAATAACCTGGCATAGAATAAATGAAAGAAATGAGTTGAACGGCTTATATCTTATTATTCAAAGATGTGTATGATTTGGTTAGTTAAGGTCGGTACATCTAACTGGTTATCTACGGTTTTCCAGCAGGCATACTGTACATCCAACATCCACATGTGAGTGTGCTCAGTGCTGTTGTGAATTTGAAAATTACAACATGTGTTAGTTTCAGTTCTAGTTGTTGGATAGAATAGGAATCTAAAAGGTATCAAATATATCAGTTCTCGTTGTTGGTTAGAACAGAAATCTAAAAGGTATCAAATAAATCAGTTTATTGTCATGTTTAGATTCATATTTATATGAGCGAATTATTAATTTGTTGTGCTTCTTTGAAGCTATAAAATGTAGTCTTCCTTTATTGAATAAACAGAGTCAATTTTATCTTGAATAATACTCTACTGTACATAATCTGCTGCAAATTCTTATCACATTATCATTTTTTAGAGGTAGACTGGGTGGGACTCTATCATGGGAGTGCCCAGATAGATGAAAGCATTTTGAATGTTGATCATCTTAAGCTAAAAGTAGAGTTTGCTGAAGAGAGAGTAGTTTAAGTGTAGTTTGTGATGTGTTTGCCTTGATCATAAGTGCATGTGCAACAGCGTGAGAAGAAGAAAGCACCATAGTTTTCGCAAAGAAGAGCTTCTGCTTGAAAGTGTTGTTAAGATTGGAGTGGAAACAAAGTGTTGCTTCCAAAGTTTATTTTTTTAAAAACTCTGCCTTTTTGTGGTGAGAACAATCATAGAAAACAAGGAGAGCTGTGATTATTTTAAAAAGCTGAAGTAAACATTTATTTTGTAGCTGCAAACAAATAAGAAGAAAAAAGGATGAATTTGTTGAGTGCCAAAAGATTGGTCTCCATCATGGTTGTGCCCAGATAGATGAAAGCATTTTGAATGTTGATCATCTTAAGATAAACTGATGAGCAGACAGATTTGAAATCCATCGAATTGTTAGATGGAAAATTTGGTGTTATGTGAATAAGAGATTAGTAAGATTGTTTATCTAAGGATGAAGACCAAATTTTTGGCCAAGTATGATCGACCGGAAGGTTGAGACATTGACACAAATGCTAAATTCAAATTTCAAGAGAACCAGATCATTGATAGGTGAGAACAAGAGAGTACGCAATTTCGAAAGAACCTTTCCGAGCTCTCTAATTTCTTCTATTATGCCTCCAAGGGCATTTAACCTTGTAGAAAGAAGCAAGGATTTTGCATGCCCTTGAGACAGTTCAATGCTGACAATCTCCAAATTTACAATGACTCTCTAGTCTTCGGGTCAAACTCCAGAGGTCCTGTGAATTCCAGCATCCATACAAACTTGGGAGAGTCTATCAAAAATTCAAGGATAAGGAGAATTCGAGTTAGGACCCAACTTCAGAAAGAGAACATCAAGTTCTTGAGAGCCCTTTCTAGCTTTTCAACAGGCATAAGACAACCCCTAGGTGCAAATTTTGACACGGTAAATCAATGTCAGTTGGCATGCATCCTGAGAAATCCAAGAAGACGACATCAGCCAAATTGAAGTAAGCAGAGGGCCAAAGATTGCAAAAATTGACAGGGCATGGTGAGCAGAAGGACATCAAGCAGAGGGAAGGTTGATATCACCAGGACATCAGGAGGAACTGCTAATGTCAGGAAGATGTTATTTAGTGGAGGGACATAAAAAATGAGGGGTGATTTTAGCAATTCAGAAAAGTACATCAGAAAACGGGCTGACATCAGCAGACCTTCAGAGGATGTCTGAAATAGACGCCAATGTCATCTGCTCAGACCCTTATGTCATTCACTCGACCATTACGTCATTCCGAAAGGAAAAAACACAATGCAGTTAACTTATCATACACCGCAGTTGTAAATAAAGCCTATTAAATCAGGGTTTGATGTTCTCTCAAAACCAACCAAAATTCATCATGTCCCAGCCCAACATTTGATCAATCAAAACTTAACGAGGATCAGATTCAATATGTAAAGTACTTCAACATGCAATTGCTTGGGTACTTTTCTTTGTCTTCTTCAATTTTCCAAGAAGACTTACAGCTTAAATAGGGACTCTTTCAACTTATGCCCCTCGTTCACATACAACCATACCAGAAAGGACCAACGTTCCGTGGTGACATGTCTCCAGTAGAAATCCAGTAAGACACCTCCTGCCTAGGGGGATGGGGATAAATCGCTTCTTCCATAAAGCTGCAAAACTAAAAATCAAGGACATGCCTGGGACATTCTTGACAATTGAAATGTATTTGGTGACTTTCCCTACTCTATTAACTGCAGTTAGAGAAGTGGAGACATCCTCAGGACATTTGTTGACATCCCTGCATGCCAGGACATCCCTGTCCATCCTGATGATGTCTGCACATCCCAATGTGCAGTAGCACTCTAACTTTAAAAAACACTTTTTTCTATTTTTACAAAAGACTAATGAAAACCCTAAAAGGAAGCCCACCAAGGCTCATACAAACCAGTAAACTGTAAATCAGTCATTATGCTGATTTCATATTGGCAAAGAGAGGAAGACGAAGATGAAAATGGTATTTGCATATAGGAGGGCATCTACCATCACATTGTCAGTATTTGACTCAACGAACAAAAGAGCTAGGGTAGATTTACTGAACTCTGACTTTGTAAAATACACTAAATTTCTTGATAGTCAAGTTGACAAATGGATCCTTCGGGCCCTTCCCGATTTATCTTAATCAAAATAGGTTGACAAATAGATCCTTCGAGAATGGTAATGATTTCAAGGCTCCCACCATAATATTAACATCTTACCCTAAACATGTTATTTTGCTGATTTCACATTGGAAAAGAGAAAGAAAAAGATGAGAGAAAGAGAAAGATGATGGTATTTGCAGATAAGAGGGCATCTACCATTGCACTGTCATTATTTGAATCAATGAACCAAGAGCTAGAGTAGATTTATCAAACTCTGACCCTCTAAAATACCTTAAATTTCTTAATAATGAACTGTTCGCTGAGGGGATCCTTAAAAAAATGGTAAAGATTTCAAGGCTCCCACCCTAATTAACCCCCAAATGCTAAATCTATTATTTTGCTGATTTCACATTGGAAAAGATAGAGAATAAGAGATGAAGAGGAAGATGAAGAAAGTGTTTGCAAGCAGGGGGCCATCTACCATCACATCGTCAGTATTTGACTCACAGATCCAAGAGCTGGGGTAGATTCACCGAACTCTGAGCTTATAAAATATCCTACATTTCCTAATAATCATCTGGTCACTAAAGGTATCCTTCAAAAACGGTAATGATTCCATGGATAATAAACCAAGGTAACAACCATTGGGCTTGAGGATAGGTATGCACATAATCAGGTACCTTGCATGCATTTTGAATATTTTCCTTCACAGAAGAGAGTAAATCACTGTTAATACTCAGATTAAACATAATTGCTAGATACATTAGAGAGGCAAAGAGATAATACCATTCAAACGCAACCATCCATGCATCAACTCATGGGCCAGAATAGAACCTGTTAATAATCTGCATGTCAGCAAGATGGCCATTATTAGAGAAAATAAACAAGATAGAATTCAAAACACTGAAAATTTCCAATCTCACTGTTAATAAACATAGTGGCTTTTCTCATACAGAACGGAGAAAAAAAGAGATCGGCGGGGGGGGGTTGGTTGGGCAGGGATAAAGGTTAAGTACAGATTGATAAAAGCAAATTTGGGCTCAATAACTTTCATATGTGCTGAATCAGAAAATTAATGAAAATAAAATCCAAGGCTGGCTTTATCATCATTACCTAGGAAGGCCATATAGTATGAGAATGGCTGTGACTTCACTTGTTCGAGTCAGCTTCTGGGCTACAGTAAATATGTTGAAAAAACGATTCTCTCCAAACATTGGCCTTCGCAAAATCTACCCAATAATAACAGAAAATAAGTCATTATACAGTTTTGTTAAAATTCTAGTAGAAAAGGAACCAATGCCCTCCCGGTTAATTTGATTTTGGAATGTCTCAATGAAATTCTTACAGTGCTGACAATTTGCTCCTCTGACAGGCACAGTCCTCTAGTTTCTGGCATGTGATGTCCCTGTAACCACAGGAAAAAGGATATGGCACTACAAAAGACTTCCACTACATTTATTTTAACAGTTAAAGCCAAAATAGGGTTAAATATATGAACTTACATCCTTCTCTCCTTCCATCGCTTCATTCAATGCTTGCCGTTCAACAAGCAACGCTGGGATTTGCTGATTTATTCTCATATTCATGCCTTCATAAAAATCCCTGATTTCAAAGTAAAGTGGTTGACATTCATGTGTATCCATAACTGCAGAATCCAAGCACTCAAGACATAGTTTCCGACCATCCTCTAATGAAATGTACTGTACATTCCTTGGCTGAAAACACACACACGAATCACAAATTGAACTGTGTATAAACCATTAAAAGCTTGGAAATCTGTGCGATAATGTTACTAAGCTAGCACAGTATTAAATTCAATAGATAGACTCTAAAGCACTTGAATACAATTTCATTTTTCCATTCCGGAAAACATCTTAGGCAGGACCATCCACAACCATTGCCACAAAATCTTAGATAATTGATGATTGGCTAACCCAGGAATCTATGTCGTTTCTGAGTGCATGCATTTTTCCCAATAGAACTCAACCCGGCCTAAGATGAGTCTGAGCTCAGGCTGGGAGTTCGAGACCTTGGAGCAGGACGCGGCCAGACTGGGCATGGGAGTCTGGTCGACTGGGCACGGCCAACTCAAAGACTCTGAAGTTTGGAGAGTCTTACAGAGTACTTGGAGAATCTTCAAACTATGGTTCCAATAACAAATTGCAAGGAACAAACAATCTTTTATCAATTTAAGAAGTCACTCAAAGAAGAAAGGTATGTACTAACAAATAGGAAGTCATTGACGAAACACTTATGAGAACCTAGCATTTGTAGTGTGAACAAGACAAGAGAAGTATTTTAAATCAAGGTTTTCTTCATAACTCACAATGCAAGCATCTCAAATTCAAGTTCTTGCAAGATGACAGTCAAGCTTGAGAACCAGAAGCTATCTAGATATATTAGATCAGTGGAATACACTAAAACATTGAATGAGAATTTGGGTATAGGAATGTCAGTGAAGATGTGAAATTTGGCAGGCACCTCTGGTGCCGAATAAAAAGTTTGTGAGCAAAAAATTATAATGGGTTCGATGTTTATGATGTTCAGAAATACAAAGAAAAGGAACTGGACCAACGCTAATGTTTTCCAATTTCCATATAAAGTTTGATGGATTAATGAGCTAGCGTGGAAAATTGATGGAGACCAGAAGAGAGTAGAGTTTAGCAAAACAGGATGTTAGCTACTTCAACTATATGTAGGTCGATAACCGAGTCTTAGGTCCCAGTTAGGTTAATCTTGTAAAATGTTTCACTAAATAAATGCAGATTTCAATAACAAAAGATACAACTGTGCCACAGAGTATATAATGCTTCCTCACCTCCATGCGGTCACAACTACAACAGCGAGGTGTGTTATCGCGTTCATGTTCAGGGCAGTATTTCTGCTCCCAAAAAGGATGAGCTCTGTACACAATTAGGCCAGCTCTATTTGCTGGGATCTGGAAGACAATTATTAAATTATTTCAGTGAAACGAATATCTAAGTAACCATGACTAAGAAGGAAGAGCTGTCATTATGTGTTTCAGGCATGAAACCCATCTGGAAGACAGCAAATTTCCAAATCAAGATCACACAACAATAATTTGAATAAAGCACCACTCTTTTCCATCTCATATACTAAAATCAAAACAAAAGAATTTGAAGTCTTAGATAGCAAGTAAAGCAAACTGAGATCCTAAAATTTTATATATGGTTGAGAATGAAGAATCATAAACCATCCATAAACAGAAAGAAACCCTACAATCTTCAAAACAAAAACTGGACGCAGACATGAAATTTGTCAAATCAACTTTAAAGCTCCAAACGTAACCAAAGCTGGAATATCCGGATAATGATAATGTTTCAATTTTTCACCACATCCCAGATCTTCAAAGAGAGGAGAAATCATAGCATTTATAACTTTTATAAAAATGAAATTGTTCAAAGGGATTTAAATTTACATATTGGTTACAGACGTCACATTTTGGAGGATAGCCTGACCCCTTGTAATAGGACTCGTGGTATGTGACGCTTCCTGACATGGAGAACTACACAAACAAAATAGTTATCTTTATAATAAATCGTTAAACTAAAGACTAAAAACCGGTGTCAATTTCCATCCACGTAGCCATATAATGTAAATAGAGAACTCGCCCTGAAGCAGGAAAAAATGATTTAGCATTTCCTCTCGAGAGAAACTAGAAACCGTTAAAATATATATTGCCTTTAGAGGAAATAAAGCAATCTTGCCAGCATATTCAAATTTTGAGAAAGAAAGGCTATATGAAGCCATGGACAGGACAGGAAGTAATAAAATTCTTCAATTAGCTCCAAGCAATATTACAATTAATTTTCTTCCTTTCACTACATGGCAAACAAAAACCAGCAAAATAAAAACTCGTGATTTTAAATGTAATAAAGAAATTCAGCAATCTTTCTGGCATGTTAAGAATGCAAGGCAAACTTAAATGATGGATAGAAAGAGATACAATTCTTTGTATCCCTAAAAATGTTAGGAACAGAAATTTAAAAAATTATAGGTATCTGTATGTTTCTTTGTTATTATTAATAAAAGTGATATTTTTAAGGGTCTCAGTTTTTTTTCAAAACAGGGGAGATAGAATGATAAAAGTAAACAAGAAGGAACTAGCAGCACTAACGCTGCATTACATCAGCAAACAATCAGCAAAAATACTGAAAAGCATTTAAAAACCAACTGAATCAGAACTATTTGAAACTAAAATACTCCAAAGAATGTTGAACAACCACCTCTTTTTTCCCTTAATACAAAAATAATTCCTTACTATGCTCCTTTTTTAAATACTCCTCTTAAATCAATAGAACCTGAAAGCATTTGCTTGTTAAGAAAAAGGTTTGACAGCTATCGATTCGAAAACGTTTGAGTTTCTCATGCATATCCACTAGTCATCTTGCATCTGGATGTTAAAGTCGTTCATCTTTACAACTACGTGTGCTGAATATAATGCACAATCCTAAGTTTATCTGGGAATGTATGCTAAAGCTGACAGAATTTCGCAAACAAAAAGCGAGAATAACAGCAGTCCGTCAAGGTTTATACAGTATCTTCGTTTGCTTTTTGCTTTTACACATGGAACGAGAAAGCAAATCCAAGCTGAATAAAGATCAAAGGAAACTTACAACCATCCTCATTTGCAGAAACGTGTTTGTCTTACACATGAGATTCTTGCAGGTGAAAAATAAGGTGAAATGCTTCCAAATTAAGAGATATTTTTGCAGTCCATCATGAGGGTAACAGAGATGATACGAGCCAAACATCAATTTCATATTTGTTTGGCCCATCTAGTCTTCTTCTATAATTGAATTGGTGCGGCTCGGGCTCAGCGTTCAAATGCTACCCCACATTTATTAGAATGCCTAAATATAAAGCTCTGTTGTGGAGAATTTCTGTACTAGGTGAATTAACATGATTGGAAGTATGCTGTATATTTTTTTTATGTTTTATTTTCAATTAAGAATATGAGGATTAGCGATTTGTACTTCAGGAAATTGGATAATAGATGTAGTATTGTTTTTTTAATTTTTTTTCTTTTTAATGATGGATTACAGAATGTGATTTGCAATGTTGATTGAAAAAAAACACAAAGATTCTATATCCAGTACAAATTTACTGAACTTCTTTTTCCTCCAAACACCAATAATCAAAAGCCATCAAAAACCACACAATCCTCCTGACCTGGGCAATACCCCAAATACCCAGAAAGCATTCTAAAACAATGTTCTTATTTCTCACAAGAAAACCAACAGCACACCAAACTGAATAATTCTTATTATGAACACAAATAGTGCTTATCCAATTCAGGTTTTCTGTGATTAGGCAGTAGCCATCGATTCATAACTTCAGATGGGCTCCTCCTTCAGCTAAAACAGCTGAGTTTAATTAGTTAAAAATAGAAATCATCTGTAAAAATTCACCAAACAGGCTTGCAATGGATAAAACACATCAAATGCAACCAACAGAAAAACATCAAAGAAGATTGAAATGCCTGCCAAAAAATACACGGCTGAATTATTTTACTCATTTCAGCAGAACACCAATCTATTTCAATCAATCAATATGCTTCCAAGGATCTGAAATTGAGCCTATAATTGAGCACTCAATAAGATAAGCTACACTCAAACCCCATCATGGCCCAACAACTACAAGATCCAGCTTTACACAACTCAATAATTACACAGACCAAATTCATAGTGCAAACAAAAGTCAGATAGTAAATTCTTCTCCTCTTATCAAATTGTAAAAGACACAGAAAAAATTGGGCATCTATGAAACCTGTAAAGAGATGATCCTGAATATGAATTGGCCGCTCTCACAAAGCTGTATCAAAGGACAAGAGCTCCAAGCTGGGCATCAACAATGCCCAACAACTCTATGTTCATAAATAATAAGAATGTTTTAACTGCTCTGTTCAATATAAAAAATATATAATAAGAATATTGTTAAAACAGTGTGTATAGATGGTGTCAAGACATTGCACAGTAACTCCTGAACTTAAAAATCTAGACACAACTTTATCTTCAACAATTCATCGAATCATGTCTTATCCTCTGTGTGGTCTGCACCAATCATTTGTCATGCTGTCTGTATCAGTAGCTTCTATAAAGTATATAGAAATAATTACAAAGTCGAAATTACACATATGGAAGACCATGCTGCTTTTATTGGAATGTTTTTTTTTAATTGATAAATAGGTAGGTAGGTAAATTACGTTGCTTACAAAAACTCTTGCGTAATGGGAATATTTTGGAAATGAGTCAAAATAAAAATGAATATTAAATAATAGTTATTATTCGTTTTGTCTGTCATTCAAAATTATTTGAAAATAGAAATAATATTAATTATTGTTAATAATTAATCTCTATCTTTTAATACATGTGAAAATTTACACTAATTAATCTCTATTTTTTAATTTTTCACATGTATTAAAAGATAGAAATTAATTATTAACAATAATTAGTATTATTCATTTTGTTTAAAAGGGATGTCTTTTTATGTCATTTGTTAGAATATATAATCTAATCAAATCAATATATTATAAACTCTAAACTTATATATTGATGTTGAATTAAAATGTATTTTTAAAGTAGTATGTAATATATTTGAAGGGTAAAAATAAGATTTGTTTGATTTAGACAAGTTAAACACTAGTGTAATTTTTTAATATAAATTTACATGTCAAAAACATTTCCAAGTACAAAGGGTCAAATTTGATATTTAAGTTGGAAGAGGTCATGTCAAGATTGAAGAGGTTTAGGGCTTGTTCTTTAGGCTCGGTCTTGCTAGTCTCTCTAAATATAAAAGCAAGATCAGGAAACTAAAAGATTGGATCACACTATAAGTTAGCATTGATGTCATTGCTTATGTCAAAGATATTAGGAAGCTTGAAATAAAATGTATTAATTATGAGTATCACCACTAGATACAAATCTACCTCTTATTTAATTGTCAAGTGAAATTTCAATTGGATGATTAATAGAGTTGAAATTTTGTTCTTAATTAATATTTCAACAAGGTGTGTATATGCTAACATAAAATCAATACTTGTCATCTATGTTTGTCAATGTCATTTCAATTGGATAATTAATAGAGTTGAAATTTTGTTCTTAACTAATATTTCAACAAGGTGTGTATATACTAACATAAAATTAATACTTGTCATCTACATTTGTCAATGTCATTTCAATTGTATAATTAATAGAGTTGAAATTTTACTCTTAACTAATATTTCAACAAGGTGTGCATATACTATCATAATATCAATACTTGTCATCTATAGTAGATATAATTATTAATGTTAGCCTAAATGAAAAATAGATTAAAGAGAATAAATAAAATTGTCTTCTCATTCAAAAAGACCAATAAGATATAAGAGAAATAACTAGTATTACTATTTTTTAGAACATTAAAAAATATTATAAAAAATGGAAGAAAACATTTCAATTATAAAATAATTTTTTTGAATTTAATTATTATTTCAATCAATTACTATAGAATCATTACCATAAACTAAAAATAATAATTAAAAACATAACAAAATGCAATAAGTCTCTATCATAAGTATGACAACTTTTATAGAGTATGATAAATGATAAAATTTATTTATTTATAATTTTATTTATGGTATATATGGTAGGTTGATTATTAATTAATAATTTAATATAAAATTTTAATTTTTTCAACAATTTTTAATATTTTTAATTAAAAAATAAGAAATAGGTTCTATTTTATATTTAAGGTTTTTTTAAAAATTAGTGTAAATGATAAATAATTTTTTTGAAGTATTGAGATTTTGTATTCCTCTAAGATCAAAATTAGAAAATTAGGTTCTAGAGATGCTTTATTAAATAATATATAAAAAAATAATAATAAAATGTTTTTTTGTAATATTTTTTGCTATAAATTTTTTTGAGATAGGTTTTTATGTATTGTGCAATTTTTTTCTTCATTTTATTTCTTTACATTATGATTAATGATTGATATGACTAACTCTAATAATATTAGAATTCTAATATAATATCAAAATCTATTTTAAATTATACTTTATATTATAATAAATTATAGATAATGACTAAACTTAATAATTTTGTGGGAAAAAGAAAGAAATAATTGCAAGATATACAGATTGAAGAAAAAAAGATAGAAAGAAAAACTAATAATTAGATCTTCATAAAGTATCAAATCAAAATTTTATATAAAATAATTGTATTCCCTTCTATTGCAATTTCTTTACAAGAAAATGATGAAACAAAAAAATCTACATACTAAGATTTTCTTTATTAAAAATTACATTAAATTCAAAATTATTTTTGAAAATTATTTTGTCATGTCTTAAACAATTTTCTAAAATGAAAAAAAAATGATTTAATTTAAAAAATATTCTTTAAATTAAGCATTTATTATATAAAGAGACTTTCTAAAATGGCAACAAGGAGGTTCATGTCATGACCATGTATATAAAACCCCTTAGTTTAAATTTGATCTTTCTTTTAATCTTTTTAAGTTGCACTTATTAATTTCCCTATAAGATCTCAAATCAAATTCTCTAATTGATTCAAATTTTCTCTTATAGCTCCATCAAAGTTCATTTTTTCTTTAGTGGCATCCATTCTATTCCTTTCCAAATATTTAGAGTAGAATTAAGTCTATCTACCCCATTAATTGGATCAAGTAATTACTATTTAATAAAGACATAAATTTAAGAAATAACAAAGAAGTATATAATATTTACAACACCTTTCAAAATGAAAATAAAACACAAATAAAATACCAAAGCAATGAATGGTGATTTTTTCAAAAATAAAATTAAAATTTACATAAAAAATAAAATAGCTCTTCAAATAAAAATAAAACAAACAATCTAATAAAATAAAATCATTCTTAAACAAAAATAAAAATTAATGTAGTCATATAGTAAATAAGATAATTATGAAGGGCGGGTGCATGGAAATGGGTAGCAATTTCGTGGACACCCTCAAAAAAAAAAATTAAAAATCCATCGTTATGGCTCGGCAACTACAAACCGATAATGTGAGCGCTTGTGTTATTGACTGTTAAAAGCAAAAAAAGAAATGCAAATCTGTCATTAGCATTTTAACTATTTTTTTTTTTTGCAGTCACGGCCAAAAGCCCCACAATTTCGCGCTCGTGTTCGAGGAGGAGCAATTCAACAAATTTCTTCACCAACAATTGATACTTCTTCACAACGATGGTGCCACGATGACGAGGAGTTGTGAGAGGTAAGGATTCTATGGTTTTTGTTTTGAATTTGTTAGTTTTAGGTTGAATTTGATATATATTTGTTTGAATTTTTAGGAGATGCAAATCAACCTGCAAACCCTCAAAATCCTCAACAGGAGGACCAACCAAATCCTCAACAGGAAGACCAACCAAACCCTCAAGATCAAAATCAACCACAACATCAACCTCCTCCACCAATCACTCAACCCCCTCCTGGCACTCAACAAAATTTAATGAGTGAAATTGAGAACAACAAAAAGCAAATTGAGGATTTGATCAGTAGGTTGAGTGATCCAAATGGTTCAATCGCAAAAAGAATGACCCTAGCAAATTCATTGAAAGATATGTTAAAAAATGTAGATTCAATTAGCAAACAATTAACTAGATGGCAAGATAGGAGGCAAGCGGCTAGGGATTATTATGCAAATAAACTATCATACAAGGATGTACAGGATTTGAAAATTACAAAAGGTGATTTGTGCTCATTATTCATCGACCCACGCACAAATCAAAATCTTACCATTAATGCGAAAAGGTTTCCTATCCATTAGTGCCACCACCAACAGATTAGGGACCAATTTTATGATAGGTGGTACATGGTCTTCGATTACCCACCATGCAACAAATGCGAGGTCCCGCAATATTTCCTTAGGAAACTATACAGTGAGTTCATATTGAACAAGATCCCAAATTATTTTGATATGAGGGATTTCCAGGGGACAGGTGGGGGGTCAGCTCAGGATAGACCTGGTGCACAGCTGAATCCTACACGACAAAGTAGACGAGCTCTTGCTAGGCCACCTCGTGAGCACGTTGTTATGCCTTCCATCACGAAGGAAAGTGCTGACGTAGAGACATTGCAGGCGATCAACACTTTGACCCAGAGTGTCATCCATCATACTAGCCCTATTCTACAGTGCCATCCAGGGGAGTCTTCGAGTGGTGGCCTTCGAACACATGTGTGCCAATCTTGCGGGGCTACTTGTTCATATGACCCCACTGACACTCAGAAGACTGGTACACAGGATCCATCTATAGCTATGGAGATAGAGAGGGCAGCTGACATTTTGCATCAGGCATATGGCATTGATAGTTAGGTAAAATTTAGTGCATGTTCATTGAATTTAATTTATTAAATTTTGATTTTGAAATGCAAGATTAACTAAAACTATTTTATGATTTTAATAAAATTGCAGGGTCACAGTGTTGAGACTGGATACACTGGCCCCCCACCAACTTATTTCTGCAGTACACCTATCGCTAGGGTATGTAACTAATAAATAATTATAAATTTATTGCATGTTAATAGCATTGTTTTATGAATGGTGATTTAATATGCGATTTTGGATGTTGAATAGACTAATATTGGAGGTTTTGATGGAACACTTCCTAGTGGCGGTGGATTTACTCAAACCTACACGGAGGTAATAGAATAAAGGGTTTAACTAATGAATCAAGTACTTAACAGATTTGTGTAGTTTATATGCACATCGTTGATTACGTTGAATAATTAGTTGTTTTATTTTCAGATGTTGCATGATGATACACCTTCGAATGTGACGAGGGAAATGGATATTGGTGTGACATCTGCTATGCAATCCTCGATGGCTTTGACAGGAGAGGTATGAGGTAAATTAGTAAATTTACATTTACATTTGTTGTTATAGATGTTAGTTAGTGAAAAATCAGACCATTATTGATTCACGTAGTTTAATTTCTATTTGTATGGTTTATACAGGGCTTGAGCACGTCTGAGCATGGGCGTGAGAATATTTCTCTCATGGAGAGAGATCGTGAGATGGCAGTAAGTGATTATTTTGTCAAATATATCATTTTTTATAATGTAATTTCTATATATTCATGTCTTTACTTCTTATTGTAACAGTTAAAACTTCACAATGAACTAAACCTTAGGAGGAGGAGCAGGAGCACTCCTCGAGCGCAGCAAAAATGAGTGACAGACCTATCGCCATCCGATCGAAATGGAAAGGGAAAGATTTTATTTCCAAGGCATGGAGAGCAATGACTTTTGATTCCAGAGCCCTTTGTTGTATGCCTACATGGCAGCTTTGTATATATTTTTTATTGGACATATTTGACATTGTATGCCTATATGGCATTCTTGTAAGCCTATATGGCTATTTTGTACATATATTTCATACTTATATTGACATATATTGATGTATGCCTACATGGCTATTTGGTTAATACAAATATCTTTTATCGATGCCTATCCATATTTGCATTCTAAATTGATGGTTCAATAGATATAAGTTACGTGTATTCAAGTGTATACTTTACAACTTACGTGTATACTTTGTGACTTACGTGTGTTCGAATGTATACTTTGTGGCTTATGTGTTTTCATGTGTATACCTTGTATTTGTGCATATACTTTGTTTTAATTTGTGTATACTATGTATTCGTGTGTATACTTTTTGAGGCTTACGTGTTTTTGAGTACTTGTACTTCCCTTATTGACATGTACATGCTTGACTTATTTATGTGTATAATTATTAATTGGTTAGCCCTAGCATTGATCTATGTCATCCTCAATGCATGATCCTTGAGATGGAGTAAGAACACCCTCAAGGTCCAAAGGAGTTTCACATGCATTCTTCATAGGCTCGTTTTGGTAGTCAAACCAAAAACCTCTTGCATCATTGAAACGAAAAAATTTATCCTTTATAGCAGGTCTGAAGCCATTATCATTCTCTGTCGGTTCTTCATGTATCCACTCCCCATTAATGGTTGCCTCATGACCTTCATAAAACCAAGCACTTATCTCATTTGTGATAGAAGAAATGTATGAAGATTTATCTTCTTCCATATGAACCATTCATTATCATGAGAGATGGGTTCTTGTGAACCACTACTCATGAATCATGGGTCAATGAGTTTGACTTGTAAAACTACACGATTGAATCCTGATAGCAATATCACAATATTTATATATCTAAATGTGTTATTTCCTTCAGCTAAAATTTATGCTTATACTTATGTGATTGATGTATGTTTGTGTATGGGATCATAGTAATTTCTATTTGATAATGCTATTGTGTCTTTAAGGTTTATTTATTAAAGGGTGCATGAAACAAGTTTTAAATCCTTAAAAATCTTTGAATTTCTTAGGTTTTTCTATTTGTCGAGTTTGGGCTCCGAGCCTGAGTCCAAGTAAAAAATTGGCTTGTCAAGTCCGAGGTGAGTCCAAGTCTTGTAACACTGGTGTGAAAACATTGAGGAATGATGTATATTCCAATGAAGAGAGAACCCATCCTTGTTTCTAAATAAACCATAGTATAGATATGGTTGGTCGAGATAAAACATCACTCTTCTGGATAGTTCGAACCATTATCTTTCATGGCTGCAAACACACCTTCATTATGTGTGTTCTTGATCCTACTAAAGAAATGGTGGAACATGTTGTAGATCAAATCTTGCAACCGGGTAAGTGCACCAATCTGTGACACAATTTTGGCTCTTAAGATGCCACTTTTTTTCTGAAATCAGGAAAATTTGATTTGCACAAGAAAATGAAGATAGTTACGCTCAAAATTTCAAGATGCGGCAAGAACAAAACTTGAAGTTCTCTGAGTCTAGTTTCTAAGATACTATTGTTTTTTAAAATTAATGAAGATTAAAGGTCTCAAAAATGGGGGCCCAAAATAGGTCCTATTTTTATCAAAAAAATAGCATAGCGCTTAAGGGCTCCCCCCTTTTTGGTTAACTTTTTTTTAGAATTTCAAAAATCCCAACAGTGAGAAATTAGCTAACACCATGTAGTTTATCCTCCATCTTTTGGATAATTTTTTTAATGAATATATAATATTTTATGAATTTTCAAAGTGGACACATCCTGAAAAGCTGAAATTTGAGCGTGCTCCCCCCCAATTTTTTTGCAAACTAATCGAAAATTGATTTATTTATTTTTCATCATGTGTAGAATGGAGTCTAGTTTCAAAAAACATAATTTGTTTCACGTTCCGATGAACGTGTAAAAATCTATCTTAAACCTAGCACATGTTGGTTTTTGACCAAAAACGAAGGCATTTATAATAGAAGTCATGGATCAAAACCTTAACTAAATCAAAATGAAAAAAGAATTATATATTTAGATAGTTGAGATAGAGGTTAATGCTATCACGGTTTTTTTTATAAACTTGCATTGAAAGACATGCAAATGAGATGGGGAGCACGGTCAAAAATATGAGAAAATTTAGCAAATCCTGTTAATTCACACATCTAAAGCAGTCATTTGGCATGTGCCAAATGTGATGAGGCATTTGGTGAGCACCAAATGACCTGCTTTGCACAGAACTAGATTTTCGCTTTCTCTGTTAGGGAAATTATATACATGAAATAAACATTTAAGTATAAGTTGACATTTACATATGGACATTTAATTTCTTATACTTTAAGTTATATTTCATGTATATATAGGTAGGATGTTTGAGAGTGCTTTCAGATCTCTAAGAGTTATAATGCAAATTCTAGTTTTTGGAAGATCTTAAAAATTTCAAACTTAGTCAAATTTCAGTAATCAGGAGGTCAAATTTTAGTACTCAAGAGGTTGAATTTCATCTATCTCACTCATTTTCATCTCTTATTCTCTAGACCTCTCTCTCTCTCACTATCTCCATCCCTCTATCTAACAATATCTTCCTTGAGGTCAAGAACTATGTCTCTACATGTCCATCTCTCTCTCCTTCCCTCTCCAATATCTATCTCCCTCCCTCCTTCCCTCTCTACATTTTTCTATCTCTCATCCCTCTCCTTGAATCTCTATATATCTCTCTCTACTCTCTACACCTACCTATCTGTCCCTCCCTCCCTCTCCTCTCTTTCTCTCTCTCTTTGCTTCCCTCGCTCTCTCCTCCCCTCTCTACTCTCTATCTTGTCATTCTCTCTCTCCTTCCCTCTCTAGTTCTCTCTATCTCACTTCTCTCTCCTTCCCTCCCTCCCTCTCTAATTTTCTCTATCTTCCTCTCTCTCTCCTTCCCTTTCTACTTCTCTTTATCTCACCTCTCTTTCTCCCCCTCTCTCTTCCTTTCACCCACCTTTGCTCTCTACTTCTCTCTATCTAACCTATCCCTCTATACATCTCTCTCTCCCCCCTCCTTCCATCTCAATCTCTCCACCTTCCTCCTTATCTCTCTAATTTTAAGCTCCATCACACATCTCTATCACCTATCTCACTTCTCTCTTTCCCCTTCCCTCTCTACTCTCTTTCTCTCTATCTCACCCCTCCTCTCTCTTATCTCTCTCACCTCTGTCTCTCCATCCCTACCTCTTCCTCTCTCTCTCCTTTCCTCTATTTTTCTCTTTATCTCCTCCTCCCTCTATCTACCTATACCTCTCTCTATTTTTGTCTCACCTCTCTCTCCATCCCTACCTCTCCCTATATCTCTCCTTTCATATCTACTTTTCTCTACCTAGTTGTCCCTCTATACCTATTTCTCTCTCCCTCCTTGTCTCCTCTCTCTCAATATCTCCACCTTCTTTCCCTCTCTAATTCTCTCTCTATCACCTCTCTCTATCTCTCTCCTCCCTCTCTACTCTCTCTATCTCTCCCTCCCTCCCCCTCTTTCTATCTCTCCTCTCTCCCTCCCCCTCTTTCTATATCTCTTTTCCCTCTCTCTACCTATATCTCTCTCCTTCTATCTATCTCAACTATCCATCTTTACCTATCCCTCCCTCCTCTCTCTCTTCCACCAAAATTCACTCTACATCTCTTTGTCTAGCCTACCCCTATATACCTCATTTTCTCTCCCTCTCTCTTTCCCTCTCTCAGTCTATCTACCTTTCTCATTATGCCTCTACTTCTCTCTATCACCTCTATCTCTCCCCCTTCCCTCTTTACTTTCTTTCTCTCTATCTCACCCCTCTCTCCTTAAATATCCCTCCCTCCCTCCTCTCTCTCTATCTCACCTATCTCTCCCTCCCTACCTCTTCTTCCCTCTCTCCTCCATTCTCTACTTCCCTTTATCTCCCCTCCCTCTCCTTACCTACCTCTCTCTCTCTCTCTATTTCACTCTCACCTCTCTCTAAATCCTTATCTCTCCCTCGATCCCTACCTCTCCATCCATCTCTCCTTCCTTCTCCACTTCTCTATATCTCCCTTTACTCTCTCTACCTACCTCTCTCTCTCCATCCCTACCTCTCCCTTCAATTCTCCTTACCTCTCTAGTTCTCTCTACCTACCTATCCCTC
>CM021105.1:604224696-604251258 GCA_007115665.2 Sequoiadendron giganteum
CTCTACCCTTTACCTCTTTATCTCCTCCCACCTCTATCTATCTAGACCTCTCTTTGTTTTTTCTCACTTCTCTGTCCATCCCTACCTCTCCCTCTATCTTTTCTTTCATATCTACTTCTCTCTACCTATTTTCCCCTCTATACCTATTTCTCTCTCCCTCCTTGCCTCCTCACTCTCAATATCTCTACCTTCTTTCCCTCTCTCCCTCTCCCCTCTCCCCTCTCCCCTAAACCCTTAACTCTTAAACCCTAAACCATTAAACCCTCTACCCTCTACCCTTAACTCTCCCTCCCTTTGTCTCTCTCTCACTCCCTCCCTCTCTCTCTCTTTCAAGTCTCTCCATACCACCCCCTCTCCCTCTTTCGGGTCTCTCTCTCACTCAATCAATCCATCTATCTCTCTCCCATCTCCCTTAAACCCTATACGTTTAAACCAATACCCTGAACCAATACCCTCAAACCAATATCCTAATCCCTCAACACTTAAACCCTTAAACCTAATTAAACTCTCTACCCTAATCCCTCTATTAGGTATGTCACTCACTCACTCCCTCTATATCTCTCCCATCCCTCTCCCACTCCCTCTCTCTCACTCTCTCCCACTTTGTCTTTCTCCCTCTCTCTCTCCCTCTCTCAGATATCTCCCTCCTACTCTCTCTCCCTCTATCTCATGTATCTCCCCCCACCCCCTCCATCTCTCTCGAATCTGTCTATCTTGAGTACTCACTCTCCCCCGAGTACTCCCTCTCCCTCCCACCCCCTCTCTATCTCTCAAGTCTCTCTCTCTCTCACTCCTTGTATCTCTCCCATCCCTCTATCTCTCACTCCCTCTCTCTCCTACTCTCTTAGATATCTCTTTCCCACCCCCTCTCTCCCACTTTGTCTCCCTCTCCTTCTCTCTCAGGTGTCTCCCTGCCACTCCCTCTCCCTCCCTCTCTCTCACTCTCTCTCTCTATCTCTATGGATTAGGGTTTAAGGGTTGAGGGATTAAGCCTCACTTATGTCACAATCCCTCTCTGTCAGGGCTCACTTACCTCCCACCCTACTTTCTTAGATATCTCCTTCCCACCCCCTCTCTCCCACTTTGAATCCCTCTCTCTAAAGTCTCTCCTTTTCAAAGGAACATATTTGGCGAGCACCAAATGGGTTTTACCTTGAAACGGTAAAAATAAGGGTTGACCCGGTGATTCAGGCCCACATTCTCCTATGTTTTTTTGGTTCAATGCTTTATCCAAGTCAGAAACGCCTTTTTTCTGAAATTGACTTCATATTGTACCAATCTATGCTTGATCCATTACCTTTTTACCACCAATCTGTATGGTAGACAATGTAGAAGAAGATATTTTGAAGTTTCTACATCATTTTACATTATATGAGGTAATGTATTCATTTTGGTAAATTGAAATGTTTGTCTTTAGTATATTTGTTTGTTTTTTGCAATATAAACTAAATTTCCTTAATGATTTTATTAATCATAACAATTGGACTTAGAATTCAACATTGAATTAGATGGGATTTGCATAAAAAAGTTCAATTTTTATGAGTTTGAAGAACAAAAATAAATAAAAAACATGAAATTTACTTAACATAAATTTACTTATGAATTCTATTTGCATTGCTTATAGTAGTCCATTTCCAGCATGGCTAGTGGAATTCACTGTATTTCATTCTTTTTTCAACTAATTTGGAAAAATTTTATTTTCATCTAATTTGGAAAACCTCATTGCCAAAGAAATAGTGAATAATGATAAGATATAGCATCACAAACCCTTCTTTGAATCCATATTCTTCATGACTTTGTTGACAATCAAAAATTTGGTTTTGAGAAAAATAAACACAAGAGTCTCTAGTTTTCATTTAGGTGGCAGCAATTTATACCCTAGGTTTGTGATTCTCATTGATTTGCTGTATTGAATGGTTTCCACCCCTCTCTGCATCAATTTTTTTGTAAAATTCATTACTTACTTTTGTTCTATGTGTGTTTGTGGACATGTAGCATTCAAGGTCATGCCGAGGAAACGACCAAAGCCTCTAACACCAGAAGAGCGTGCAGTTAAAAATGCAAGGAGAAGAGAATCAAAAAATGTAGCTTGTGAAGCAAAGGAATTGCAGCCCATACAACCACAAACTTATGTGCAATCTAAGAGAGATGTCAAATTGGAAAAACAAAGGGCACGAATGAGGAAAGTTCGTGGAAGGACAGGAATGAATACAGAAGTTGGGGGCACATCATCAACCATAGGTGAAGCTCAATGCACATCTCCAGTTGAAGACACATTGACAACAACATGTGGTTTTCCAGGTACATCAGAAATCACATCTCCAATTGAAGACACACCATCAAAAACATTGCGTTTTGAAAGTACATCAGCAAACACATCTCTATTTGAAGGAACTCCACAAACGACATCTCAAGTTGGAGGTACAACATCGTTTACATGTCAATCTCAAGGTATGTCATCAATTGCACCTCCAATTGAAGGTACACGATCTATCCCCGATGTTGTTGACCTTCCCAATATTGACACAAATTTACATTTGAGAACTCCTCCTAGATTTTTGCATAGAAAACCTACATTTTTTATTGATATTGATTCCAATGTTTTGAAATGGATGCCTAATAAGATTCCAAAACGTACATGTCAAAGATATGCAAAAAGGATATGGAGTTTGTTTTTTGTGAAGCTAAGTGAGGGTGGAAGATGCCAACTATTTGTTGAAATGATGAGGCAACTCAAATTTAGGCCCACCATGAAGGCTCTTGGGCTAAGATTTTTGAATGACTCAAGTGAAAATTCCATTGTAAGGAACTTGATGAGTGCATATGAGAGCGTGGGTTCCACCTCACGCACGAAGGATAGTTGTACCACATGACGTATGATGACAACAACACTGTTAAGCAATCAAACAAGGAACAAGGTGAACCTTACAAAGGCAAGTAAGTCTTTGAAAATAAGTAGATCATCTCTAATGAGAGCCAAAGGAAGGCATGAAAGAGTGGAGGATCCAAATAGCAATGAGTAATGGGAATTTTTCGGGTAGGGTGCCACGAAAAGACACAAGAATTGCTCAAGGCTTGAGATCTTTAATTGTGACTTATTGGAAGGATAGCACAAGGACCTCTCCTAATCAAAGAAATGTTGTAAGAAGGAGAATTGGTAGTATAAACCGTGAGCCACATCCAATGCATTATTTGGATACCACTCAAACCCAATTTTTTGCTGATTTTGTACAAAAGTTTCCTGAAATTAAAATATGTCAAAGGTATTTTGAAATGCTAAAGCCTTTTTATGTCAAAATAAATCACACACGCACTACTTGTTGTTGTAGGGTTCATATTGATTTTTATCAATGTATATGTGTAGATATGCATATTGACAATGTTTTGCAGGAATGTAACATAATGCCTCCACCTAAATCGTCAAGGAAATTTTTGTCTTCCATTTTATGTGAAAGAGAGGATGGTAAAAAATTTTACAAAAAATCATGTTTGGATGGCACATGTGATCATTGTGGTGGCATGCAACATTTTCCAATTTTCCAACACATGGCTAGTACACACACAATTGGAGACAAAATTGTGGAATTTGGCAAATATACGACAGTGGCATACAGTCTAAAAGATGGGAAAGAAGCAAAGAACTATGAATTGGTTAGTGATAAGATTCCAGTGTATCAGTTTATGGGCATTTTTTCGTGATCGAGTGGTTTATGATTATGCAATGCATACACACAGAGCACAATGGTTGGACTCATAGTTCAAGTTATGCAAGGACAAATTTCAACTTCATCATATCGTTTCAGTTGTCAACTTTGTTGAGAACTACACACTACAACCATAGAACGAGGTGCAATGAAAGTACTACAACTTTCTGCAGGTTTCTATTTTTGTACATATAGCATTCATTCATGCAAATGATAGTACAGAGGAAAATAGGAAAGTATTGAGGGAGTATCACTTTTACATCATTGATGATCGCACACATTCTGCAGAGTTTGTTCAAGGTTGCTTTCATATGTTCTATGCCGATTTGGCTAGCAGGGGCATACCATTTAGTCAACACATCATATGGTCAGATAATTGTACATCACAATTCAAGAATGCTAGAATGTTTTACTGGTTGAGTAGGATGCATAGGATTAGTGGTGTTCAACATATGTGGAACTTCTCAGAGGCCAGGCATGGAAAGGGGGAGCATGATGGAGCAGGTGCATGTATCAAAAGAGCCCTAGCATGAGAAGAGTTAAAGTACACAAATAGTGTAAAGTTGATAGATGCAAGATCAATTGTCCAGTGGTGCAATGGTTCAATGGGTCCAAGTAGTGAAGGCAATTCTTTAGTTCATAGATTTTTCCATTTAGTAGATGATACTAACATTGCAAAATATGAGGATTGTTGTACACTAACAGGATCGAGCGAGCTACACTCTTTTAGAAGCTCCAATGCAGGTACATGGACTATCCATACAAGGAAGATGGCATGCTTTTGTTATGCATGTACACTTCAATCATGGAATGATTGCGATTCAACAGAGTGGGTTGATGAATGGTCTATAAGAAGTCTAACCCCACTTGACACTTATCAGCTCCCGACAGCTCTACAAATCATGGAGATGCAATCATCCATTGACTTTGATCATGTATCGGACCTACTAGAACCGGGTAATATATCTTACTTACAAGTTTTATTATGTTGCTCGGTAAATAAATCTAACAAGATGAACTTATCAATGCAGGGCACATTTATGTGGTAATTGAAAATGAAGACAATGAAGAGGGTACAGATTATTACCTGTGTCGTTGTATCGAGGCCAAAAAGAAATTGGAGTCCCTAGTTATAGACGGAGAAAACATAGAATATCCTACAGGTTCGGTGGTTGTTACTGGAACATGGCTTTGAAGGTATCCAGTTAAGAATGTTGCAATTTGGTTGTTTGAGGACTTCGACATGCATCAAAAAATTCTTCAGTATTCGAACCTTGTCGTCGCCACCAACGTTCATTTGATCAAATATAAGGGTAAAGCTGCGAACAAGAACTTGTGGAAAGTGCGAGAGTCTGACCACGAGGCAATACTCGACACAATAAATACTAGAGCAGACACAGATGGTTCCCTGGATTGATTTGTAAGTATGCACATTGAATTTGTAAAGTGGTGTTATTGATCACTCTTTTGGACCAACACCTTGCAATAAGGCTTTTTCACGATTATTGTTTGATTTCATATGCATTTATGACTGTCATTGATCCTTTTCTGATTATGACTGTAGGTAATACTGAAGTTTGTCAAAGTATATAAGAAAAGAACAACATCGGTTTCCAGTGCAAGTGTTTAGTGCTATGAGAAACATCAGTTGCTGGTGCATTTTCTGGTTGTCAATCTTCTCTTTCTTTTCCATCTCCTAGATTTATCGGATTGTTATATGCTACACATTTTATGTTAAGCCTCTCAGTGATATATTTGAAATTTATACTTAGGGTCATCGAGAGATGATAAAGTAGCGAAGGGGCACATCACCATTGTAGGACCTTCAATCGACCTCCTTATCTAGCATGCATGAAGGTGATAGTAGGTCTCGTCGGCTATATGACTGACATGATTTGGTTATTGCTCTTTTAATGATTTTTATTGTGAGTCTATGTCTAAGATTAAGAGGCTTTTGCAGGTTTTTTGTGGACCAAATTCCTATGATACTACACAACCACAAAGAGGCTACTACCCATGTGTTTCGTATGGAGCAGGTGATGTACATGTTTTGAACCATTTTGGAATGCAAATAGTTGGGCCAGTTGAGGTGGAATGGAAAAAATAAAATGGGCAGCAACTCCTTTTGTCCTTTTCTCAAGTACAATATATTTCATGATTTGTGTTGGAAATGGGAGGATTATTTCCCTGCATGTATTGCTACAAGTATTGACAAATGGGAGGATTTTCAAGATGTTCTTCCATCACTATTGTAATATTTTTCATTGAATTACTGTATTTTTTGAAGACTCCACATTCATAAGGACCTATTGTTGCATACACAACCATAGCTCTTGGAGTCTTTAGAAACTGACTGACATAGACTTGACAGTCATAGGACATTGACTGTGGTGAGTGAAGTTGATTGTCAAACACTTTATAATCATACACTCACTGTACTTAACAACTGATCACTACTCATTTCTAATATGTCCTTTTCATTTGCACATTGCCATGTACAGTGACCCTTCACAGTTCCCTTGTGTTCATACATTCATGATGCTTGTCTTAATGAATAACCTTCCTTTAAATATATTATCCTTTGATGAAGTGACAAGGTAGGGGCGGCATATTCCTTAGAGAAATTGATGCAACCTAGGTCATCTCTAACATACCTTAGGGTATGACATTCAACAAAACAACTACTATGGTTCAACCAACTCGATCCCTTAAGGATGCAAAGTGCAAAAGGGAAACAATATTTGACAAGGTATTACTCGTAAATCATGGTGATTACAAAATATCTGTCTCAACCTACGAGTTCACGTTGGGCCCCTCTACAATAATCTTTCTCGGTTTTCGCTATCTTGGAGGCTTTTTCCTATGGTGGTGAATTTTCACTCGAGGAAAAAGTTGTCAAATGCAAGTAGTTGAAAGTTGCAAAGTGGTGAAACTTTTGTTATGTAGCTCGTGTGACCAAAAAAACTATTCCAACGTGTCTGGGTGGGTATGTTTACGCTAGGAATGGTCTTCTTTCACACCTAAACACATGGAATCGCTTCGAGCTACGTTCAACCGGATCGATCCCTTAAGGGTCCAAAGTGCAATATGGCTGTGAAATTCAGCATGCTATTACTCGGACACCGTGATGCTTAGAAACTTCTCGTCTGAACCTAAAAGATCATGTTGGGCCCCTCTACAATAACCTCTCTCATTTTTTGCTATCTCAGAGGCTTTTTCCTATGGTGGTGAATTTTCACTTGGGGAAAAAGCTGTCAAATGCAAGTAGTTGAAAGTTGCAAAGTGGTGCAACTTTCGTTCTGCAGCTCATGTGACCAAACAAACTATTCCAACGCATCTGGGTGGGTACGCTTACACTAGGAATGGCCCTCTTTCACACCTAAACATGCAAAATCACTCCGAGCTACGTTCAACCGGATCGATCCCTTAAGGGTCCAAAGTGCAAAATGGCTGCAAAATTTAGCATGCTATTACTCGGACACCGTGATGCTTAGAAACTTCTCGTCTAAACCTACAAGATCATGTTGGGCCCCTCTACAATAACCTCTCTCGGTTTTTTCTATTTCAGAGGCTTTTTCCTATTGTGGTGATTTTTCACTCGGGGAAAAAGTTGTCAAATGCAAGTAGTTGAAAGTTGCAAAGTGGTGCAACTTTCGTTTTACAGCTCGTGTGACCAAAAAAACTATTCCAACACATCCAAGTGGGTACGTTTACACTAGGAATGGTCTTCTTTCACACCTAAACACGCGGAATCGCTTCGAGCTACGTTCAACTGGATCGATCCCTTAAGGGTCCAAAGTGTAAAATGGCTGCAAAATTCAGCATGTTATTACTCGAACGCCGTGATGCTTAGAAACTTCTCGTCTAAACCTACGAGTTCACATTGGGGCCCTCTACAATGACCTTTTTTGGTTTTCACTATCTTAGAGGCTTTTTCCTATGGTGGCAAATTTTCACTCGAGGAAAAAGTTGTCAAATGCAAGTAGTTGAAAGTTGCAAAGTGGTGCAACTTTCGTTCTGCAGTTCGTGTGACCAAAAAAACTATTCCAATGTGTCCAAGTGGTTATGTTTACGCTAGGAATGGTCCTCTTTCACACCTAAACACGTGGAATCTCTCCGAGCTACGTTCAACCGGATCGATCCCTTAAGGGTCCAAAGTGCAAAATGGTTGTGAAATTCAGCATGTTATTACTCGAACATCGTGACGCTTAGAAACTTCTCATCTTAACCTACAAGTTTATGTTGGGCCCCTCTACAATAACCTATCTCATTTTTTGCTATCTCGGAGGCTTTTTCCTATGGTGGTGAATTTTCACTCAAGAAAAAAGTTGTCAAATGCAAGTAGTTGAAAGTTGCAAAGTGGTGCAACTTTCGTTCTGCAGCTCGTGTGACCAAACAAACTATTCCAACGCATCCAGGTGGGTACGTTTACACTAGGAATGGTCCTCTTTCACACCTAAACACGTGGAATCACTCTAAGCTACGTTCAACCGGATCAATCCCTTAAGGGTCCAAAGTGCAAAATGGCTATAAAATTTAGCATGCTATTACTCGGACACCGTGACGCTTAGGAACTTCTCATCTAATCCTACAAAATCACGTTGGGCCCATCTACAATAACCTCTCTTATTTTTCGCTATCTCAGAGGCTTTTTCCTATGGTGGTGAATTTTCACTCAAGGAAAAAGTTGTCAAATACTAGTTGAAAGTTGCAAAGTGGTGCAACTTTCGTTCTGTAGCTCGTGTGACCAAACGGACTGTTCCAACGCATCCGAATAGGTATGTTTACACTAGGCATGGTCCTCTTTTGCACCTAAACATGCGGAATCGCTTCGTGCTATGTTCAACCGAATCAATCCCTTAAGGTCCAAAGTGCAAAATGGATGTGAACTTCAACATGCTATTACTCGGACATCGTGATGCTTAGAAACTTCTCGTTTGATCCTATGGGATCACGTTGGGCCCCTCTACAATAACCTTGCTCGATTTTCACTATCTCAGAGGCTTTTTCCTATGGTGGTGAATTTTCACTCGAGGAAAAAGTTGTCAAATGCAAGTAGTTGAGGCATATTATCAAACAATTCACTGCCTTTTCTATGGCTTGTCATGGCATTCCATCACCATAAGACCACTTCTCTTTGAGGCATTTTTTGAAAAAGTTCAATGGCTTGTCTATGCTATTGCTTACTATTATGCTTTCCTAGATTTTTTCCAAGCATCCATAGCTTGTTTGAAAGCATCTATTTTAGGCTTTTAGCCATAGCAAGAAGGCAATGAACTATTTGATAAAATGCTTTGGTAGACATATATGAAAAATGTCGTAGCATAGACAAGGGAATGAACTATTTGAAAAAATGCCTCAAAGAAATGTGGTCTCATGGAATGCCATGACAAGCTAAAGCAATTGGCAGCTGCTCCTAGTTATTAGTTATGCAATGTGAAGTAATTGCATAACTGCTTAGGTTGACTTTGTCAAAAGCTATATTGTAATTGAAATTTTGTCATCTATCAGCATCTAGTTATTCGTTATGCAATGTGAAGTGATGCTTTGAGTTTGAAAGATGTGCAATGCATGAATAAAAACTACAAAAATCTATTTTCTACATTTCATTAGTTAAACTCTTTATTTTATTTTCTCTCTATATCTCTATGCTATGGAAATGCCTTTCGATTTCAAAAAAGATAGTTTTTATCTCTTGTTATACAATTTTTTACATTTTTTTATCTCTTGTTATAAAAAGGAGCAGATATACAATGTTAAAGAAGAGTGAAAGCACAACTAAATTTATCATTTCAAAGCAATTTTTTTGATGCATTTTTTCAAACAGTTCACTGCCTTCTCTATGCTATTGCTTACTATTATGCTTTTGATATATTTTTCGAAGCATCCATAGCTTGTTCAAAATCACTTGTTTTAGGCTTTTAGCCATAGCAACAAGGCAGTGAACTATTTGAGAAGATGCTTTGGTAGACATGTATGAAAAATGTGGTAACATAGACAAGGCAAGGAACTATTTGAAAAAATATCTCAAAGAAATTTGGTCTCATAGAATGCCATGATAAGAAAATGCAATTGGCAACTGCTCCTAGTTATTAGTTATGCAATGTGAAGAAATTGCATAACTGCTTACGTTGACTTTGTTCAAACTATATTGTAATTAAATTTTCGACATCTATCAGCATCTACTTATTAGTTATGCAAAGTGAAGTAATGCTTTGACTTTGAAAGATGTCCAATGCAATGTAATCGATGACATGAATATAAACTACAAAAGTCCATTTTTTTAAATTTATTAGTTAAAATATTTATTGTATTTTCTCTCTATATTTCTATATGCTATGTAAATACCTTGCAATTGTATTTAAAAGGCTTAATAGGCTAGTGAGTTGGTATTTGCAAAATCAAGTTGTGAATGAATGGTAATTAAGAGCAAAATTGGAAAATTGACATCTTAGAAGTCTAACAAAGGGTGGTTATGGTGGTTGATCAGCTCAAGGGGTAGTTGGAGGGTGGTATCAAGATATATTGCTGTAATGCCCCGAGTTGAGGGTTGATTTTGTTCAGTTTCTAATAAAAAAATATACTTGAAAAAGTTGATCACTAGTTTTCTTTGTTTTCCTGAATTTTTTTGTCTTGCACAAGCCCATACAATTCTATCATGACTTGAGGCTTTGGATACTTGATTGCATATTTTTTTACTCTCTTTGCATCTATTCTGAAGGTTTAAATCCATCGTTGGTGTGTGTGGGATCAGAAAACTTGGTTACTGCTTTGTTTTCTGTTTAGGGGTTTTGAGGGCAACACCATGACACATTAGCCAATCAACCTACTATTCTAACCCTATTGCTCAATGGATTGGCCTGTACCATGATTAGTTTG
Source organism: Sequoiadendron giganteum (assembly GCA_007115665.2). Taxonomy (NCBI): domain Eukaryota; kingdom Viridiplantae; phylum Streptophyta; class Pinopsida; order Cupressales; family Cupressaceae; genus Sequoiadendron; species Sequoiadendron giganteum. The sequence goes on from CM021105.1 coordinate 604,235,280, forward strand.
GTGTATGAGTACTTTGGAGGCCGAGAGAATGAATAAACTCAGTGGGGTGTGAAGTTCTAATGTTGTTCAGGGGTGTTTCCACCATGAAAGTAAGGAACTCAAGTGCTGAATCTGAGAAATACTGAAAGGAATGGGATTGTGAGTGTCCTTTAAGTTAGGGTAGAGGTATTGTGGGGTGTTTTCACATTTGGAAGGATTGGGGGAGGTCTGGAGTTATGAGTTTCTTTAAAACCCTTCTTTTTGTGAAGGTTTAGGACGATTTGTGAGTAGAGGAATAGAACAAGTTCTTGGGGCTCTTAAAATGGGAGAATCCTAAGTTTGGTGAGCATCCCTAAGACCATTTCAAGTTTCCTTGGTTTGGAGGTGAGTTTGTGAGGGGGTTCCTTTGAAAATTAGGCCTAATTGTGAAGCCTAGAGCAAGGGAGGTGTATTGAAAGTTCATGTTGGTCCAAAAGAGTTACTATTGGTTTTGGCATATGTTGTGTAACCCTGAAAAGGGTATCTTAATCCACCTTTAAATGGTCAGGTGTTTTGGAAAGGTTGGGATAAATTAGGCTTGGACGGGGTTTTGAGTTTGGTGTAGGAGCACCTACACCACATCATCAATTTTTTTTTATTTGAATACATCAATAGGGAAATGTTAGTGTCTTTAGGTTTATTTTTTCTAATAAGCTTTGAGAGATCAAACATAATGCAAATAAAGGGTGTTTTGTGTCTTAGAAGTCAATTAGAAATCATATAAGTTGTAAAATGCTGACAAAGCAACTTTAACACAAACAAATTTAATTAAGGGACCAACTAATTCCAAGGTTGGTTATGGGCGTTGGGGAGAATATGGTTGTTGGAAAATTATTTAAAAAGCCTTACCAAGGCTCGAATGAGAGAGTGGAAGAATTTTTGTAATAATTTTACACAATAAACACCATAGTTTTGAGCAATTTTCTAGAAAAATATTGTTTTCTTGATCTTTTTGAGTGTTGTACAGGCACATACAGGTTCTTCATGGTCTAATAATTTTAGAGGATGTGTCTATATGTTTTCTAATTCATTTATTTTGTATTTTGTGTCTTAACTCTTTGTTTGTAGAGAGAACCAACACAAACAATGATTGTCCCAGTGTTGTTGAATCAAGGGTTTGAGGGGAAATTTGTGATGTAACAATCAATCCACCTATTGTTTGCTATTGTATCTTGGTGGATTGATTGAAAACATGTTATAATAAGTGTGTCAAATCATTTTGGAATAAGGAGTCATAATTATGTGGTGTTTTTGTGATTGTTCTAAGACTGAACAAGGGTTTTCAAACATGGATTAATGTTTGTAAGGGTTATGTGAGGGTTTGATGAGTCTGTGTAGAAGTATTTTGAGGTTTTTGGGTATTTGGAAGTGTTGAGAGAGGTCTGGAGTTGTATGTTTCTTTAAAACCCTTGATTTTGTGAAGGTTTAGGAGGGTTTCTTGGGTTTTGTGAGTTAGAGGCTCTGTGGACACAAACTAATGACAAAATTTGAGGTTTGGCACCATGACCTAAAACTTTCCAAGGCGTTTGGATAGATACCTAAAGTTGGAAGGGTGGTTCCTTTGGAAAAAAAGGGCTAATTGTGAAGCCAAAATTGAAGTAGGTGTGTTGAAAGTCTATGTCGGTCCAAAGAGAGACCACTAATTCTTTGGTATGTTTTGTAGCCCTAAAAAGGGTATCTCAATCCATCTTTTAATTGTCTAGTGTTTTGGAAAGGTTGGGAGAAAACTGGCTAAAACTGAGTTTTGAGTACTACAAGAATAACCAGTCATAAATGTGAGTTTTGGAAACCTTGATGAATCTGACTTAGGGATTGTTGTCAATTGATTGAATTGTCATTGTATGAATGTTGATGGGATTTGTAGGGCCTTGGTGGAGTCTTGTTGTTCATTTGCAAGGTTGAGGAGTTGAGACCCTTGAGGGTGGGCTGATGCCTATTAGGTTGAATCATTATGAAGAAGAGTTCTTGATTGAGAATTGACATTTCCATTGTTGTGAGTCTTCTCCACCTTGGCTCTACATCAGAGTGCTACAAGGGTGGATTGTTGGGTAAGGAGTTGAATGAAGAGTTTGGTTTGATGGGGCTTTGAGGATGTGTAGTTTGCTCAAAATAGGTTGTATTAATCTTGTTAGGAGCCCCTCGAAGGCAGGTTGTCAGACTGATTGGGTTTGAGCCTCCTTGCCTCTGCATCGGTGAGGCACAAGTAATTGAAGCATTCCAAAGGATACAAACCACCACCAATGGAGCTTACTTATACAATACGCTTTAGATGGGGCTTATTGAGCATTCTACGGTAATTAATTAAGCATTAGATGTAAACAAAATCCATGCCTACAACATTCAAACATACAACTTACACGATATGCATGATAACATCATTCAAGAATGGCAGTAGCAAAATAAGATTTTCTTTAATCAAAAATCCAAAAGGCTATACAATGATATTTATTGATAAAAGTATATAAATATATCCAAAAAAACCATATAGGCTTAGTACAAAGGAGCCATTTGGACAAAATATCACGTATATATATCAATAGTACAAAACATATGTTCCAAAATGCCACATAGGCATACAACAAACAACACTAATACATAGTCATTTCCCTCTAGGGGAAGGAAATAGATCTCGTGCTGCCTTCGAAATTCGGTTGGATGGAGTGACTGTTGCTTGTCTTGTCTTTCGAACACGCCCGCTACTCCTCCTCTCTTCACTCTGGACCTTCAACTGATACGATTAAAAGTAAAGATGTTAAAACATAGAAATTGAATTATGGAATGGCATATAACAAAATATAATCACTTACCGCATACATATAGTCATCATGCACATTTAAAGCATCGCCATGTCCACGATCTGGAGTGACAACCACCTATAGCAACCATGAAGATAGAAATTAAACTACATAAAATTATCGTGAAATTTTTCTATAATAGACCATAAAAGAGAAAATATAATGTCAAATCGATTAATCTATTCCATACCTCTCTCAATGGATCAAAACTGGCTATTGCTGCAGCAACTCCATGGTCCATCTTGCCACCAACATCAACAGGGCTATCTCTTGTCATGAGCTGCAAATGAAACAATATCTCAGGTATCATGTTGATATAGGAGAACATAATGTGACACAATCAAGGAATACTTGAATGCAATGTTTGTGTTTCTCATCAATTTTTTAGATTTGTATATATGCAAAATTATGAAAACTAGCTAACATAGATTTACAACTCTATTAATGAATAAAGGCTACCTGAGTGTACGTTGTTTGAGGATATGAATCACGAGGTGTGGAGGAAGAAGGTGCACCAGGAAACTGTTTGAAATCCAAAGCATGTTATGAGACAAACATTTAAATATAAGATTCAACTGTTCAAATGCAATAATAATATCTTTAATACTAGTTGCATACTTGTGGACTCATCGTCGAGAATGTATAAGGGTCTGTAGGAATAGAGCATCCCTCATGAATAGTGCGACCCTGAAATTTCATCATATCAAAATTCTACTAATTTAGTTATTCTTAAATTTCAAAATATATTTTAATAAACAACATTAAAATAACTTGCTAAATTTTACTTGAGTGTCAATGCTGAATGTATCATTCATAATATCATCTATGAAAGCCATCGCCTCTACAACTGATGTAGGCTGTGTAACTGCATCACGAGCACCCTGATAATCATACGTGCAAACAACACCACAAGTGCCACAATGGTGGGGTGGAGCTCGGGACCTACACGTCTCCTCCACACCAGGCTCTACTAGAGGACTCGCACACTGTAAAATGGTATGGGTGAGTGAGCCAATCGACTTCATCGTGTCCACCTCTACACTGTCCTTAACAATGGAAGGAACAACGACATGCTCCACCATGGGTCTGCCCAAGGCTCTCGGTGCCAACTGTGGATTATGTCGTGCAGCAGGTCTATCATGTGTGGAGCCCCCACCTCTACCCTGAAAGTCTAAGATGTCAAAATAGTTTGGCATTTTATTGAGGACAAACTCGCAATAGAGTTTCCTCAAAAAGTATTGCGGCACCTCATGGTTATTGCATGGAGGTTGGTCAAATACCATCCACCACTGCTCCCAAAATTTGTTTCTAATTAAATCATGGTGGCACCAATGGATGGGGAACCTCCTACATGCATGGGACAAAGGTTCATTGGCTTTTGGGTCTTTAAATAGGGCACACAACTCGGTTTTGCTAATTTTTAGTTTTTTACATCTGCATATGACAAACCATTAGCATAAAATTGCCTCATCTCATCTCTCTTAGTTGACCAAAAATTCATTTGCTCGCTCATTTCTCCTACATGAGTTAAAATTGAATTCAATGATTCAACAATCCCTCTCCTATAAGGGTGGGTTTCGGCATGCTTGGTTAATCTTGCAATTAATTGTTGAATGTCTCTTTTATTGTTTTCAATTTGATTTTGAATATTTTCTTGTGTTCCTTGAGGATGCCTATGAATTCATGGAGGCGTTTCGGGTTGTTCTTATATAGGAGCCTCTTGATGAGGAGGTGATTGTGAATTCTCAATGTTTTGAGGTGGAGATTCATTCCTTGAGAATTAGAACAAAGTTTTATTATAAAAATCTATTTAAAGTTGCATTCCAAATCAAATTCGAAATAAATAGAATAAAAATACACACCTCATTGCAATCTTCGACCTCTCCGACGTGTTGGCAGTATTCTCGTGGAAAATGGCAAGCTAAGGATGCAAATAATGGAGGAGATTTGGTGAGCGTGAGTTGCAGACTTGAAATATTCCTTCTCAAGTCATGGGTTGAAGACAAAATGAGGGTTCCAAACCCGACATTTGCATTTTATGTCTAGAAATACATTTGGCGCATGCCAAATGTATTTTTAGACATTTGGGCGTGTACCAAAGGCGTTATTTCGGGGTTTTTTTAATCGTTTTTTCAATTTGGCACCTAAATTGTGTCACAGATTGGTGCACTTACCCAACCCTAAGTCCACAAGAAGGTTACTTGTCCTGATTTCTGCAAATGTCTTTAAGATGTTCATCCTTCTTGAGTAATGTGGACTATTGATGTCATCTAGATCTTTGAAACTGTCTGCAATCATGTGCAATACTGTAAAAGATAGATATATATCTAATACTACAAATGACTGCTCAATAAAACCTAAACATTCTTCTATTCTTTTCAATGTGACCATAATGGCATTCCTTTAAGATAAACTACTAAACTTATTACCTGATTCATAAAGTAATCTTGCCAACCACTATCATTGGTTTCCATGCTTCCAATGGAAAGTCAATTTGTTGCAATACCCAAAGGCTGGTAGGTTCATTCGCTCTAATACCACCGCACATGACTCAAGCTCTAGATCAATAGATTTTTGATTTATTTCTTATTGGATTGACAAAGGTTGTCATCCAATATTATTAAGATAGATAATGGAGTCCCCAAATTATAAATGAAATAAATTCTAAATATGAAGTCTAATTCAAATATTAATTTGATAATGGAAATTTGATAAATAAATATAATAGTTGTTTTTAATTAATCAATTAAAATCATGTGCTAGCTTTGAAAATGAATCTTCCTATCATTGATATATAGGCCTTGAGAATTGGGATGTCTTTCCTAATCGATACTTTGTACTCATGCATCTTACTTTGAGTCCTTTCCAGATTATATGCTTGAAATGTATACTCCCATATTATAAATTTGTGCTCATATATACCAATCCCACACTAGGTAATTCAATAATAAAAATAAGTCTACAAATTGATTACCCTGATCTTCCCTTCTTATTCTCTTTTATACTCGAAAACTACACAATTGAATCCTGATAGCAATATCACAATTTGACACATTGTAGAAAATACCTCCTACTTATCAATTGATGAGCTAAAGGGGCTCTATAATGAATGTTTCACAAGGCACAACACTTGCTGAAGGTTTTGCAAATGGGGTTGCAAGCTAAGTGGGCTTGACCTTGGGGAAAAACTATGTGGTTAAGCACTTGAGTTGGAGTAGTACTGGGATGGGTGACCTCTTGGGAAGGCCTAGTGCCTCACCTCTATGAGCATCACCTAGATGCAATGAGTGCTAAGTGGGCCATTCATTATCATGAGAGATGGGTTCTTGTGAACTCAGCCCTCTTTCAATCCATGTCAACCTTGGGACCGTACAGGAAGCTGGAGGTCATACCAAGTATGGGATCAGCAAGTTTGTATAAAAAATCTAAAAAATAGAGAACAGTGTGAATAATTCTTATTAGATCTTCTCCAAAAGTTCATCTCGACAACCTCCATTCGAGCCTCTCAAGGATTTACATAGTGTTTTACACCCTTCTCTAACTGATCCATGCCCTCAAATAACTAAAAACCAACTTTCAAAAGAAGTAACAGTTGCATTTCAAATTTGTTGCTTTAAGCAACTTACAAATTTGCAACTTTAGACTCCTCCAACCTAAGGGATCGATCCGGTGGAACATAGCTCAGAGTGATTCCACTTGTTTCAGTGTGAAAGATGACCATGCCTAGCGTAAACATACATATTCAGACGTGTTGGAATAGTCTACTTGGTCACACAAGTTGCAAAATGAAAGTTGCACCACTTTGCACTACTTGCATTTGATGCTTTTTCCATCAAGTGAAAATCTGCCGCCATAGGAAAACCACTCTAAGATAGCAAAAACTGGGAGAGGTTTTTGTAGAGGGGTCCAACACGATCCTATAGGATTAGACAAGTAGTTTTTAAGCATCACGGTATTCGAGTAATAGCATGTTGAAGTTTGCAGCCATTCTGCACTTTGGACCCTTAAGGGATTGATCCGGTGGAACGTAGCTCGGAGCGATTCTACGTGTTTCAGTGCGGAAGAGGACCATGCCTAGAAGAAAAATACCTATTCGGATGCATTGGATTAGTTAGTTTGGTCACACGATTTGCAAAGCGAAAGTTGCACCACTTTACAACTTTGCACAGCTTGAATTTAACACTTTTTCCATCAAGTGAAAATCCACCGCCACGGGAAAACTACTTTAAGATAGCCAAGCCCGAGAGAGGTTATTCTAGAGGGGCCCAACGTGATCCTATAGGATTGGAAAAGAACTTTATAAATGTGACGGTATCCAACTAATAGCATGCTGAAATTTGCAGCCTTTTTGCACTTTGGACCCTTAAGGGATCGATCCGATGGAACATAGCTCGAAGCGATTCCATGTATTTCGGTGCGAAAGAGGACCATTCCTAGTGTAAAAATACCTATTCAGACATTTTGGAATAGTCCGCTTGGTCACACAAGTTGGAGAATGAAAGTTGCACCACTTTTCACTGCTTGCATTTGATGTTTTTTCCATCAAGTGAAAATCCGCTGCCACAAGAAAACCACTCCAAGATAGAAAAAACCAGGAGAGGTTTTTGTAGAGGTGCCCAAAGCAATCTTGTAGGATTAGACGAGAATTTTCTAAGCATTAAGGTATCTGAGTAATAGCATGCTGAATTTTGCAGCCATTTTGCACTTTGGACCCTTAAGGGATCGATCTGGTGGAACGTAGCTCAGAGCGATTCCGCGTGTTTCGGTGCGAAAAAAGACCATGCCTAGAATAAACATACCTATTCAGATGCGTTGGAGCAATTAGTTTGGTCACACAAGTTGCAGAGCGAAAGTTGCACCACTTTGCAACTTTGCACAACTTGATTGGACACTTTTTCCATCAAGTGAAAATTTTCCGCCATGGGAAAACCACTCCGAGATAGCCAAAACCGAGAGAGGTTTTTCTAGAGGCACCCAATGTGATCCTATAGGATTAGACAAGAATTTTCTAAGCATCATGGTATCCGAGTAATAGCATGCTGAAGTTTGTAGCCATTTTGCACTTTGGACCCTTAAGGGATTGATCCAGTGGAACGTAGCTCGGAGCGATTCCGCGTGTTTCGGTGTGAAACAAGACCATGCCTAGCATAAACATACCTATTTGGACATGTTGGAGTAGTTATTTTGGTCACACGTGTTGCAAAGCGAAAGTTGCACCACTTTGCAACTTTGCACAACTTGAATTTGACACTTTTTCCATCAAGTGAAAATCCGCCACCATAGGAAAACCACTCCGAGATAGCCAAAACCGAGAGAGGTTTTTCTAGGGGGGTCCAATACAATCATTTAGGATTAGACGAGAATTTTCTAAGTGTCACAGTATCCAAGTAATAGCATGTTGAAGTTTAAAGCCATTTTGCACTTTGGACCCTTAAGGGATCGATCCGGTGGAACATAGCTCGGAGAAATTCCACGTGTTTTAGTGCAAAAGAGGACCATGCCTAGTGTAAACATACCTATTCAGATGTGTTGGAACATTCTGCTTGGTCACACAAGTTGTAGAACGAAATTGCACCACTTTGCAACTTTGCACTACTTGCATTTGATGTTTTTTTCATCAAGTGAAAATCCGCCGCCACGGGAAAACCACTCTAAGATAGAAAAAACTAGAAGAGGTTTTTGTAGAGGGGCCCAACGTGATCCTGTAGGATTAGATGAGAAGTTTCTAAGAATCATGGTATCTAAGTAATAGCATGCTGAAGTTTGCAGCCATTTTTCACTTTGGACCCTTAAGGGATCGATCCGGTGGAACGTAGCTCAGCACAATTCCACGTGTTTCAGTGTGAAAGAGGACCATTCCTAGCATAAAAATACCTATTCGGATGCGTTGGAGCAGTTAGTTTGGTCACACGAGTTGCAGAGTGAAAGTTGCACCACTTTGCAACTTTGCACAGCTTGAATTCGACACTTTTTCCATCAAGTGAAAATTCAGAGCCACGGGAAAACCACTCCGAGATAGCCAAAACCGAGAGAGGTTTTTCTAGAGGGGCCCAACGCGATCCTGTAGGATTATATGAGAAGTTTCTAAGTGTTGTGGTATCCAAGTAATAGCATTCTGAATTTTGCAGCCATTTTGTACTTTAAACTTTAAGGGATTAATCTGGTGGAACATAGCTCAGAGCGATTCCATGTGTTTTGGTGTGAAAGAGGACCATTCCTAGCATAGAAATACCTATTCGAATATGTTGGAATAATTTGCTTGGTCACACAAGTTACTGAATGAAAGTTGCACCACTTTGCAACTTTGCACAGCTTGATTTTGACATTTTTTCCATCAAGTGAAAATCCGCCGCTACAGGAAAACCACTCCAAGATAATCAAAACTGAGAGAGGTTTTTCTAGAGGGGCCCAATGCAATCCTATAGGATTAGACAAGAAATTTCTAAGTCAAAGAGAATAATTTTTATGGGGTTTATGTTGTTGCCCCTGTAGATTTTGATGGAAAAGGGCATGAAAAATGAGGTTTCACCCTAGGGTTTGATAAAATATTGCATAAAATAAGGGTTTTGGTTTGGCATGGTGGAGTGAGTTTTTCTTGAGACAAGTTGTGGATCTGAGGGTTTGGATACATGATAATTTCTTCCCCAACAATGCATTATGTAAGAAAATCTTATTACAATGCCTCAGAGTTTGTCATTATGTAAGTAAATCTTATTACAATTGCGGATCTGAGAGTTTGTCATTATGTAAGTAAATATTATTACAATGCCTTAGGCACTTTGCTCTCATAGATCTTTTACAATGTCACTCATATATTCGATATTCTCTTTAAATGTCTACATCATAGGTGCTCATTATGAGGTTAACTTCAATTGAGTAACTTGACATTCCCTTGCTAAGCTTCACACACTCTTTTATAATGGTTTGAAATCAAAATTGAGATTTGTCAAGATCATCAAAATAACTATGTTGCATTGCTTTTTTGGCTGAGATTCTCTTTGATGGCTCTTAAATCAGCATTTTCTGCAACGAGAGTTCAATCATTTTTTAGTAGTTTACTTACAAATACGCAAAGTAAAAGAGAAAAAGAAAGAGCATCCAAAATGGAAATGAAATAAAAATAGATGGAAGGCACTTATAGATAGGCATGCAGATTTCACAACTTAGTCGCTCCTAGTCATATATCTTCACTGGGAATTCCAACATACCTATTGCACACAACACCTCTAATGAATAGAGTAAGTTAAAATTCCAAATGCTCTTATAATGTCTACATCATAGTTGCTCATGATAAGGTTAACTTCAAATAAATAACTTGAAATTTCCTCACCAAGCTTTGCACACACTTTTCTAATGGCTTAAAATCTTGATTGAGATTTGTCAAGATCATCAAAATAAGGATGTTGCATTGCTTTTTTGGCTGACATTCCCTTGGATGGCTCATATATCTGCATTTTTTGCAAGGGGACACCAATCACTATAAAAGAAGATGATAGCATTGGAATCAAACAAATTAATGTGCATATACTTACAATTTAATCCAATGAACCATCTGGGTCTTCTCTACTCTTTATTGTGTCAAGTATAGCCTCATGGTCAGACTCACGGACCTTCCACAAGGTCTTGTTCAAAGGTCTACCCCCATATTTGGTCAAATGAACATTGGATTCCACAAAAAGGTTTGAGTAATGAAGAATCTTACAATGCATGTCAAAGTCCTGAAATAGCCAATGTTTAACACTTGAATGTGGGTACCTTCTAAGCCATGTTCCAGTAACCACAATTGAGCCTATAGGGTATTCGATGTTTTCTCCATCTATAATTGGGGCCTCCAATTTATTTTTGGCCTCAAAACAACAACACAAGTAATAGTTTGTTCCCTCTTCATTGTCTTCATCTGCAATAACTGCATAAACATGCTTTGCATTGATATGTACAGAAAATCTCTTGAAATTTGTCAACATTATGAATACAATACAAAGTAAGATAACGATATGGAATTTCAACAACTAAGCAAGTAGATATATCACTTGGTTGAACTAGATCTAATACGTGGTCAAAGTCGACCGATGCTTCCATCTGTGTCAGTTTCAATACCGTCGGAGGGCGATACGTGTGAAGTGGGCTAAGATAACTTGTGAACCATTTATCATTCCAAGCTTGAATTGTACATGAAGAAAAAAAGCATGTCATCTTTCGTGTATCGATATTCCATGAACTTGCATTTGAGCTAAGGAAAGAGTGTACCTCACTCGATCATGTTAGTGTACAACAGTCTTCATATGGTGCAATGTTAGTATCATCCATCAACCAAAAAAATTTATAAATTAAAGACGTACCTTCATTACCTGGACCCATCAAAGCATTACACCACTCGACAATTGATTTTGCATCTGTCAACTTTGCACTATCTTTATACTTTAACTCTTCTCGTGCTAATGCTCTTTTCACGCATGCTCCTGCACCATCATGCTCCCCCTTTCCATGTCTGGCCTCACAAAAGTTCCACATATGTTGAACACCTATAATGACATGCATCTTGCACAACCAGTAGAACATGTGTGAGTTCTTGAACTATGTTGCACAGTTATTAGACCATATTATATGTCGATAGTATTCTATGCCCCTTTGAGCCAAACCACTGTAGAACATCTAGAAGCAACCTTGCACGAACTCTAGAGAATGCGTGAGATCATAACTAATGTAAAAGTGGTACTCCCTCAATACCTTCCTTTGCTCATCTGTACTATCAAATGCATGAATGAATGCTATGTGCAAAAATGTCAAAACTTGTGTGGAGTTGTAATACTGTGACTGCACCTCATGTTATGGTTGTAGAGTGTAGTTCTCTGCAAATTCAACCATAGATACTATGCTTCCAACTGGAAAGGTGTCCTTGCATAGCTTGAATTATGTGTCCAACCATTGGGCTCTATGGGTATGCATTGCATACTCAGATAGTATATTGTCACGAAATGTGGTCATAAATTGGTACACTAGAATCTTCTCAATAACCAACTCGCACCTTTTTTCTTGAGACCCATCTTTTGTAGCATATTCCACTATTTTATACTTCCCGAACTCTGCTAGTTTTTTTCCCACCTCATCTATGCTTTCCATATGTTAACATACTGGCATACGTTGGAAGCCACGACAATGCTCGCATGAACCATCCAAGCATGTTGTCCTATAGAATATCTGGCCATCCTCTATTTCACATAAAAAAAATTGATAAGAACTCTCTTGAAGATTTTGGTAAGGCTTGTGTGCCACAATCCTGCAAAACATCGTTAGTATGTAAATCTAAACATATAGAACGATAAACATCATAATGGTTAGAAAATTCAATATGTAGTCTACAACAACAAGTAGTGTGTGTGTGATTTATCTTGACATAAAAAGGTTTAATCATTTCAAAAAATCTTTGAAAAATACTAATTTGAGGATAATTATTTTCAAATTTTTGAAAAAATTGGGTTTGAGTCATATCCAAAAAATGCTTTGGATGTGGCTCACGATTCCGACTACCGATTCTCCTTCTTACCACATCCCTTTGATTCAGAGATGGCCTTGTGTTATTCTTCCAATACTCTTCAATTAGTGTTCTCAAGGCTTCGACAACTTCTTTATCTTTTTGTGACAGTCTCCCCGAGAATGCCAATAATTCATTTGAATCATTGCCCTCAATTCTTTGTCGCCTTTGAATGGCTCTTGATAAAAAAATTCTACTAATTCTCGTTTGTTCACTAGTCTTTTTAATTAGATGAGCTCTCTTTGTTTGAAAACTTACCAAAGTTGATGTAATGACACGTCGGGTGACATTACTATCCTTTGAGCATGAGGTCTTACCCACACTCTCATAAGCATCCATTAGATTCTTCACAATAGTGTCTTCACTTGATGCATTCGATGTTCTCAAACCCAAGAGTCTTCATGATGTTCCTATACTTTACACCCCGCATCATTTCAACAAATAGTTGACATCTTGCAGTCTCATTTATCCTTTCAAAGAATCGTTCCCAAATCTTATCAGCATATCTTCTACAACTGTGTTTTGAAATCTTACCTTCCATGTGCTGCAAAATCTCATCATCAATATTAATCAAATACTTTGGCTTTCTACGCAAAATTCTAGGTAGTGTTCTCCTAGGTACATACATCTCAACATTAGGAATTTCATCAATATTTAATTGAGGTGGGCTAGATTGTGTACCTTCGATCGAGGGTGGAGAAGAAGACATACCTTGAGGTTCATATGGAGATGATGGCATACCTTCTTCATCAATTCTGAGTGATGATGTACTCTCAACTTGAGATGTGTTGGATGGTGTCCAACAATATTCACTTGCGATACATGGTGTCCCTCCATATTCACTTATAGTAGATGGTGTTCGTCCATATTCACTTTTGTTAGATGGTGTCCCTCCATATTCGCTTGTGCTTAATGGTGTCCCTTCATATTCACTTGTCGTTGAGGGTGTGTCTCCAACTACGGTATCTAGATCCATCTTACGATGATGCTTTCGCATTCGTGCCTGTTGTGCTGCCAATTCCCATTCTCTTTTTGATAGTTGAGGTTCCTCTACAATCAGCTCATTTTCATCAATCGTTTCCAATTTCTTCTTTTCACGATATGCCGCCACCCGAACTCTCTCATTTTCTTTGAAGGTTTCGTTCTCTTCTTCTGTTAGTTTCCTCTTTGTCTTTTTCTTCGGCATGGCGGATAATTTTATTTGTACCATGGTAATGAGACGAATATTAGTTCCTAAAAAATGTATCCATTCAAGTTAATTGAAAAATATATTTTATTGAAGGATTCATTTAAATAATACTAACAATCATCATGTACAAAAGTTAACCTAGCATAGACAATTGTGTACAAACTATGGAAGCATAGAAAAAGTTTTTATATGCTTTCAAAGGTGGTTGTTTGTTAGTTATAGGCATTGGGGGGAGTTGGTTTTCATTGCAAAAGGTTTAAACAACCTCCATTGGCTCGAAGGGAGGAGTATTGTTCATTTTGAAATCCATTTTTATGATTAAAAAAACGTTGTTTTCCATAAATTCATTGGTTTTTTTGCACATTCCTGCACTTGTACGGATCTGTACAGCCTCCCCTTGATACAAAACTAATAGAATATTGTAGGCACATGTCTTAACTCTCTAATTCAACAGTTCTGAGGGCTTAACAGTACGTTTGAAGGGAGCAATTGACAATTTTCTAAAACTGCTCATTTCAAGCCAGTCAAGGGTTTGAGTAGGATTTAATTATGAAATGACCATCCCACCTACTGTTATGAATTTTTTCTTGATGGGATTGCATGTACATTGTTATAGTAGGGTATTTTATTGTTTAGCATGCCTTGGAATGAAACTAATGACAATAGGATGGGGTTCTTAGGCTGAAACAAGCACTTTTCTATGAGAATTTGAGGAACCAAGGAGTGATTTTGAAAAAGTGTTGAAGGAGTGGTCTATGTAATGAACTTTTGGCCTTGTGCATGGTATTTTGAATAAAAATTATTCTTTGGAATGATCTAGGAAGGCCCGGGTATAGGATTTTCTATAAACCCTCCCTCTTTGCATTGAAAAATGGGGGTTTTTGTATTGGAAGCCTAGTTGAGCGGGTAAGGTCCTAAGACCTAGAAAATATCTTGTTTTGAAACCTAGTTAAAGACTTTTTTTGGTTTTGGAAGTCTGGTGTGAGGATCTAAGGGTAGTTCCTTTGTAAAATTGGCATACTTGGAGGCCTAAAACAGTGAAAAGGTCAGTTTTCTTAAAGTGTTCCCAAAGAATTCATGTGATAGGTTAAGGTATGTCTTGCAACTCTGAAATGGGTGCTAGAATCATTCTTTTATTTTCCTGGTCTTTTGGAGTTAAGTGCCCAAAACTGGTTTTGCACTACTACTAGATTCCAAGGGTGAAAAGTGGGAAATAGTGTTTCTGTTTGTTGTCCAACTTGGAGGAGTGTTGGGATTGGTCCATTAGGCCTGTTTAATCTTGTTAGATTCCTCTTGAAGGAAAGTTGACATCTTGAATGGTTTTGAGTCCTCTAACTCTTCATCAAAAATGAGTATCACAGTCTGAAGTGTGTGCATGGTTTGGGAGATACATGTGATAGTTTGTAGATGCTTGGCTACTAGTAATGTGGATAGTGAACAAAAGAACTAAGTTTGTGTGTAAGGGAAGACTTGTAAAAGGTTTCATTTTTTTTGTACTAACTCAAAAAAATATTTCTTAAGCAAATAATGGTTTGGTTGTGCCTTAAGAATTATAGTTTGTGTTTGTAAACAATGGTGCCATTACGGAAGATTTAAGACAAGTTGTGAATGACATAATCATTGGTTGATGTTTTGAGGAATCTAGTTGATTGTAATCAGTTATTTTCAAGATTTTCAAGGTTTTTTGAAGTTCCTTAAGGAATTGGGAACTCTTAATGCTAATTTGAGTATATGAATCAAATGTGTTGTGAAGGGAAATATAGTTACAATGACAACATAAGGTTATAATGAAAAACAAAAATGAAAGCAAGCCATAATAGAATGAAAGAAAATGTGTAAAGACTTCACATACCTAAAAAACCAAACTTTCAAATGGATGAGTTCAACCCAATTATGTAGCCTTAGCTTCTTCTTTCTTCAAACTCCACAACAATTTGACTTGTTCAAAAGCTTGTTCCCCTCTAAACTTCAATTGTATATCAGTTTTCAATGGAATTCAAACTTCAATTGATATTATATGTCTTTCAACATGGAAACTCTGCTATTTCAAGCAAAGGTGGTAGAAATATCATGGAAAAGGTGATGGAATGTGAAAAACATGCTTGCACACTTCACAACATCATCAAAAAGAAACTTTTTGTCGGAGCACGCACAGAACCAAGGGAATATGCAGACTGTGGACCTTGAAATCACGGGTATATAGAATTTTTTAACATTTTTAGTGGATTAAAACACGCGCTCACGTTATAACGCGAGCGTGTTGTGTGAAATATTGTTTTCTTAATATATTTAGTTTCTCCCTCTTTGTTTATACCCTCTATCCTAATTCTATGTCTGCCCCCTGCACCCTTATAGTACAGGAGCTAGAGGTGAGTGTGTGTGCATGAGGGAGAGAGGGAGGGAGAGGGAGAGGGGGAGAAAGAGAGAGTGGGATAGAAACAGGGA
>CM021105.1:604252502-604450910 GCA_007115665.2 Sequoiadendron giganteum
CTATACCCTCGTAATCCCTCAACCCCTATACCCTCTTAATCCCTCAACCCTCAACCCTCAACCCTTAAACCCTAATCCCTGAACCTCTATACCCTCTTAATCCCTCAATGGTCAACCTTCAACCCTAATCCCTCTACCCCTATACCCTATTAATCCCTCAACCCTCAACCCTTCAACCCTAATCCCTCTACCCCTATACCCTCTTAATCCCTCAACCCTCAACCCTCAACCCTCAACCCTTAAACCCTAGTCCCTCAACCCCTATACCCTCAACCCAATACTCTCTACACTAAACCCTAATCCCTCAACCCTAATTCCTCAACCCTTATACCATGAAATCCAAGAAAACTCGCTACCCTAATCCCTAAACCCTAAACCCTTAATCTCTCAACTCCTATAACCTCTACCTTATTTATTGGACCCTCAACCCTAATCCCTCGACCCTATACCTTAAACCCTCAATCTTCAACCCTCAACCCTTAAACCCTCTACCCTCTACCCTTTACCCTATACATTAAACCCCCAACCCTCAATTCTCAACCCTCAACCCTTAATCCCTCAACCCTCAATCCTTAGACCCTAAACCCTCTACCCCTATACCCTCTACCCCTTACATTGGACCCTGAACCTAATCCTTCAACCATATACCCTCAATCCTATACCCTAAACCCTCTACCCTCAGCCAAGTAAACCCTTAACCCTAAACCCTTAACCCCAAACCCTTCAACCCTAAACCCTTAAACCTTCTACCCTATACCCTCAACCAAATACCCTCAAACCTTAAACCCTACTACCCTAGAAACCATCAACCCTATAGGTCCTCCACCCTGATCCCTCAGCTCTATACATCTCACCTCTCCCTCCTTCCCTCCCTCCTACCCTCTCTAATTGTCTCTATCTACCATCTCCCTCTTTCTACGTACCTCTCGTTCAATCAATCCCTACCACCCTCTCTCGCTCCCTCTATTCATCTCTCTTTATGTCCCTCCCACTCTATCCCTCTCTCCTCCCACTACCTCTCTCTCCCTTTCTCTCATGTCTCTCCCTCCCACCCTCTCTCTCTCTCAGGTCTCTCCCTCTAGAAACCTACCTAGGTAACTCTCTCTTTGTCTCTCTCCCCTCTCTCTATCTATCCCTCCAACCCTACCTAGATAAGCCCCTCTCACTCCACCCCCCTCTTTCTCTACCTCTATCAGGTCACTCCCTTCCACACCCTCTCCCTCTCTCAGGTCTCTCACTCAAACTCCCTCTCTCTCCCACTCCCCCTCTCTCACACTCCCTCTCACTACCTATCTCTAAAGTCTCTCCCTCTCACCCCCCTCACACTCTCAAGTCTCTCCCTTTGGCACCCTACCTACATAACTCTCTATTTCTCTTCATCTCTCTCTCCCCCTCTCTCCTCCCTCTCCCTCAATTCTCTCTCCCACCCTCTCTCTCTCCCTCCCTCCCTGTCCCTCCCACCCTATCTAGCTAAGTCCCTCTCACTCCAACCCCTTCTCTCCCACTCCCTCTCTCTTAAACTCTCACTTCCTCCCCCTCTCCATCTCTCTAGACTCTCTCTCTCTCTAAATTCTCCCTCCGTCTAAAGACATACATAAATGGATACATACAAGCATAATACATATGTACATATAATCTTACATCCATACAAGCATACATACATACATGTGTAGATACAATCTAACATACATAGAGGCATACATACAATATATATGCATTGATACATACATACATGACATACAAGCATACAAGTACATACAAACATACAAATATATCGACATACATTCAATATATTAAAATTTAACATAAAGGAAGACATAACGCGAGTGCATTATAACACACTCACGTTATGTCTTAGTTGACATGTTTGTCGTAGAAGCAAAAACCATGTGAAAAGTGAGATAAATGTGAGCGCGTTATATCTTGCTTTGAGAATTCTCGAGCCTTAGGCTTGGTATTTGCCTTGGAATACCAACCCAAAGGCTTGGAGGGAATTCCCAATGACCAGAGACGTGTTTTTAAAAAATATTTCATATTTCTCATAATTGAGTTTGTGCTCACCGTCAAGATTGCACGTGGTACAATATCGAAAAAATTGAACGCATGGGTAATGTTGGGTTCTCTCTTAGCTATCCAACGATGTAATTTTTTTCACTTTCTGAAAATGTTAAGCCTTTCATCCATAATTTATTTTATTTGTATGTCTTTTTTTTGCCAAAAAGAAGTGTTTGGTATTTTTTTCGTTTTAAATTAATCGTTCATCGATTTTTCAAATAAATTACATTTTTAGAAACTAGACTCCATTCTACAAATTTTTTTAAAAAATTAAAAAAATCAATTAGTTTCCAAAATTTATAGGGGTAGCACAACCAAAATTTTGTATTTCAAGAAATGTCCACTTCGAAAATTAGTAAAAAATCAAATATTCATTAAAAAATTATCAAAAAAATCGTGCATCAACTACATATATTAGCTAACTTCTGACCGTTGCAATTTTAAAAATACTAAAAAAAAATTCACCGTACGAGGGTCGTACAAGAGTTGCTATGTTATGTTTTTCTGACAAAAAAACACCAATTTGTGTACGTCCCTCGTTTGAACCCCTTAATCTCAACCATTTTCAAAATAAATTAGTAGTTTAGAAAGTAGACTCGGAGCACTTGAATCCTTCTTTTTGTTCCATCTCAAAATTTTGAGTGTAAGTATCCTCAATTTCACATCTAAGGTTAGTATTTCCTGATTTTAGAAAAAAGTTGTCCACTTAAGTACCCTTTTTGGGAACCATCTTTGTGCACTTACCCTGAAGTCCCCTTGTTACGTCATTAATGGGGCCTTGAGAGTTGATTCTTCTAAAAATATTTGGCTTGGAATCAAATGAACCTGACATCTAATGAATGATATAAGCTCAACTTCAATGGAGCATCCAAAGGATATCTTAGGTAGCCCTCTAGTACTTTCTACGTGATTAGAGATTCTAAGGGAAATTTGTGGGAGCAATGTCAAAAACTCGTGGAAGGAACTAATAATGAAGCCAAAGGACAAGCTTTATTTCTTGGTCTATAGGTGTGTATCCATTATGGTATCAAAAAGATGCAAATTAAAAGATACTTTATGGTAATAATCAATGCCATAAAAATAGGGGCTCACCAACTTGGTAGCAACATTTTGTTGCAAATTCAGCCATTTTTGGCTCCTTGGAAAATTTCACAATAAATCATACCTATAGTGAAGCAACCATGGAATATAAATGTGAGAGGAGAAAATAATAAGTGATTCAATTGGCTTGTGGGATACCCTTGAAAGGTTGATATAACATAATCTACATCCCAAAGTTGGTCTCGCCAACCATGCACTTGGTTGATGGAAGCACACAAATTCTCCATTTGACTCTTCAAACCATATTATCGAAGAAGGGTTGAGGACCCCCAAGCATGTGAATTAAAACATCCTAAGCATCATTGAGTACAAATATAGGTTGATTCATAATTATGGGATCGAAATCTAGATTTATCAAACAATGTGCATTGAAATGCCTTGGCTTTCAAACCATTCATCCCCAAACTTTATTTCCAAATTTGGCCATTGATACAAAAATTTGACTATTGGCAAAGAAAAGGAAACTAGTCTGCATAGGTGACATCTCTAATCTATGACTAGAGAAGGTGTTTAAAATTGACTTAATAATCATTCCACATGCAAGTTATTTATGCTCATAAACCACATATAGAAATTCAATACTGGAATTTCTTCAATGTTCATAGTAGTTCTCAATGCAATGGAAGGCAAAGGAGACCATCAAGTATGTGCCTATGACAATTATCAAACTGTGATGGTGTTAGGGAATACAAATGATTCTTGATTGGGAGTAGTAAGGGTAGTTTTTCCTTTGTAGGGAAGCACCTATTTGGCACATGGAAACATCATTACAAGACCTTCACTTTGATTTTTTATCCCTTTTGTAGACTACAATGAGGACCTTCACAAGAACCAAGCTAGTTATGGGATTAATTTCCTTAAAAATTGCTCCATCTAAAGGGGTTGACTAGTCCTTTGCAAACTTGGAGGAAAATGAAAAGGATGATAGTGAAATGAAACAATAAATTTAAAGTTAATAAAGCAATGATGGGTTCAAGGGAGGTACTCTACTTTCTTGTGTTCATTGATCATTTTAGATAAGCATTTCTAAACCTCTTTTTTCGGTTCATTTTGTTATGGTTTATGGTCAATTTTCTTATGGGGAATTATTTTCATAAGAATAATAGTCGTTTACATCAATTTAATACACTATGGAGTCAAACTAGAAAAATATGTAATCGCTTTTATTTATTTTATATATGTAATCTATCCCTTTGGGAGCAGTGATTCTGGAATATACTATGTTTTCAGGCTAGTATCCCTCTATTATTTTCCATTCCCAAGCCCTCCCTTTAGTAGTATCCCTTCTAAAATATGCTATGTTTTTAGGCTCTCCATTAGAGAAGCTCTTTTGAAAATGGTCCTTGATTTGGGAGTAATAGGGGCAAGGATTCCTTCATGAGGAGGCACTTGGCTAGTGCATGGAAATATCATTATGAGACCTTGGATTCTCATTTTCATGGCTTTTGTAGATTACAACAAGGGCCTTTGTAAGAACTGGGCCAAGTATGGGATTAATTTCCTCAATTGTGTCATAAATTTTGCTCTATCGAAAGGTAGTCCTTTACATTCCTAGAGGACAAGACAAGGGGATAATGAAATGAACCAATGAATTTAAATTCGATAAAAGCAATGATGGGGTCAAAGTAGGTACTTTGTTATCTTGTGTCCATTGGTCATTTTAGATAAGCATGACCAAATCTCTCTTTTTGGTTCATTATATTATGGTATATGGTCAATTTTAATTTCATATGGAGATTATTGTCATAGAAATACTAGTTGTTTGTGTCAATTCAATAAGCTATGAACTCAAACTAGAAAACTATTTAATAGCTTCCATTTAGTTTCTATTCTCAAGACCTCCCTTTGGGAGTATCCATTCTTAGAAATTTTATGATTATAGGCCTTCCATTGGAGTATCCCTCTATATATTTTTGGATGTTCAATATAATGGGTCTAGCCCCCTAAACCATTTTTATTGGTCCAAAAAATACTAGAGTAAAATAAAATAACTCTAGATATCTCAACATTTTTAAACTAAAATGGCACTCCTATCCCTCCTATTGTCAATAATCCTAGAGCCTATTTTACTCTTGCCACCATGATTGGATGTTGTTGGTGTGTACAAGGTTTTTTGTGTGGGCTACAAGATGTGTCCCCCATAGTGTAAGCTTATTTAACTAAGAATTTAGTATTATTTTTGCCTCCTATAATAGATTTTTTTTGCCCTCGACTCATGTTGAACTTAGTGTCAACTCTAGTTTAGTCAACCTTGATGCTAATAATGGCATTCGTGTTCCTACAACTAAGGTTTCTCCTAGGAATCATGCTATTAGTGGTGTGTTGATAGGTGATTTAGGATTGGGTCACCAATGGTCCTACACAATCATAGCTAGGTTAAGGGTTCTTTCCAAAACTTGGCTATGAGATAAAAATAAGTATTCTTCTATGTTCACAATCCTCCCTTGTGTTATTTTATGGATAGGGCATGATTGAAATAAAATACTTTTATCTTTGATGGGGCTTAGTCTACAAATTCAACAACTTGTGGCCCTCTCTTCCTAACCTACACAATTAGATATTGGAATCATGGAATCCTTTCAATGATAGAAAGATTGAGCTATTCCCTTGTGCAAGGGAATTCTGCATAGCAACTTTTTCCTCTTCAAAGGAAATAGATTTGGTGCTTGAGGGAAAGTTATGAATGTGGGGAGAGAACTCTCTCTTAATCAAGACTTGGTCTATCTCCTTCAAACCCCTCTCTAAACCTCTCAATGTTAGATCAATTTGGGTTTGAATTTCAAATCTTCCTCTCTATTTTTTGGAAGATTCCTATAATGAGGCCATTGACAATATTATTATTCATTTCTTGAAAATTGACTCTACTAGTTCCTACATGGATCACTTTAGACATAGATATATCTAAGGCTCTTCACAAGGATATTATTTTCATGATGGGGGATAGGCCTCAAAACCAATCACTTGACTATGTTGTTCTCTTCTTTAGATGTAGACGATTTTTTTCCATTAGCCACTTGCCTTGTAGTTTTCCACTCTCTCAGCATAAGGGTGTGGCTATATGGTGGAGGAATTCTTGTGAAGATCACTTGACTATTAATGTTTGCATCTCTTTAGTTTTTGGCTCCTCTTAGGATGTTGGGTCCTCCATGAACTCAAACATAGTGAGTTATGTTCTCAAAGGGGATTCTCATGTGGTTAGTGCAACTTTGGAGAGTCCCACTCTTTTGATTCTTTCAAGTCCTATTGGTGATTCACACCCACTATCTAACTTATGGCTACTCAATGTCTTATTTTCTTTGCTCTTATTTTACCCTTGACTTCAATGCAACATATACCTACCGCTAAGGTGGTTGATCAATGATTGACAACACCAACTAGATGTTCCATTGATTTTGTTGCACTCATGGATGGGCTCTCTAAGGAGGAATCCCTCCTCCTAGGTTTGAGGACTTGGTTGATAATATTTCCTAGAAAATTGTGCAAAGGTGGAAGAAAGGTCTTCCCATATCTACCTCTCAATTGCACACTAGAATGAATGGTGTGAGATTGAATATGGTAAGGTTTGGTATTATTTAGGCTAGATCCTTGGTTACTCTTTTTTGTTTAACAACTTGGTTGTAATTGTATTGATTCTCATTTAGCAACTTAGTTGCAGATGTGTTTCTTCCTTTTTTAGATTGTTGTATATGCTTTGAATTGTTATATCTGATGTATAAGATTTTTTATCCCTTCAAAACCAATTTACTTATTCAAAACTATATTTTAGAGAGATGTATTTAAAATATTTATATTAATGAAATGTAATATTTCCATAATAAAAATATCTCAAATATAAAATAATATTACATATAGTAATCTATAGTAATAAATTTTGATATTATAAATCAAGATTTATGACTGTTAATGTTAACTATGAGCCTGTCCAATTATATTATGCCCAAATTAAAAATAACTTTTTTAAAAGACTTGATTGCCAATAATAAATAAATAATTATAATTTTGAAATCCTTGACACATCATTATCGTTTTTATCAAATGATATATATGCATGTCTCATATGTTACATAATATTAAAAAGATAATTTTCATGCCCTTCTTTGGTATATTAGGGGTATGAAAATTATATGATACATAGGTATATATAAAGAATTAACTAAAAAGCACATAAAGGGGGTTGTGTGACAAATCTAATGTCACATCAATAGGTTACAAGGGTACTCTATTGAGGAAACGACAAGATGTAAGATGTTCAAAAATAAAATAAGATCTAATAATGAATATTAGAATTTAATTTAAAATGATTTGAGTTCACTATCTAGCATTCATTAGACCACACTCCTAGTTGGCTGAGTATAGTGGTGGTGGATGATAATTGTTGTCTTTTTTCTCCTCTTCATAACACTAAACTTTGGGAGATGGCATCAAATTTTACTTCTAAGTGCGGTTGTGGTAAGAGAATGCATGAGGAGGTGGAGGTAAAGTGGAAGCCATTTTGGGCATAGGAAGGTTGAACTAAGATTACAAATCATTTTGAAGATTACATTTGAATTTTTTTAATATGTAAATCTATTCATAGATATATAACATGAAAATTCAAAATTATTATTTTTCGATTTTTTTTAACAAAAATTTAATTTATATCATATTTTATTTGATTTTAAAAAAAAATCCAATCTATTTTTTATTTGAATCTTTATCAAATTTATAAGAGATTCTTACTATAACGTCTAAATAAATTAGTTAATGAGAAAATGTGTGGTCAAAAACTTATAGCCCATTATGAACGAAATAAAAATAATGCTTGCTAAAAAGACATGTTAATGTAGATTAGGAGGTTACTTTTCAAAAAAAAATCAAGAAAAGCATTGGAGATTAATTCCTCCACTATATTAAGAATCATGTGTTTTCTAATAAAACGTGGAAGACCCTACAAACCGTGCATAAGGGTTCAAAACTCTCAAAAACCATCCAATTAATACTTGAATTATTCATTACTCTCATGAGGGGGTGAAATAATTATAAATCATTTAGTGAAAGTGAAAAATATTAAACTCAATTAGATAAAACAATAACAATTTGATTTATTAATTTTATTGTTTAGATAAATATTTATGAAAAACTTAAAAAATGTATATCCATCTTAAATTCCAAATATCAAAATGAATCTAAGATGCATAATCTTACAACTCTCCAAAAAAATTATTAAGAAGAGCATGTAACATCAAACTTTGATTCAAAATAAAACTTAATTAAGCATTGTTCATTCAAAAGAAAATTTATTTCTCTAAAAATAAGATTTATAAGCAAAAAATTTATCCTAAAAACTATGAGAACAAGAAATATATTTCTAGAACTTACAAGTTCTTCAAAAATTATAATAGATGCGATTTGGTAATAAAGAAAATGAGTATTCAAAGAAAGACAATAAGAGGTATTTTAGTAACAAGAACCTTAGGAACAAAAAAAAAAAAATGATCTAAATCAAATTCATAATCAAATTCAAAATAACAACAGAATCAAAATCAAACAATTATTTGTTGTACTATCATTTTTATTTCTATTAATAATGAATGGATCCTAAATCATGATGTATATATTTGATATCTTAAAAAATATTGTGCATTAATGATAAAATATATATAAGACATTACTTAGTCATAGAAGCACAAAGATAAGATAAAGCTAACATCTCTAATAATTTTATAGGAGATACATTAGTTATTCTTAAAAAAAAAATGTTCTTTCATGTTCTCAATTGACATAAGAAAAATTTAAATTTATTCTTAACAAAGATATCTATTTTATTAAAATCGTGATGATTCCACAATTATCCAAGGCATTTACAAGAATGATCTTTATATTTTCAGTGGTTTTTCAACAAAAATATATGTTTTCATTTAAACCAATATTGATAGTTAGTTTTGGCATGAAATCTAGGTCATTTAAATATTAGAAATCAAAGCAATATGATTTACCCAAAATTAAAAATAATATAGATGCTTGTAAAGGTTGTCTACTAGGTAAATAATATACTTTTTATTTCAAAAATAATTATATCAACAATTATTCTAAACCTCTAGAACTAGTCCATAGTGACATAATAAGACATTTATAAGTATTGTCTTTTAGTGGATCTTTGTATGTCCTAATATTTTAGTAATGATTACACCATAATGATATGAGCATACTATCCTAAAAATAAAAATATTTGTATAGGATACTAATCTAATCTTAAATTAAAAAATATAAGAACAAAAAATCAGTGATTGTTTTAGTGGCTAATATTCATCAATTGGCTAATAGTTTGAGCTATAATGTGACTTGAATTGCCACATTTTTACAAAATTTTATTATAGTCTTATTTAAATTGCCAAAAAAATTATTTTATTAAAAAATATAACTCAAAAATTTGCCACAATATTCAATACATGATTAGATTAGATTCACCTAAATTTTATAAATTATAGTAGAAATCTATATTAATTCGCCAATACTATATCATATTTATTAGTTGATTTAGGACCATATTTCTAATCTTTAGTTTCCACCATTGATTTATAATATAATCTAATCGCCCTTCTTGTATTCCACGATTTAAAATGTACCCACAATCTATAATGCTCATGGGACCCACAATTTTGAGTCTCATGAGCATTATAGATTATGGGTACATTTTACCTCACAAAGTATAACGAGGGTTGTTAGATCAACGATCTAAAAGAAATTTTGAGCCCCATGAGAATTATAGATCGTGGGTACATTTTACCTTGCAAAATACAATGAGGGCCATTATATTATATTTTAAAACAATGGTGACAAGTAAATATTACAGTCTACCCCTTAAACCCATCAATAATTTCCATTCTCGGGCCCTACTTTTTCATGAGATTTTTTTTAGATTGGATGGATTCACCATCATAATTAATGCATTTTCCTATTGTTTTTCAAGATTCACCAAAATTTTGTACAAAATTTTAGTGATGTAAAAAAAATCACCAATAAAATTAATATTTTTTTCAAGAAAAAGGAAAGATTCAGCAATACAAATTAATATTTTTCCCTAAAAAAATGAAAGATTCGCCGAGATTTTATATCTTTTTTTGAGGGGTTCTTACATTTATCACTGTAAATAATACAACAAAGTACATAAATAGAGAGATTGAAGAATTTGATCATTCTTGTGGAGTTTAGAGGGAATTTGCCACTCCTTGTTATCTGCAGAAAAGTGATAAAGTGGAAAGAAAAAATATAATTATTATATAAATAATTAAATCCATGATGCATTTTACTAATATACCAAATATTTTATATGTTGAAAAAATGAATATTATCATTCAAATTTGTATTTGGCTACCTTCAAATGCATTAAAATTATCAACACTCTTAGAAATATGGATGAAAAATAAACCTAATTTAAAGCCTCACTTCAATGTCCATACCTAAAACAAAATAAAGAAAATTGATCCAACATCATTCATTTATATTTTGTAGGATATATAAAAAGAATGAAAGTATGGAGGCTCTATAACCCTTCAAAAGGGGATTTTGTATTGAACAAAAATGTTTATACTTGAAAATCCTTTATCTCCATTCAATCTATTGAAACCTATGAAGAATTTACTATTTATGAATAAAATATTAAAATATAATTTATTGAATTGAAGAGAAGGAATCTATGAATAATCCTCAACCCAAAGTCTCACATGGATTCAAATCCTAATTCAAAAATCTAACATAGAGAATATTTCCTCAATTAAAATGACTAAAATCAACATACACATCATGCCTTCATGACTTTTTATGAAAGTAAACCTCAAACTTTGAAGAAGCTAAGAAAGATAAGACCTAGGTGTAATACAGTTAGAGTATGACACTTTAATTAAAATAAGACTTCAAATCTTGTACCTCTATTATTAGAAATAAATATCATTGATTTTTTTTTATTATAAAAAGTTAAATATAACTTTAATAATGAAATCGACAAATATAATATAAGAGTATTCACTAAAGACTTCACTCAAACACATGGTTATGATTATGATGAAATATTTTCTTTAATGAAAAAAAAAACATTGTAAGGATGTTTCTTGCTTTAGCAATTTGAAATAGCTAAGAGATTTACCAAATAGATGTCAAAAACATATTTATGAACGGTGGTTTAAAAACATGTGTTTCAACCCAAAGCTTTTGAACAATTAAACAAAAAATGTGTATGTAAATTAAAAAACCTTGGTATGGTTTGTAATAAGCTCCTAGATTTTGATATACAAAGATCATAAGTCTTTTGAATTCCTTAAATTCTCTTTTTATTATTCTAACAATAATTTATTTACTAAAATTGAAAATGTTCATACTATTATAATTGTGTCTTTTATATTGATAAAATTAAGATTGAAAGGATCCAAACCCTTGTACTAAATACCAACCAACCAACAAATAGAACAAGTACCATGAGATATGGGACAAACCATGTAAATCATGTAGGGAAATTTGAGTCATCTCATAAAAGCATCCAAAATCTGTCATGCCTTCGGTAACGTTAATTTCAATTAGATTGCCTCAAAAATACGTACAACTATGTAACAAAGTAGACTCAGACACGGTTCATTTCCCACATTAATCCTTCTAGAGAAGCTTATGTAAATTCAATTTCAACAACTTGGATAAACATATTCTATCCAAGAAACATGAAACATGAAAGATGAAACAGAACAATGAACACACAAGATTTACGTGGGGAAAACCCTTTCGGGTAAAAAATCCCACACTCCAAAAGCTCAGATCGCCATTGTATTATTCATGCAACAGAATAGTTACAAATGCAACTCAAACACTAAGCCTTTACAGATATTGCATCTTGTTTCATTCTGGATATAAACTGGTAGCAACCCTGTTATATTTCCCTCTCTCCTTTTTTTACATTTCCCTGATCAACCTCTCAGTCCATTACAAACTTTGCACTGTTACAATACTATCACATAGTATACAAAGTAGATTCACATAGAGAGAGAGAAGTCTCCTCCTTCGGAATAGTATTCTCATTCTCCTTCTCCAACCCCAACCGTCAAACATTACAAAGAGTTCCATTTTGTTCACACTCTCAAATGATTTTTGTGATCTTCCAACGGTCACAACAGTTCAACTTCCAACGGTTTACATTCTTCTTCTCTCATTGGTTCAAAGCAATCCATGTAAGACAATATTCGGTCAAAATTATTCAATCTATATCCGTGTATCGGTGAGACACCAGTCCGTGTCTCACTGATGCCAAACTGATCATTTGACAATCGCTCATTGCACAATCTTTTATCGCTCCATCGCTCTAACTTGGTGAAGTCTCACCAACCAAAAGACTATCGGGTTGAGATCCTGCCTCAGAGGGAGTCTCCAAAGCTCCTCTGATAGTTCATGTCATACCGATCTATTTGTTTAGCTCCCATCGGGAAGACTTACCCCAATCGATTCCATCGGCTAGACCAATATAGTCGAAATGATAATCCAAAGCTAGGCTGAAGACCCAGGTTACTCTGATGCCACTCAGGAATGATCCATTGGCAGGACTTTCTCTGATCCCAATCCATCGGTTGGACTTCAACCATCGGACGAAGATCTCAAAGCTAGACTGAAGTCATGTTTCACACCGATGAAGAACCATCAGCAAGACTCATGTCGACCATACCCCATTAGTCAGAATTCAACCATCATACGAAGATCTTAAAGTTGGGTCGAAGTCATATGTCACACCGATGAAGAAACGTCATGTCAGCCCGACAAAGTCCCATTGGTCAGAGTCATACAGATATAGCTTTTCGGTTGGACTTTTACTGTCGATGTGAGTTCATAACCTCATACTGATATCTCTTGTCACGTCAGCCACCTTCATTGCCAGGACACACCAAAGGTCACACCGATATGTCCAAAGAAGGAACTTCACAAGGAGAACTCAAATCGGGCTGAGTCACACTGATCTCATAGACAATTTAGGATCACTATGCATATTGGCGAAACATCTCAACGATCACACCGAAATCGCTCTCTCAGAGGTTTAGGCTAGTGGGATTGAGGCACATAATTCCAAAAACATCCCACTTGATGAAGATCACACTGGCACCTCCAGAGCACTCAGGAACTACTAAGATCATGTTGGCACCACCAATTCAGACCTTGATTTGTTCAAGTCTCTGTTCAGTAGCATTCAAGACACCCAATCAACAAGTTTCCATAGATAACAGTCTACCAAACAATCTGCAACAAAATCAAGTATCCAACTGCAACTAACTATCCAACATTACAACTAACCACAGCCTTCCATGAAACCACATAGATCTCAAACATGCTCTCATGCTCCATCAAGACTTATGCACCAACATCTAAGATGTCCACCATTCAGGCAACAATCCCTACCATCCTCCAACATGCCACCTATGGAAGAAAGGTACAATCCAAGGTGAATATGAACTAGTCCAATGAACACAAGAAAAATATCCCAGTGATATCAACAACGAGAAACTACCATCACTCTAGAAAACAAGATAAAAACATCAGCTAGAACAACAATCAGACTAAATGCTTTTATCCAACTGATAAACCCATGTGACTAAAAAATACCACCAACGGCAAGTGCTAGATCATCCAATCATCCATACCTTAAAGGTATCGAACATTGGTAAACTTATGCCCCATGCATAACCAATCCATGCACTTACAACTGCAAGCTCCACGTGTAAGAAAATCGATGAAGAACAAACACTTTCAAGAACTCACACTGCATGAGTCATGCCAAAAATTGAAATAATTTCAAAGGGAAAAACAAGTCTACCAATCTGCAACACAAAGAAAGTGTAACCATGTAGTACCAAGGACCCAACTCCAAACTGATATGCAAAACCTGCAAACAAGTTGCTGCAAGAAAAAAATCTCTTCTAACCAGTCTGCACAACTCTTCCATGTAGT
This sequence comes from Sequoiadendron giganteum, assembly GCA_007115665.2. Classification (NCBI taxonomy): domain Eukaryota; kingdom Viridiplantae; phylum Streptophyta; class Pinopsida; order Cupressales; family Cupressaceae; genus Sequoiadendron; species Sequoiadendron giganteum. Next base: position 604,266,612 of record CM021105.1, read on the forward strand.
CCAAATCCAACAAAGAAAACAATATTATGTGAAACCACACATTCAGGAAGATCAGTAAGACCAAAGAGAATCTGCAAATCATAACATGTAGCTCGTCCTTCTACAAAACACCTCCAAGTATCAGTTGTGCCAAGTAATATCTTCTTTACATCCCCAACAGAAAAGCCTTAACAACATCCAACAGATTAAACCACATGAATGTAAGCTCCTCAAAGAAGATCGAACTACTCTATTTCCTATTTCAAGAAATCAGCCCACTACCATCCCCTATGACATCATAAATGAAAAATTTGTACCAAGGAGATAACCAATTTTTCCATCTCTCATAGTGAATCCTTCAGAACCATCTGACCATAGCTCAAGATCCACCTTGGACCAATGAAAGAAATACATAACACACCTGAGAGAAACAATGGGCGCTACCTCTCAAGTTATAAACTGTCGAGAAGACCAAGAGTTGGAATGAAACAATTCCTCCAGGATATCCAAATCACTATGACTCATCCAAAAACTATCTCCTCATAGGTCTCTATTGAATTGACATTCAATCAAGGTATAGGCTCCTCGGATTTTCTTATTCTCCATGTATTCATGATCACCTGCAAACAATCATCTCGTGCCAAACTCCAAATGCAACACAACAATATCATGAAGTATCAGGAAAATGATCAAAGCACCCAATACACAAAGAATTTACCAAGATCAATGTCAAAGCTCCAACTGCAGTATCAAGAACTTAACATGGTATCATGATCTTTCCATCCCCTTTTAGGAAATGCCATGCTTTAAGTGAAGAAATCATGATCTCAAGAGTAATGCACAATGTCAAAACTTCAACTCAAAAGCAAGAGTATACCATGACATAAAACAAACAAGCTCCAAACCAATATCACCTTTCAAGCACCAACAACACCTCAACCCAAAGAACACACAATTCCTCCATGGTTTCAAAATGCTAACCATCTTCAAATAGTGGCTATACCAATGCGAAAGAACCCTTATGTAGCAACAAGATCAAAGAGTTCCTCTTAGAAACATCAACAAACTAAAGAAGACAAATTATTAACAGTCACTACTAAAGCTCCCACTGAACAGTGACACTGAGCTTTCCAAGCTTCATGACCAACCATCTCCAAAACTAAAAATATCTTCCAGGCCCACAAACATATAGTTGTACTACTAATTATCCCAAGTGAAACCAATATCTCATAAGTAAGGATATTCACCATGCTACAAGACTCCATAATTCATTTATCATCCATCCTCTTACCTCAAAACAACCACACTAATGCACAAGTGACCACAAACAAGGACAACTTACAAGTTTTCATAAACATTGAATCAAATCGCGTGGATATAAATAGTCCACTTCCAACTTGTCCCACTACAAACATATGGGTAAAGACAACCCACAACATTGCACAACCCATAGATCCAATTAATGAAACATGAAGACTCACAACCACATAAATGTCTTGCACAATATGAGGTCTCACAAGATAAAAAACATGTAGACACCTTGACTCAAACACCAAATCAAGTACAGATCTGATTTTCCACACATGTCCACACCAAGCACCATAGTCTAGGAATTCATCAAGCATTACCATAGAAACGATGAGTGACTAATCATATACCAAAAATTTCTATGCAGAGAAAGAATCGCACCTTCTCTCACCATGCACAAAGCATGCAAGTAGAGCTACAACTATCTCATCTACTAGCACTCAGAGGAAGCAGGGGTCTAGAAAATAGCAAGTTTTCTTGACCATGTAAAACCTACAAAACCATAAAAAAATGAAAGTACAATACATCCTTAAAAAGGAAATAGCAGTTCAAGAACCCCAGGTCTATTTCAATCCAACTCCAAAACCACCAATATGCACATGCATCTGAGAAAGAGATAGGCTATTTTAGAAGCTTTCAAATCATCTAATGACTAACTCCATAGCCTTCATGCATTCAAGGTTAACAAAAAACAACGCTTTCCAACACCAAGAAACGCCACCCAGCATAAGCACTCTCTTCCATGGCTGAGAAACAACCCACGCCTCTCTATATTACTAGGGAGCCTCTTACACAAACAACCAATACAAGATCATTACTACTACACAACCACAAAGCAAAAAAATGCACCTCATACATCAAGGTTATACTATTGCCAACTAGGAGACACAGATCATAGCAATTAAATATGACCAACTCCATTGTCTCCAACTTCACCATCCTTCAAGCTTTGTGTTGTCTCTGAATACCACAAGACTTCCACTCACCAAAGGATCAATACATCAGTCGATTCCTCTAGATTTCCTCAAGCCTGATAGACTAAGAAATCTTCACAGGAGAAATACCCAGAACCAACAACCAAGAGAAGGCTCGGTACCACTTGTAGGGAAATTTGAGTCATCTCAAAAAAGCATCCAAGATCTGTAGTGCCTTCGATAACTTTAATTTCAATTAGATTGCCTCAAAAACACCTACAACTATGTCACAAAGCGGAATAAGACACAGTTCATTTCCCACATTAATCCTTCTAAGAGAAGCTTATGTAAATTTAGTTTCAACAACTTGCATAAACAAATTCTAGCCAGGAAACATGAAACATGAAAGATGAAACAAAACAATGAACAAAAAATATTTACGTGGGGAAAACCCTTTCGGGTAAAAAAACTCCACTCCAAAAGTTCATATCGCCATTGTATTATTCATACAACAGAACAGTTACAAATACAACTCAAACACTAAGCCTTTAAATAGATTACATATTGTTTCATTCTGGATACAAACTGGCAGCAACCCTGTTCTATTTCCCTCTCTCCTTTTTTTACATTTCCTTGATCAACCTCTCAATCCATTACAAACTTCACATTGTTACAATACTCTCACACATTAAACAGATCAGATTCACAGAGAGAGAGAGAAGTCTCCTCCTTCAAAACAACATTCTCATTCTCCTTCTCCAACCCCAACCATCGAACATTACAAAGAGTTCCATTTTGTTCACACTCTCAAATGGTTTGTTGATCTTCCAATGGTCACAACAGCCCAACTACTAATGGTTTACATTATGCTTCTCTCATTGGTTCAAAGCAATCCACGTAGGAAATTAATTCGGTTAAAATTCTTCAATCTATATTCGTGTATCGATGAGACACTAGTCTGTGTCTCATCGATGCCAAACTAATCATTTGACAATCGCTCACTACATAGTCTTCTATCGCTCCATCACTCTGACTTGGTGAAGTCTCACCGACCAAAATACTATCAGGTTGAGATCTTGCCTCGGAGGGAGTCTCTAAATATCTTATGACAGTTCATGTCATACTGATCTATTTGTTCAGCTCCCATCGGGAAGACTTACCCCGATCAATTCCATCGGCCAGACCAATACAGTCAGAACGATAATCCAAAGCTAGGACAAAGACCTAGGTTACTCTAATGCCACTTAGGAACGATCCATTAGCAGGACTTACTCTGATCCCAATCCATCAGTCGAACTTCAACCATCGGACGAAGATCTCAAAACTAGACTGAAGTCATGTTTCACACTAATGAAGAACCATTGGCAAGACTCACACCGACCATACCCCATTGGTCGGACTTCAACCATCAGACGAAGATATTAAAGTTGGGCCGAAGTCATACGTCACACTGATGAAGAACCATCATGTCAGCTCGACAAAGTCCCATCGGCCAGACTCACACAAATATAAATTTTCGGCCGGACTTTTACTGTCAACGTGATTTCAAAACCTCATACCAATATCTCATGTCACCCCAACCACCTTCATCATTAGGACACACCAAAGTTCACACCGATATATCCAAAGAAGGAACTTCACAAGGAGAACTCAAATCGATTTGAGTCACATCGATCTCACAGATAGTTCAGGATCACTATGCAGATTGGCCAAACATTTCAGCAGTCACACCGAAATCGCTCTCTCAAAGGTTTAGGCCAATGGGATTGAGCCACACAATTCCAACAAATCAACAAGGAAAATTAGAGTGAGATAAAACTACAACCAAGATTCCACACACAAAATTAAACAAAAATGAAATAGTATGTAACCCTAAGGCCCCTCTTAGGCAATACTGAATTCAACTTTATTTAAATGTACACATTGTTCACTTTAGAATGAGATTAGGAGATAGAATTAGGAAGACCTTTTTTAGCCTATGTACAAAAATCCCTAAAATATTATCATCCAAGTCCTTATAAAAAGGAGGAGTGGGGGGGAATCCTCCCTAAAGGGCCCATCATTTTACGCAAAAAGAATAGTGAAATGGTTAGGCATAGTATCCAAATTAGAAAATACCACCACATGATTAGGTTGAAGCTAAACCAAAATCTAAGGCATAATTGGCTAAATGATTAGAGTACAAGGTGGTTGGGACTCTTGAATGGGAGTTAATGGAGTCATTGGGGCAAGACATTTTAGAGACACTCTAGGTGCATGAGAGCCAAAATCCTAAGAAGATTCATCATCTTGAGAGGAGCCATCAACATGGGAGTCATAGGCATGAATAGTTAAGTGATCTTTGTCAACATTCTTCCACTAAGTCACTACACCCTTACAACATGAGAATGGGTCCAACTAGCAGCTAGATGACCAATGGTATTGAGTTCAAGGCCTATCTACCAACATCAAAACATCCCCATGAAGAGGCTTGGAGATATCAATGTCTACCAAAATATGAGTGAAAATAGAGTGCCTCATGTAAGAAGTGGTAGATTCAAGCTTCAAGAACTATAATCTAATAGATTTTCCTATGGCTTCATAGAAAGAATCTTCCCAAGCATGGAGAGTTAGATTCAAAAGGTAACTCGCACAAATCTAATATGTAGAGGTTTAGAAATGGGGTTGAATGAAGAAAACCAAGGCTTGACTGAGATAGAGTGATCGTCCCATAACTGCATTCTACCATCAATCACCAAATCATTTTCCTTTGAAGAGTCAAATGAAACTATGAAGAAAACCCTATAATAGGGGAAGAGCTTGATTTTTCCCTTGATGATAGGCATCCAAGAATTCAAGACCCAATTGTGTAGATGAGGGAGAAAGGGCCCAAAATTGCTAAATCTACAAACTAAGCCCCTTTATAGATGAAAATATTTATTTTTCAAAACATCCTTACAACAAATCACCACCAATGAAGATTTGACATAATTGAGGGGCTATAATTTCTCCTACATAGGGAAAGCTACAACTCCAAGACTCACAACATTAGTAAAGGATTGCAAATGACTAGCATCTATAGCCAACTTTACACCACCAGTAGGAAATGTGTATGAGGAAATAATAGTTTATAGAGTAGGGAAAAACTAGCCTTGGCATTGTTATCCATGTGAGCATCTTATACAAGGGGCATAAAATTCATATTGAAACCCATGAATATTTCCTTTGAACCAATATCCAAAAATATAGCACTAGAGTTAGGAACAAATAACCCTGACGAACAAAGAGAGTCAATGTTGAAGAAACATTCATGCAAGATTCTGAAAGAACAATGTCTAGGCATATAGTCTCTAAATTTCCCCTTGAAACACCATAGTGAAAGTCACTAGCAGTGTTAGGGATCACATCAATGGCCAAAACCATGGACAAGGCAACAAGTGGAAAGGGTGATAATAGAGATTGTGAACCAAAAGTTGTAATGGTCGACAGAGCAACCCGTAGAATATTATTATAATTATTTTGTATATGGATTACATACTAGTTGCAAGTAATTCTATATTTATAATTCATAAGTTTATAATCAAACTGAATCAATCATTTGAGATGAGTGATTTAGGTTTTTTTCATCATTTTGTGAAAATAATTATTCTAGCATTGATATTTTGTTGAGATATCTTAAACAATATATGCACATAATTTGACTAAAAAATATAATATGATGTATTCTAAACCACTTGTTATAACTATTAAGGTAGATATTAAATTAAAGCCTAAGCCATTATGTACAAAGAATTTTTTTGTAAAAATAGCTAGTTGGAATTTTAATCTATCTAGAAATCCATCTAGACTTGATATTATATATATAGTAGGTATTGTATTTTAAATTTGTGCAAAATATTTATATGGATTGTTAAAAAATGATAATGAGAATATTAAATATACTAAAAGTACACTTAATTATTATCTTTATTATTCTTACATCAAAAATATTAATTTATTTCTAAGTTATTATGTTGTTGATTACATTGGTGGTTCTATTCATAGGAAGTCTATTTTAGAGTATGTCTTCAAATATGATATAGGATGCTAACACATTAGTAATAAAAAATAATTTATCATAACATTTTCATCCACAAAAGGTTGAATATAGAAGTGTAACAAAAAGCAATAAAATAATTAGTGTGACTTCAAAGATTATTGAAAGAACTGCATGATTAGTAGTGAGAATTTTTTTTTTGTGATAATCAATATTATATTATTCTTGCTAAGAATTAAGTTCAACACCAACAAACAAAACACATTGAATTTTATGTATATTTTATTCAAAAAATTATATCAATAATAAAATTACTCTCCAATTATATTAAATTAATGATCAAAAAACAAATATATTTACAAAACCTTTATACAAATATTTTATAAATTTAAAATAATATTAAAACTTAAAAAATAAATATAATAATACATCTTAAAAATTAACTATATACATAAATTCTAAAGTTAGATGCAATATGATGATATATAAATCCTAAACCCACACATAAACTCTCTTCCCTAAAAATGTATAACAAATGTCGATAATTTTTTTCTTTTGTATATTCATTTAAATTCCTATTTTAATCCTAAATTCTCACAACTGACAAATAATTAACTCTTATACCTAAATACCTCTTATAAGAAGTATAAGTTTATTTGTTTTTATAATCTTATCAAATTTCCATTATAATTTTAAGGGATCATGGCTCTTGATCTCTCCATAAAAAAAATTTGTTTCAACCATCATGAATATTTCTAAGAGTTTACATATTCTGTAATTTAAATAAATGTAATATAGAAAAAAAATCAATTATATTTGAAAAGGAAACATATCTCTATGAGGCTCTGACAGGTGTTGATGGAGGCATACAACACTTTCACCTCATGATGGCCACTATCCATTGTGGGTTTGTTATTTCTCTAACCCTTTTGCTCTATAGTGCCTTGGTGTTTTTCTATGTTCTTTCTTAGTTTTTATTATCTGGAGTGGTCTCCTAGTGGCTTCTCCCCACCTTGTGAAAACCCTCTAGATTCATCATTTTTCTTTGTTCTTTCCCTAGAACCGCTTGTAAGGGGCAATCTATGGAGGAGATGCCCCATCATTCGGATGACCCCCTTGGGGGTGTGGCGGTTGAATGGCCTTTAAATCCTACTAGTGGTGCAAACAATGGTAGTTAGTCTTTCAAAGACATTGTTGCGAAGAAAGGTAAGCATGTGATCCTTGACTCGACACGCTTCTTGACCATGGATGATGGCGAGTGTCATCGAAACCCTATCTCTAGATGCAAACCAGGTAAGTGCCCTCCCCTAGATAGCACAAAAGAATTCTGGATTCTGAATGATGATATGGCTTCGGCCCTTGACAATGAAGATTCTCATTTAAAAAATGTTACAATTTTTTTGCTACTTTAGATTCTTCAAAAATCTTGGCGAGGAAATACCTCGACCAGTGGATGATTAATGTGTGAAATAAGAAATTGGGAATTTTGTATTCATTTTGTAGAATGATACAAAGGAGACTATTTTTAATCACATTTAAAAATCGTGATATACAAGAACAAGTAATTAATTAAGAATTTTGGTCTATTGGGAATTCCCTTTTTAGGGAAATTGCCTAGTCTTCCAACCTGTTAAGTGAGGAGGTGCTCGCACTCTCCTACTCACCTACGGCAAGATATTTTAAGCTGTGAAAACCCAAAAAATGTGGGGATAAAAGTGGTCAACCACACCATGTTTGAGAGCAGGCCTGCACCCTCAGACCACAAGCTAAATGCACAAGAGTTGTCCTAGAGCAGGTCAAAAAACAAATTAAGAGGATAAAAAGATCCTCACCATCGTAAAGAATAAAATAAAGGCTTTCGACCTCGCTGCCAGTGAATGTTTTACTGAACAGCTTCATCTTGAGGCTGAGGGAAAAAATGATGCACCTAATCTAACTATTGATCCTCTGATCTTGGATACAACCTGCACCGAGCTTGGGGACTCGGTACAGGAAATTCTGACCCCTTCTAACTTGGATAAGTCATGTCATATCCCCAAAGTAGAATCCAGAGATGGTGAGTCTTTGTGTTGGTTGGACTCGGGTCCAAAGAAAACAAAAGATGAAGATAAAAGCATGAACCTCGAAGGGGAGATTAATAATAAATAACTTACTCTTGATTGTCAAGCATGGAATATAGATGAGGCAAAAAAAATCTTTGTAACCAAAGAGGCTAGCCCTCCCTAGGCTTAACAAGAGGGAAAAGATGCTACAACCCCGCTAAGGGACTCAGGAGCTAAAGGGGAATTAAATATTCAAAGGCAAGGAAATGAATAATCAGAATGTTGGGAAGGATAAGAAAACCTTTGTAAAGGAATGGCTTGGACAAAAAAAGAGAGGAAGGAAAAAGAAACAAAAAGAAGACATGGTGCCTTATAAAAGAAGTGAAAATAAGAAAAATGAGTTCTCTAAATGCTTTGAGGGATTTAGGAATCTAGAGGATGAAACGCAAGATATGGATGTAGATGAATCTTAAATGCATATCTTGGAATGTGAGGGGATTTGAATCCCTGTATAGAAAATATTGCATAAGGAGGTTTGTTAACCAGATCAAAGACAAGGATGTGATAATGCTACAAGAAGTTAAAGCTATTAACTACAATCTAGAATCGAGTCTCAAATTCATTTGGAAGGATTCTACCTTCTACAGTTCCAAACATGAGAAAGGAAAATGAGGTTCTACAATTCAGTTACCTAGAAAATGGAAAAGTTAGGTGACAGATCAGAGGCCCTTGTAATAGGGCAGTTTAATTTTGTCTGGAAAAGGAAGGCATAAAATTTGGAATTTGTTCCATTTATGCCCTGAATGAATATAGGCAAAGATGTGAGTTGTGGGATTGGTTGAACAAGCTGCCAAAGATCCCATGGGTATTGAGAGGTGATTTTAATATGGTAGAGAACCAGAAAGATAAGTCAGGTGGAAATGACATGGGGTGGAAAGGAAATGAAAAGTTCTTCTGGTACATAATGGAAAATAAACTAAAGTTAGTTGACCCCCTTGAAGGTGCAAAGAAGGATAACAAAGAAATTTGGTTTACTTGGTGCAATTTCCAAAGTGGCAGTAGAAGAATCTATTGCAGACTCGACAAATTCTATGCCAATAAAAACTTGTTCTCCTTTGATCAAGTCGAAGGATCCAACTCAAGAGTCAAGGTCATAACTTGGACTCTTTCATACCATCACCCCATCACAGCAAATTTGGCAATTGGGAGTAGAACCAATACCCCTCCCAAGAGAACAAACATTTTTATCCTCAATTCAAGCCTTCTAAGAGGGGAAGACTGTGATTACACTATTGTCTATGTCGAGAAAGTCAGCTAAGAGGCTATGCTCGGCGCTGTGGTTCCCTGCTAGGGCAGCGATGCCTTAGCTGCGTCTGATCTCTCCTTGGCTGCGTGTGTCTTCTGCTTTGTTTGCAGGTGGCTGCGTTGGTTCTCTGGTGCGTGGAGCTGCTGTGTGTGGAGTGCGGTGTGGGGATTGCTACGAGGGTTGTTTTTTCTGTGTGTGGGGTTTGCTGCGTGAAGAGTGTGGCGTGGAGCGTGGTGGAGGGTCTATTGCGGGGTTTTTGAGGTGTGGAGTCTTTTTGGTGCTGCGAGGGTTGTTTTTTCTGTGTGTGGGGTTTGCTGCGTGAAGAGTGTGGCGTGGAGAGTGGTGGAGGGTCTGTTGCGGGGTTTTTGAGGTGTGGTTGATGATGGCTGAAGGCTCCGAGAGCTTGGCGATTCCGGGTATGGACATGCATGCTTCGATGATGAATAACTCTTTTGTGGGTGAGAGTTCCAAGCTCAAGAAAGTGAATGGTTGCTTGCCGCGGAGTCACGCTCGTCCGGTTTTGGTTATCTCTCCAGAATCGGTGCATGAGGACTTTGCTTATTGGACTCAACACGTGTTGATCTATAAATTTTTGGGTATTCGGGCCCCCCTCTCGACTTTGGAGTCTTGGATGTGCCGTACCTGGAAGGTTGAAGGTGACTTTGATATTTTGGTGGCGGGGAATGGATTCTTTATGGTTGATTTTTCTTGCATTTCAGATCGTAATCGGGTTTTTGAGGGGGGGCCGTATTTTTATAATCATGTGGGTTTATTCATGAAACCCTGGCATGGGGGTTTCAATGCCGCTGAGGATTTGCCTTCTCGAGTTCCTGTATGGGTTCGTCTGCCATGGCTTCCTTTGGAGTTTTGGAGAGAAGATATTCTGCAACGGATAGCGGCCTTGTTGGGGAAGCCTGCTGCCATTGCTCAGAATACTTTGGATAAAAAGGTATTTTCTTTCGCTCGCATTTGTGTTGAAATTGATTTAAATAATCCTTTGCCAGATTCTCTGGAGATTTGTATTGGCTCTGCCTCTTGGATTCAACAGTTAGATTATGAGTCCCTTCCTTTCCATTGTTGGTTTTGTCATGAGTATGGTCACCTTCAGCGTCAGTGTCCTCGGATTTCCAAATCGATTGGGGTCCCTTCTTCTACATCTTGGGGGCCTTCGGTGGAGAAGGCAGATAAAAGCAAGGTGGAGCATTACAAGATTGCTGAGCATTGTGGCTCTGTTGTTTCTTTCCGCTAGAAGCACCTTTCTGAGTGGCCTCCTGGGGGCTCTGAGGAGGATAGGCGGGAGCTTGCTCATCTTTTGGCTTCCCGGGCTTGTAATTCGTTGAGGGGACCTGCTATTTTAGCTTGGGATGGCTCTGATATGTCTGGGAAGTACTCTGTGTCTACTGGCTATAAGCATTTGGGGAGACAGTTGTTTGGGGATATTCTGGTCCCTTGGTGGAAGTATGTTTGGCATAAGTTATCTTGGCCCAAGTGCAATTTCTTCATGTGGTTGGTGGCTCATAACCGGTGTCTTACTTGGGATAATTTATGCAAGCAGGGTTTCCAGGGTCCCTCTTTTTGTGTGTTGTGTCGTGAGGCTAAGGAGTGTGCTTCTCATCTCTTCTTCCAATGTTCCTATGCTCGGGAGATTTGGCATTTTTGGTGGCGGGTGTGGAATATGCCCTGTCGGCATGTTTCTTCTTTGGCTGAGTTCGTGGATCAGGGGAGTAGGGCCCCTGTTTCTACTCCCTTTCTTCAAGCTGCTTGGGTGATTGGCCCTTCCTTCATCATTTGGAATCTTTGGTTGGAGAGAAATCGTCGGATTTTTCAGGATATGATGATGGGGGCCCCTCGCTTGTGGTGGAAAATTTTGCATTTTGTGGGAGAAACGATCGCTGCCAAGTGTGATCTGTCTGATCCGATTGCTCCTTCAGATGTTGGCTGTTTCAACCGCCTTCATCTGCCTCCTTCACATCAGCAGCTTAAGCGCAACAGGTGTAGACATCCTACTCCGAAGGTGAATAGGGAGGGAAGATGGTCTCCTCCTCCTCAAGGCATCCTTAAAATTAACATGGATGGCTCTTCTCGTGGAAACCCTGGTCATGCTGGAATTGGTGGTGTTGGTCGGGATAGTTCTAGGGATGTTCAATTTATTTTCTCTATTTATAAGGGTCTTCATACTAATAATCTTATGCAGGCTCAGACAATTTTAATGGCTGTGGAGCATGGCAGTAAGTTGGGGTGGCGCAGGATTATATGTGAATCTGATTCCCAGGTTGTGGTGAACTTGTTGAACAGGCGGAGGTTAGAGGATGTTAGTTGGCACCTGGCTTTGATTATTGATCAAATTCTCAATCTTTGTGTTTCTCTTGAGTTTGTTACTTTCACTCATATTCCTAGGGAGTGGAATGGTGTTGCTGATTGTTTGGCCAAATGGGCTTCTGATCATATTCATGATTGGCATTTGGTTGATCGAGATCAATTACCCCCTGATTTGTCTCAACAGTTGGACCATTTGGTGGAGCTTGATAAGGCTATGTAATGTTTTAGCTCTGTAATTTCCTCTTGTTTTAATAAATTTTTACCCCTCTTTTATGTAAGAGGGGAAGACTGCAACAATGCAATCTTCACCTTAAGAGAAATAAATAAGTGGTTGCATCGGGATAAGTTTTCCATTGAAAGGTGGAAGACAAATGTACAGAGATGGAAATGAATCTTTCAAACCATTGGGGAATAGAAAGCAAAGGATAAAAGGAAAACTAAGAACTTTTTGCGGGAGAAACTCTTCCATGCAAAGGGTATGATCCAAAATGATCCCCAAGACCTTGAGGTAAATAAAGAGCTCATAAGCATCAGGGGTGGCCTAAGGAAATTATAGAACTATAGGGACCAAGGTTTCAAGAAGAGGGCAAAGGTATATTGGGCAGCCCGAGGAGATAGAGGGACCAAGTTTTTCTTCAAATGCTTGAAGGATAAGGAAGTTAAGGAACAGGTAAATGTCATATGGGATGAAAGGGGGTTGGTAAAAGACTCAGAGGGCATCAAAGAGAAAATTTTCCATTATTATAAGGGCTTCTTCATTGTCGAGTGCAATAGCACTCCTTGCAAAGTGGCTAGAAGAAAGTGTAGGAACCTAATACCGAAGAAAGTGACAAAGGAAATGGCTGACAATTTGAGTAATCCTTTGACACAAGATGAGATTAAAAGTACAATCCTCTCAATCTATAATGATAAGGCATCTGGAATAGATGGCCTACTAGCAGGGTTTTATAAGACAAACATAGACTAGGTGAGTGAGGATTTGCTACAAGTCTACAATGAGGCACTTGAAGTTGACTCACTGGGAAAGAAAATCAAGGAATCATAAAACTCTTTCCCAAAGAAGGAGATAAAATATTGTTGAAAAATTGGAGACCGATCACTTTATTGAATGTCTCGTACAAAATACTTGCTAAAGCTATCTCCCGAAGGCTATCCCTAGTTCTTCTTGAGATTATCAATAGCACCCAAATAGGTTTTATAAAAGGAAGGTACATTTTAGAAAACCTCTTGACTAGCTAGGAAGCAATGGAGTGGGCCAAGACTTCCAACCAAAATATAGGCATGCTACTCTTGGATTTTGAGAAGGTGTATGATATAATTGAATGGCCCTTCATCCTGATGTTGCTAGAAGCCTTTAGTTTTCCAAAAACATTGTGTAAAATGGTCAAAACTTTATTAAAATATGCCTCAGCAAGAGTGGAATTTAATAGTGACCTTACAAAAGAGATAATTCTGCACATATCTATAAGGCAAGGATGCCCCCTTGTACCTTCTCTTTTTGTCATTGTTGTAGATGTGTTGCACTATATACTAAGGGACTCCACTTTGAGCCCTAGGGTACATGGCATCTCCCTGCCAAACAAGGAAAAGTTAATAAATGCACAGTTTGCCGATGACATGGCACTCTTTGTAAAACTGGAAAAAAAAACTTCAAAAATCTGATGAGGAAAATGGATCTATACGCCAAAGCAGTTGGTGCAAAAATTTCTAGAGCAAAAACCACGCTGTTAAGTTGGGAAAATCATCAACCGAAATGGCTTGAAGAACATGAATTACAATGAGGGGGACCTAGTAAGATTGTCAGGTATCTTGGGATACTATTTGCAACTAGTCCTAACCTAAAGGACATGTGGGAATAGTTGAAGAACAAAATTATAAAGAAATTGGAAACATGGAATAAGCATATTTGTCAATTGCAGGAAGGGCACAAGTGTGTCAGAAAATTATTTCCTCCTATAATGTGTATTATGCTTCAGTTTGGATGTTTAATGGATATCAAGTGAATGAAATTTAAAAATGAATAAGATAATTCCTCTAGTTAGATGGTAAGGGAGCAATAAAAAAAGGCATGCGGTCTGTTGGAATTAGTGTTGTTTAGGAAAATAGAACGGGGGCTTGGGATTAAAGGATCTTTTTGTCAAATGGATTTGTAAAATCTTAATCGGTGATGAACCATGGAAGATTCTAGTGAGACATAATACCAGCAATGGGGTGCCCAGGAATGCAAAATCATGGAAGAGTCTGCCTATTGTTGATCTCTTGTTTGGAAATTTCCCAATCTCCATAGTAGGGTCAAATGTATTCAAAATCTTTTGGCAGGCCTCGGAGAGTTGCAAAGAAAAAGTGCTCTCTAAATTCCCAATTGAAGAGGAGTTAAATAAGAACATCCTTAACAAATCTATCTGGTGGAACATTTTCCACAATAATAAGTCGTTGGCACTCCTTCAATGATGCTCGGCCAAAGATTGGAACAAGAAAGGGGTCTCAGTATTCAGTAATATCATTGAGAATGGTGGGTTGCTCAGCTAGGAAGCCATTAAACAGGATTTTAATCTCCCACAAACTCAAAAGAGAGCCTATGAAAGATTAAGAAATCATAATTGTATATTAAATAACTTAACTCCTTGTGTTGTTAATAACAAACTAGACCTTGTGTGGCTGAAAGATAAAGAAATAACACACCCCAAAGCAAAAGAAAATTATAAAGCCATGGAAAACCCTCCTAATCTAGTTGATATGCTTAATAAAAATTGGAATCTTAACCTTAATTAAAAGCATTGGGAAAGGACTTTTACTGGAATTTGGGGAAATATTCTTGAACCAAAAAAAGTTGATTTCAAATGGATGTTGTTACAAAGATGCCAAACTTTGACCTAAAAATTATTCCTACTATTTGTGCTGTTTGTAAAAAAGTTGAATTTGTTTCTCATTTGTTCTTTGACTATTTTTATGCTAAGGAGGTGTGGAAATTGTTTCAAATTGATTTTTTTGGTTGGGGGGAAAGAAAAGAAAAAAAAAAAGATTAAAGAAATAGTTTTGGGGAATATTGATAAATTAGGAAAGCCTCTTAATTTATTTTGGCTAATTCTAACCACTAAAATTTTGCGGCACTTGTGGAAAGATAGGAATGCAAAAAATATCAAGGCACTAGGAGGGCACTTACTGAGTCTAACAAAAGACTCATAGTGCACAATGTGTATATGCAGGTATCCATGACACTGGAGGTTTCTAAAGAAAAGTTTCAAAAGTTGATGAAGAGTGGCAAGGTGGAGATAAAGGAGGAGTTGGTCCAAGCTAACCAATGGTTGTCTACAAACTAGCAATGAAGTACCTCATAAAAGAAGACAACAATGTTGATAGAAAGGGAAGAGAAGTGAAAAGAAAGTTGAAACAAGACTGAGAATTATGATGTAATGCATTTTTTTATGAGTTGTTGTAAAAAGGGAAAACTTAGTATTTTTTGCTCCAAGTAATGTCATGTAATGCACACAACATATAGTAGTATAGCGTAGAATCCATTCCAGCTCTAGAAATATTGTAACTCTAAAAATCTGATCAGCATGATCAATTTTGTAAACTATTATGAATACAAAAAAATCAATTTAATTTTTTTTACATAAAATTACTATATTTCTCATATATATATATATATATATATATATATATATATATAGTTTTGAAAGAATAATAAATATTGTATAATAGATAGAATAGCTTGAAGCATACATAAATTCAAATGGAAGGACCATACAATTGTAGTTAAGTTGTCAAGTGAAAATCAATAAAACTACAACCAAGCTTTTATGTCCAAAAAAGTATCCAGAGATCCAACCTAAACAATGTCAGGATCAACCCTATTCAATCTCACATCCTTCACTCTAGTGTGATGGGGAGATAGATTTGGAAATACCATTATTTTTTACTTTGAGCAATTATATAAATATGTTATCAATGAAGTCCTTAAATATAGGAGAAGTGGGAGGTATTCCCCCTTAGAGACACCATCCATGGGCATAATAGAATTAGAGGAATGTCTATCCAATGATGTCAATCGTTGATTAATTGCTTTAGGGGCAGGTGGTTGCTACATTGAAGCTAAGTGTATAATAGGAAGAGAGAAAATGGGGCATTGAATAGCCAAAGTAAACAATGGGTAGGACACATGAATAAGAGTTGAATGAACTAAAGGAGTAGGATTCTCCAAATTCATGCTAGACACATGAGAAACCCCCTCCCAAACATGACTTGTTATAGTGGAAATGAGAAGAGAATACCCAACATCCTGAGAGGAAATGATTATAGTCAAGTGATATGTGTGGATATTCCCCTACCATATAGCCACCCCCTTATGGCAAGAGAGTGAACAATCAAAACCCAATTGGCCAATAAAAATAGTGTCTACATTTGAAAGGGAGACCCTCATAGTTAAATGATTGAGTCCAAGGCCTATCCCCCACCATCAAAAAAATATTCCATGAAGAGCCTTAGAGATATTTATGTCCACCAAGATACAAGAAAATTTAGAATAATTCATGTAGGAAGTAGTAGTGTCAACCTTCAAAAACTAACCAATAAAATTGCTAATAGCCTTATAGTGGGAATCTTCCCATAATTAGAGAGAGATTTGGAATTCTAAACCCGAATTGGTCTAACATTGAGAGTTTCTAAGAAGAGGTTGAAGGAGATAGACCAAGACTTGACGAAGAGATCTCTCTCCCCACATTCTTAACCTATTGTCAAGCACCAAATATTCCTTTGAAGATGCAAAAGTTGCTATGAAGAAGCCCCTGGCACAATGGAATAGATCAATCTTACCATCAATGAAGGGTTGTCATGAATCTAAAACCCAATAATGAAGGTCGAGAAGAAAAGGCCACATATTATTGAATTTACAAACCAAGTCCCATCACAGATAAAAGCCCTCATTTCAGTTACATCTTCTCCACTAATCACCATAAAGAAGGATTGTGAACAAAGAAGAGGTTATATATTATCTCACAACAAAGAGCTAGCTAGAACCCCTAAGCTAGCTATGGTCATGGCAACCCGATCTTGAAGCACCAAGCTTCTCTCCATCAACATCACAGTGCCCAAGAGGATCCTCAACCATTAGAATAGGAACACCATCAATAGCACAGAGGTCAACCAAGCCCAACACCAAGATTAGCATGAGAAAAGAGCAACAGAAGGTCAATTGAGGGAGGTGTTAATGGTGTAAAATCCTTGTGAGTGAGATCTACAACTAGGTGAGACACTTCACAAACCTATGCAAACACCATTTTTTGCAACAATGGCTCCTAGACACAACAATAAGAGAAAGTTCAAACCAAGTGCTAAGGCTATAGATGATGTTGGGGGAGGCAAGAGAGATGACATCATGACATCAATTTTATTTTATTAATTTTTAAATTTTATTAATGAAATTTATTACAAACTAATTATATTATAAATGTATGGTTAGTTTAATGCTTTTTTTGTATTGACAATTAGTTTGCTCATACAAGCATCAACATGAGACACAAGTTCTTGAGAACACAACCATGAGACTAATACCAGCTCCTTTTGAGCAACCACATAGAAACCGCCTATGGAAGACCAAGAGTCACAACAGAAATCCATTTATTTAGAAACCACTTCCACATTAGAAGCCAACAATGGAAAACCAAAAGTCAAAACTTAGAATTCCATATTGGATGTCCCTTTAAGATTTGAACTTGGGTCTCCACAACGAGAAATTAATGCTTTAACCAATTAAACTCAACCCCTTGGACTTAGTTTTATGTTTTACAAATTGAAGTTTCATAATAATATTATAAATCTCAATTTACATATAATTAGTGGTTTGTTAATTGTGTGTTCATGTATGCATGTATTTTTATGTGTATCGTCTATAAAAACACATACAAGTAAGTGTAAATGTGTATGTTATATTATACTCAATTCGAAATTCAATTGTGTTTAGAATACTTAATTTCGTTATCAATTTATCAATCAATTATATATCAAAATTAAATCTTTGATAACATTTTTAATCAAATCACATCTTATCATATCAAAATAAAATAAAAAGATTAAATCCTTACAAATTATCAATCATTTAAAATATATATATATATATTAATTAATAATATTTAATAAAGTTTTCTCAATAAAAAAAACTATGATCAGCTAAGAGAAATCACACCCGACTAAAGTGAAAGTTGCAGTTAGTTCAAAAAGACGGTCAGCAAGCAAATGTCAATGCGAGTTTTATATGATCTCCATCCAAAGCATCCAATATTTAGTTTTGATTTTAATAATAAGAAGAAAAAAAGCATTCAAATCAATCTTATGTGGAGGATCAAATTTAAAGTGTAAGTGAATTGAATATTTATAAGAATAGGAATTATAATCTATTAAGACAATAAGCTAATTTTTTGGTTTCTTGTAGCAAAGGAATTTTTGTTTTCTAATTTTTAAAGATTTTAGAAGGGTAATTTTGATTTTGTAGTAGAGGTTTTGAGTGGTAAGGATTAATAGAGATAGAATATCGATATTGTGGGTGAAATCACAATATTGTGTCTCACTTTTTGTCCAAGATGGACATTTACATCGATATTTTTAATTAAATTTTCATCTTCTGAGACCTATAGTAGCTAAACCATTAAGAATTTGAAGATGATGTGAACTAGGGATTTATAGTGATTTGCATGTAGATTCTAAATATTTTTTTTCAATTTTTTTGAAATAAATCATGAATCTTTTGACATCTCCTTTAATAACTAGTTCTAAACAAAAAAACAACATTTTTGTTGTACAACATAATTTTTTTATAAATGATTACATTTTAATTTTTGAAATATAGATTCTCAACATCAATATCTAGGGAAATGATATTTTTTCATAATTTTTTGTTGCATATTTTTTTAAAAATTAATTTTTGAAGTCACTGTAACTATAATTTGGACATACGTGTGTGTCATACAACCTAACTTGTGTATATATCGAAATCCTTTTTTTTTTTGTGAAACAAAGACATCAATACGAAAAGGGTATTTTTTGAAAAAAATTACAATAGTTTACTATTTTTCCACCTTTGCACAACAAAGAGTTTGATGTTCAGAGAAAAAACCTATGTTTAGTAAAAATTAAAAGTTAAATACATGATAAAATGAAAATATATCAAAACTATACTTGTTGGAAAGCTTGTTTTGAAGGATACAATCTTGCAAAATATAATTTTTAAATGGAGTTATTTAATCCCTCAAAATGTCAAGAAAAAGTAGTTTTTTACCAACATTTTGATAGGTGCAAAGAGACTCCATTGTGGGTATGATTTAATAATAGAGGGATTCTATCCAAGGGGGTTTGATCTAAGGGGGCCTTATCTATCTCTCTTCAATTAAAACCTTTTATATAGAGCCTCTCAAGACTTAAATCATTAGTTTTTCTAAAAATAGTGATTTTAGGAAAATCAGCACGTCCCAAAAATGAGACACACTATTGCGGCAGCACGTTTGTACATTTTTATTTTTCAAAAAAAAATTATTTTGAGTAAAGTTTTTTTTTAGTTTTTTCAAGATTCAAGTAGTCAAAGAAATGTCACTTTCAATGGAATTACGTGAAGGTATGTTGGAATCTAAGAGAGTGTTGTCAAATTCATTGCATAAAGTAGTAGATGCTCTTCTTAGACACGTTAATATCATTTATTTGAAGATAGAAGAAAAAATAAAAGAAAGAAGTGATTTAGCTAACAAATTGGTTGATAGCAGATTGATTCAGACAACTTTATTTGCATATTTCAATTCTTGGAGTTGGTAACGGTGTGTCCTCAACATTTTATATCAAATACTAGAAAAATCATGCATTTAGATAATCTTGCAATAAGTAGTTTGGATCTAAGTACTATTGATTTGATGTTTAATTTAAAACCTTTTTAAAATACTTAATTAATCAATTTAGAGGAATGCAAAGAACAATATAATAATAACTTGTGAAATTATCAAATGGGAATTGTTGAAAAATGAATAATTGAATCCAAGGACCTTCAAGATTACTTAAGTTTTTCTACCAAAATTCTTTTAAAGAAGAGCTTAGTTTAATAATCACAATGTTGAATAGGGAGGAGACAAAGAAAGTTCAAGCACAAACTTTCAAATTTTGGATGTTCTATCTAATTAGCTTCATCTATGAAGAGAAGAGACGCACTAATTGGGGTTATATTATCAGTAGTTGCATTCATACTTAGTAAATTTTTCAAAACAAAATCCTTCCATATGATGCCATATTTGGCATATTCCTTATGCAAGGTCAAGCATTCAACAAATTAGATAAAGTTCAACTAAATGGTTGCTTCTTCAAAATATATTCATAGTTGGAATTCAAAGAAAAGTATGAAACGTTACAAAAATATGAATAATATTTTTCAATATTAAAAATCAAAAATTTGGAGAAAGAGAATCATGTTTATATTTCTAGTAATACCAAAATAGTTATTTGTAAGTGGGTTGGTTAGTTTATTCAATTTCCCACCTCCACTTATATTACAAATGTGGTTTTGATTCTTATCCATATAAGCTACCTTAATATCAAGTGATCAAGTTGTTTTGATTGCTAGAGAAAATTGTAAGTTGGGTGCTAATTTTGCTATACAAATAATGCCTTATATGTGTGCTAGTGCTAGTGCTACTAATGCTAAGAGTATGAATGCTAAATTCCTAATTTAATCTTAAGTTCATCACAAAATCATGTTTTGAATCTAAAGTTACAATGATTGAAAAGCTTGGAATTGAGCATACACATGTACCTAATATCAAGGATTTCTTAGTGAACTATATTAATAAGTATAATGCTCATAGAAGAAAAAAGTCACATGACCTTTGATTAGTTAAAAGTTTAATCTTCAACAAGTACCATAGGATCTAAGTGATTTAGAATAAGAGATGTTATCTTGTCCTTTGGCACTAGTCAATTGGATTGTCATAGATAGTATTTCAAAAAGTAGATGAACAAAATTGTCATAAATAGATCAAAAAGATTCTTCAGAAAGAAACTAGAAGAAACTTGTAGGTTTGAAACTATATTTTAGAAGAAAAGGATAAAAACCAATAATATAGATTTGAAAAGGAAATCAAAATTTTAAAAGAGGTCGTAAAGGTTTCAAAACCCATGAAATTGAAGTTGGCAATAATTGGGAAAGAGAAGATTCATTCATTAGTTCAAACAAGTCCACCTCCAAATTCTCATATAGAAGTTCCAATTCATTCATCTTCAATCTTAATTCAACCAAAAATTGTTCCTCTAAATTTTCATGAAGAGGTTTTGTTTTTTATTAAGCAAGGATTTTGAAAGGGCCAAGAAGTTGTCTTTATATTTAGTATACCTCTTGTTCCTACTTGCGATAATTACATTGGTACAACTTGATGAAGTAATAGTTATAGAGATGAAAATTGCAAGGCCCAATGCAAGTATTTTTGAGTGTATTCATACATATTGAATCAAGAAAAGAAAAATAATGAACCTCTCAATTTGAGCATTGTTTCCAAATTGCTTCAAGATAAGAGGGCAAGAAAAAAGGCAAATAAGACTAATAAAAAATGGGCATATAATTGTTATAGCAACTATTCCTTTTTCAAATATGTGATCAAGATGTGCAATTTAGTAATTTTCCGATTGTAAGGACGAATTTTGGCTCAAGAACTTATCAAGGAGATGTTAACATGCTAAAAATTGTCACAAAAAATATCAAAGGAAAAGTAATAAAAGATGGTGAAGACAACAATTTTGAAGGTTGAAATCTGACAACTTCAAGATTACATAACTCATGTCTTATAGTTGCCTTCAACAACAAACTTGTTTGAATTGCAAGTTTTGGAGTCCACCAAAGATCAAAGACAACTAGATCAATTGGTTGATTATGGTAAGAACTCAAAAAAATAGTTGGAAGGTATAACTCAACAAGGGTTAAAGACACTTAAGAATTTGTATGACTTGATGGTAAGAGGAGAAAATCACACAAAAAGGATAATATTTATTTCTCATTATAACTCTAGATAAAGCTTCATTCCTTTTCACTAAAGGAAGAAAAAGTTGTCAATGGAAAAATTCATCTCTAAATTTTGTTTCCCCTATTTCATGTAAAGTAATCAATCTAAATTCATTTCCCTTGTTTCATGTAAATGTATTAATGAGGAAGGAATCAATTTTAATGTTGATGAGGTATAAGGATAGTTTTAACCATTGAATCAGAAGAAAAAGTCAGCAAATGAATGAAATATACAATTTAGCAAGAATTGTTCATCTTTGTGAAGGAAAAACAGAGTTAGAATTTTTTGAACTTAATTATTGTTGGAATTATGTTCATGTCATGAGTTAGCATTTCCAATAATTTAACAAGCTTGGTATTGTTGAGTTGTTGGAAGTGTTGTGGCTTTATACACGATCCTCTATATTTAATTCATGGCCTTTGTTTACATCTATGTGTTTGTTCATCAAATCCTAACATCTTATAGTTGTGTTGGATTGGTTTTTGCGTTGAATAGCTTTTGCGCACAAAAAATTCTATCTTGCAGATTTGTGTTCATAACAATTGTACCCTAAATCAAGAAAACCAAAAGACAAGTTTTTAGTAAATTTGTTTGAATTGCATACTCCATAAAACCCTTCGATTCTAGATTAAAAAGAATTTGAAAAACAATTTATTGTACATGCTATTTTGTTTTGTGTCACATCTAAAAGTGTAAACTAAAATGCTAACGTGTTTTACACACATAATATATTTATACATGTATATCATGTACATATAATCTGATATATATTTATTACATTTCTTACAAAGAAATATATATAAGCTAAGATTTCACTACACATAGATATAATGGATTTTGATCTCTTTTAAATGGCACTATTGCATCATATGATGAGCACATAGCATATGTGGTTCTTAGTTTTTCAAGCAAGTGTTACTAGAATATTTCATGTACTCAACATTTGATACAATGGTGTCACCTAAAGGGGATCCAAATCTATTATACCTACGTGTAGCAAAATCTTGGCTTGTGCATCTTTCTTATTTTATATACTCTGTCATTTGATAAAATGGTGTCACTTGAGGGGGACCCAAATCCATTATATCTGCACAAGCCAAGATTTTGCTACATGCAGATATAATGGATTTGGCCCCCCCTTAGGTGTTTGTAGTCAATTAGACATAACCCCATGTATTTGATTATTGCGCTAAGGCTTGTTTGACAAACTAAGGTGCCCATCATATGATATAATCATGCCAACTAAAGGAGAACCAAATCCACTACATTTGTGTGGCAAAACATTGGCTTGTGCATTCTTCTTATTGTATAAAATGCACAAAGTTAATATTAGAATACGTGCACATGCACACAAAAATGTATGTGCACTTATGCATGTATATGTATATATGTTATACATATACAAAATATATCTATCTATACGTATGTAACATGCATCTATAGTCTAATATATTTTTTATGCATTTCTTACAATAAGAAAGATGCACAACCCAAGATTTTGTACACACAAATATAATGGATTTGGGTCCCCATTAGGTGGCACCAACACACTGCATATATAGTTCTTAGTTTGCCAAACAGATCTTAGTGGACATCAAGTACATGGTGTTATGTCATGCAATATACACGACCAGGAAGATAAAGGAAGACCAACGATAAAAAAACAACTGTTAACCCCCACATGTATGATTTAATATATGTAATGAATCCATTGAGAAAAGGTTACTGAAACTTCATTATAGAATCTTGAAAGAGGGTTCACTGCATATCCAAAAAATAGACAGCTCACATCAGAAAAAAAAAAATTACATGCTCAATTAATTTACTGCCAGAGTCACAAGAACCACTTCTTCAAATGCCTTGGATTTCTGCTTTATGCCTTCTTTCAAAAGACTATCTCCCTAAATGTTCATAAAAATTTGAAGGTCAGATAAACAGTGGGCAGCTGTTGTTGTTGACATCCATGTTATTCAGTTAAAATTATGTCTGAATGGCAGTTTGGAAGAGCTTACTTATAGAACTACTACACTATATTTCATATTATTAACTGGAATGATTTAGATAGAATACACCAATAGGGTCACCACTGCTCAATAAACATAATGAGCGGTAGCATATAGTATCCACAATAAGCTACACTTGAATAATGATATCTTAGGGAAAGTTGCCTGTTAATTTAATGTGATCCAAAGTCCGCTTTAAACCATATTGAAGCATGGCTGCATTACCAGCCCTGAACCCTTCCCCATAAGCTGGTGAAGAATCCATTGCAATTTGATGCATGAAAAAATCCCCAAGTTTTTTCTCAAATGTTGATTTGACTCCCTTTTTTGAAGAGGAGGAGGAGGACCCTGATGATGTTGATGCTCCATGTCTACTTGGACCTGCCATAACCTCTGATTCAAGCCACAAATGGGAGAGGACTTGACAAATACCCTCTTCAACATCAGGGCTGAGAGTACGGAATCCTGCAAGAGATGTTGCACACCAGAAGTGAAGCAGTTCTTTTCTAGTGTATTACTTACAAGCCTTGTTACAAAATATAAAAACATGAACAGACATGACCGAATAAAAAAGAAAACCAATCACAAAAACATATAATAATGATTGTAGGTATCAATTTTGATATAAGTACAAAGAAGCTTTATATTACAACAACCTGGCATAGACTGAATGAAATAAATGTGTTTACCGACATATTATGTTATTACTCAAAGATATGTAACATTCAGGTATCAAGATTTGTTTTTGGTTAGTTAAGTTCGGTACATCCAGATGGTTATCTACGATTTTCCAGCAGGCATGCCCTATGATATATCACATTATATTTATCTTGTTGAGTCAAAGGACATATCAGGGATGTCTCTAGGTTATTCTCTCTGGTCGTACTGTTGTCTGTGCTCTGGACAAATAGAATTTTACATAGCACACGATTAGTCAATGATTTGTAATTTTGAGTCTCAAGTTTTATTTTTTGTTAGTTCGGTTCAGTACATCTGTGTTATTATCCACAAACATGAAACAGTAACCTAGACTTTACCTACCAAAAGGGTGGGTATCATTATTATGAAATCCAAACTCATGAGCAGGCAGATTTGAAACCCATTGAATCACTAGATGAGACAGCAGGGTGTTATGTGAATGAGAAACCTACTCTAACTGATCAGCAGACAGATTTGCAACCCATCGGATTGCTACATGGGGAAACTGGATGTTATGTGAACAAAAAATTAGTCAGATGGCTTATCTAAGCATGGAGATTAAATTTTTGGAGGTTGAGACATTGACCCAAATGCTAAATTCAAATTTCAAGAGGACCAGGTCATCAAGAGCTTAGAAAAACAAGAGTTTGCAGTTTTAAAAGACCCTTTCCAAAACTTTGAGTTTCTTCTATTATGAGACAGGGCATTTAACCTTGTAAAAACAGAGCAAGGATTTTGCATGCCCTTTGAGAAAGCTTAAGGCTGAGAAACTCCAAATTTACAATGACTCTCTACTTGAAATTCAAGAGGCCCTTTGAATTCTAGCATCCGTACAATCTTGGGAGAATCTATCGAAAATTCAAGGATGACAAGAATTCGAGTTAGGGTACAATTTCAGAAAGAGAATGTCAAGGTCTCAGGAGACCTTTCTAGCTTTGACGTCTATAGGACACCCCTCAGTGCAAATTTTGACAAGGTAAATCAATGTCAGTTTGCATACATCCTAAGAAATGCAAAAAGCTGACATCAGCCAGCTGCCAATTTGAAGTTAGCAGAAGGCCGGGGATTGCCAACATCAACAGGACATCAATGAGAGGAAGGACATTGAGCACAGGGTTGTTAATATCACCAGGACATCAAGCACGGGGTAGTTGACATCACTAGGATATCAGGAGGAACTGCTGATGTCAGCAAGACGTTACTTTGGGGAGGGACATCACAAATAAAGGGTGATGTCAACAGGGCATCAAAGTCACTGTTTCAGAATGGTGAGTTCAGCAATTCAGAAAAGTACATCAGCAAACAGGCTGACATCAGCAGACCAGCAGAAGAAGTCTGAAATAGACCCTACTGTCATCTGCTCTGATCCTTATGTCATTCACTCAACCGTTTCATCACTCTGAAGAAAATAAAACACAATGCAGTTAAATTGAAAGAGATCAATGGCACTTTGAAGCATAAATTTATATACCTGTACTATCTATTTCACTTTTCTTGCTTGCACACATCCCATTTACTTTAGTAATGGCCTCAAAAGACAAATCCATTTCATAGAAAACATGCTGCAAACTTACAATGAGAAAAGAATCACCATATCCTATCATCAAAGCTTCAAAAAGAAAATGCATCAAACTCAGAGTTTGAAATGAACAATGCAACTTACCTTCTGCAACCTCTGTTAACATTTCTGATAATGCAAAATACAGAAGCAATATGAAGATTAAATAAAATAATTATGACCATTACTATGACACGAGTACTGACTAAGATCTGAAGGATTGACCATATGCTGTCTAACAATGCAACTTACCTTCTGCAACCTCTGTTAACATTTCTGATAATGCAAAATACAGAAGCAATATGAAGATTAAATAAAATAATTATGACCATTACTATGACACGAGTACTGACTAAGATCTGAAGGATTGACCATATGCTGTCTAAATATTACTCAGCCTTGATGTTTTAAAGCTCGCGGTGAATTTAATGATAATCTGGGCAATGCAAAATCTTTATAGGAATGGAACCTCCATGACCTTCAAAATATCATAAAGTTTTCAAACACTATTAACACATCTGAGATTGATGAATAATTCAACATTCTAATTGTATTTAAACTTAAGGCCATAGATAGGTTGCCAAAATCATCGCACTGATTTTGTTTGTTGAAGCCTTATTGCTTTGATCAATCTTTGAAGAACGTTTAGTAAGTCATTTTTCCTGGTTTATAGTTGACTCGATATATTGAGCTGACTTTTTAAAAATGAAGTCTCTTTCAATTTCAAGCCCCTTGTCCACATAGAACAATACTAGAAATAACCAGCATTCCATGGTGACAGGTCCACAGGGACCAGGACAAATCCAGTGTCTAAGATGCCTCCTGCCCGGGGGGTGGGGGAGCGCAAAACGTTCCCCTTCCATATAGTTGCAAAAAATAAAAACCAAGGACACCTCTGGGACATTCTTCACCATTGAAATGGTTCTTGGTGAATTTGCCTGCTTTATTAACACATGATGTGGGCACTGTTTTCTAATCTCTCCTAGTTGCTGCGATCTGTTAGCCTTTTCGGTGGGGCATGACAGAGATGAAGAGAGAAAGAGGAAAATAATGAAGGTATCTGCAGACAGGAGGGCATCTACCATCACATTGTCAGTGTTTGACTCAAATAGATTTACTGAACTCTGACCCTTATAAAAGACCATATATTTCCTAATAGTCAATTGGTCACTAAAGGGATCCTTCAAGAATGGTAATGATTTCATGGATAATAAACCAAGGCAACAACCATTGGGCTCAAGGATAGCCTATGCACATAATCAGGCAACTTGCATACATTATGAATATTTTCCTTCATGGGGGATAAAGACAGTGTTAATACTCACATAAAACAGTATTGATATATATATTAGAGAGGCAAAGATATAATACCATTCAGACGCAACCATGCATGCATCAACTCATGGGCCAGAATTGAACCTGTTAATAATCTGCATGTCGGCAAGAGTGCCATTAGTAGAGGCAGTAAAGATGATAGAAGTCAAAACATTGTAAATCTTTTCCAATCTCACTGATATTAACTGAACATGGTGACTTTTCTCATACAAAAATGAAGTAAAAAAGAGATTAGGGGCAGCGAGGGATAAGGTTAAGTATAGCTTTATAGAAGCAAATTTGGGTTCAATAACTTTCATAATATGTTGAATCAGATGCTTAATGAAAATAAAAAGCCAGAGGCTGGCTTTACCATCATTACCTTGGAAGGCCATACAGTATGAGAATGGCTGTGACATCACATCTTCGAGTCAGCTTCTGGGATTCAGTAAACATGTCGAGAATACGATTTCCTCCAATCCTTGGCCTTCTATTAATCTATCCATAAACAACAGAAAACAATTCATCATACATTTTTGTTAAAATTTTAGAACAAACAGAATTGATATACTCCCAGTTAATTTAATTTTGGAATGTCTGCATGGAATTCTTACACTGCTGACAGTTTGCTCCTCTGACAGGCAGAGTCCTCTAGTCTCCGGCATGTGATGATGTCCCTGTAACCATAGGGAAAAAATATGGCACAATCAAAGCACGATAAAAGATTTCTACAGCATTTAAATTTAACAGTTGCAGCCAAAATAGGGTTAAATCTATTAAGGAACTTACATCCTTCTCCCCTTCCATGGCTTCATTCAATGCTTGCCGTTCAACAAGCAACATTGGGATTTGCTGATTTATTCTCATATTCATGCCTTCATAGAAGTCCCTGATTTCAAGGTAAAGCGGTTGACATTCACTTGTTTCCATAATTGCAGAATCTAAGCACTCAAGACATAGTCTCCGACCATCATCTAATGAAATGTACTGTTCATTCCTTCTCTGAAAGCACACACAAATCACAAATTGAACTGTATCTAATTCTTTCATTAAATAAATGCAAGAATTCAATAATAAAATATGCAACCATGGCACAGAGTTATATAATGCTTCCTCACCTCCATGCGCTCACAACTACAACAGCGAGGTGTGTTATCATGTTCATGAGCAGGACAGTATCTCTGCCCCCAGAAAGGATGAGCTCTGTACTCAATTAGGCCAGCTCTATTTGTTGGGATCTGGAAGACAACATTATTATAAATTATTTGAATTATAATGAATATTTAAGTAAACACAAATAAGAAGAAAGAGCTTTCATGATCTGTTTCAAATATGAAACCACCTGGAAGACAGCAAAATTACAAATCAAGATCATACAAGAAATATTTCAATAAAGAACAAATCTTTTCCATCTCATATACTAAAATCCAAAAAAGAGAATTTGAAGTATTAGATAGGTGTCAAAACAAACTGACATCCTATTATTTTATATATGGTTGAGAAAGAAAAATCATAAACCATCCATAAAGAGAAAGAAATGTACAATCTTCATAACAAAAACTGGAAGCAGACATTAAATTTGTCAAACCAACTTTAAAATTTGAACATAACCAAAGCTGGAAAATATGGATAATGATAATGTTTAAAGTTTTCACTATATCCAGGCTCTTCAAAGAGAGCAGAAATCATAGTCTTCACTTACTAGTGCACTTATAACGTTTATAATAGTGAAGTTGATCAAATGGATGTAAACTTACAAATTGTTCACAGACATCACATTTTGGATGATACAGCTCCTTGTAACAGGACTTGTGGTATGGGTCATTTCCTGACATGGAAAACTACACAAACAAAATAATTATCTTTATTATATAGTATAAAAAAATTGTTGAAATAAACAATAAAACCAAGTGTCAAGTTTGATCCACTTAGCTGTATGATGTAATACAAGAAAAAGAAATAAACACAATGAAAGGAAGTTTATACCTCATAATCAGAAATAGGTTCCCCACAAGAACGACAACGAAAACAGTGAGGATGCCAAACAGCTCCCATACAACTCAGAAAGCGCCCATAGCCTATCTCAGTGTTACAACCAGCACAGATCCTGTGTAAAATATTGTCCACATAATTTCCAAAAACAGCATATATTCAATTTTCTAACTCCATCTATGAAAGAATATCTTCAGGAATCAATTTCATTGTAGCAAGAAATACTATGACCAGATTACATTCAATCAGTACTTATACCAATGAGCATACAAGTTAGTGAAATAAATCGGGAGCTAAGGCAAATGATCTGAAGAAAGAAGTCGACGAGAGTGGAAGTTAATGCATCTAAATTCCAGTTCTATGGATCTAAATAAATCCTTGATGTGATTTCTTGTTCTGCCATACAAGATGCATTTTAAAATGTATCATTAAAATAACAAACTGCCTGAATGTCTCCCCACAAGTATAAGTGATAAAGTTTGGTTTTTGATAAGTAGCTTTGTTATATCATATAGTTGCTGTAACAGAATATATTCACACCTTGCAGTGAACATTTGCACACATTAGCAGACTGATGTTTGACACTTCGCCAAAAAACAATAAAAATCATAGGCAGATGTGTAGATGACTAAACTATATATACATTATGTAATGTATTAACTAGAACATTCTTTAAATAGTATTGTCACATATACACCTTATGTTATTTATAGTTGTCGGAGTTGAAGAGACTAGCATGTACTTAGAAAAACACATTCTCTTAAGGAGCTATTCAAGTGCCATTTTGTGACGCTGAAACATGTTGAAAATGTCATTTCTGAAACCATAAATGATAAAGAGTACTACCAAGAAATTAATTTTCTTTTATTTTATTTTCCATTATATAATCAACCAAAATCTGATGTATTGTATATTCATCTACATGTTGTCATGGTGGTTTATAACTGATATATTTTAAAATGTGAACAGTAAGGCCCACACTGGCTCTTTTAATATTGCTTTTCCCATCCACAGTTAGAATCCTGTTACTGTCTTGAATAGGCTACCAAAAAGGCTACCCCCCTGCTCTGGGCTGTAAGCTAAACCCTGTATACTCACTATGGCATCTTCTGATGCATTTTGTAGAGGATCTATCACATCCTCAAATTTCTGGTGTCCAGTTATCTGTCTTCTAAATTGACAAATATTTGTACCCAGTAGCATAAAAATAACAATTAGGCAACGTATGTGACAAGTTGTGTCTTACCTATTCTGTAAGTCCTCTAACGAAGAAGGTATTTAAGAATTTCTTTTGAAAAAGAGTACATACACTGTAGTTATTATCTGAAAAAAATGGCAGAAGGCTCTCTTAACATCACTAACAACCAACAGTATCATTGTTGTGATTTAAACAAGTGCTAATGTATCATAAGTAAAGACCTTGAAGCAGTGTAAATGAAATACTTCTGTGATCAAATCATGTCTTGATATAATTTATTAGATCTCCACAAGGTCCTGTATGTATTACAAACATCCTGTTGGGATTATGTACGCATCTCAAGATCAAATTCAATATAAACAGAGACCCCAAATTGGCCATATAAACATATTGATAAGGCAACAATAGTGAAGGACTAAAAGATGCCTAATGACCTTAAGTAGGCCTCAATTGGCTTTAAGTATGGGTCACTCCAATAAATAAGGCTCAATTATGTTTTAATTATGTTAAGCAACTAGCATAACATGTCACATCAGTACATGTTGAACCATGGGTTAATATTAACTATCAGAAGACATGGGTACAGGAATCAAAGGTTAATGTCATAGTAACCAACTGTCATGGAGATGGGTGCTGGAACAGAGACAGAGACATGATTTTCCAAGTCAGGATATGTGAGTAGAGGGTATGGGGTACATCTGATATGTTCAGAGTCAAAAAACATTGGAAGATATATACTTACTGTGATTGCTTGTTCAGCAATTGTGGTATTGCTGTTATCTTTGACCATGCATATGATACTTAGATTGCTTCAACAATTTAATATTAACTAAGACAATCAGCCAGAACTAAAATGATTCCAATGCATTCAAAAACATCAATGATTTATACTTGCATTTTGAAACAAACCTATAAGAAAAACATTTCACCTAAAAGAAAGAAGGACCAAATGATAAGAAGTGGAAAATGTGTCATATGTCAAAGCTAGAAACTTACCTGTATCCACTAGGAAAAGTATATGGTGTAGCCGTAGGGTAACTAGGACTTTGTTGTGGATGTGGAGGGGAGCTTATGTCCAAACTTGCTTGTAGAGCTCTAGCAAGCTCTTCATCATCATCCACCTGAGAACTGCTACCTGCAACAAGTATATTAAAACTTACAAGTCTCTAATGATGATAAGAGAAGTTATGAGAGACTTTCCACTCTCCACAAAGACTATTTAGATTTCAAATAGAAACACAGAGATAGTTACACATATCAACTCATTCTTACACTCTATAAGTATGCTGTTTATTGAATATGTCAATCAAAAGACAACCAAGATTATTTCGAGTAAAGAGTCATCCATGCCTCTCAAAATGAAAACAAGCAAAAGAAAAGGATTTTTTTCTCCAAAGTTCAAGGGCTTATATTAAAATATATCTAAGTTTTACATCCAAAAAACCACAGTAAAACTCATTTACAAAAAATATAAAAAGATGAACTGTTCATCAGCCAAAGCTTACAGTAATAATTGAAGGCTTGAAGCTCACTGTTAACCTATCATGTATAAAAAGACCAGAAAACATCTTCAAATATGTACAGCAGAAATTGCAATAACAATGCCAATATACTCGGAAATCGTACTACAAGCTACTGCAGTAATTCTGTGACCAGTGATAATATCAAAGTAAGCCCATTTCATTCAAAATACAAAACATGGGTAATTCTATGGATCTTCTGAGGTTATGATCCCCTTCAAGAGAGTTCATTCATTAATTGGGATCTGCAACAGTTCCCTTCTGCTTAGGATCAGGTCTTACTGCTTCCATAGGTTCAACAGGCATGTGGTGGATTGTAACTGGACAATAAATTGGAACATTTCAGTCAGTTGCTTGGCCTTAGATAGTGCTAGAACTACTAGCATGGGGGGTATTGGCTTTTCTGAAGTTAACTCTGACCTGCTTGCTCTATGCAAAAGGAGAGATCAAAGAGGAATAAGGTTTGATCATAAATACACAAATTTCAAAGAAGAAACGGGTTTAAGAGTCTCTTACAATGTCTTAATAATCAGTTCATTTTTAATAGAATGTGTATGGTTATGAATTTATTATTAAATATATTAAATAATGTAATATTAAAGGTCATCTTTAGTCAATTAATTAACTTAGAATGTTTCCTGTTTTTTAGCTTTTATTTTGTCAGTTAACAATTGTTTCATTTAGAAACATCATCTTGTAATTTTTTATTTAAGGAGACTTTGTCTCCTTTGTTAATACATTGAACATCGAATATTTTAACATGGTATCAGAGCCGATGGGGTTCTTCAAAATTTAGCGAATTTTTTAATAAAAAAAAATCATAGCCTCTTTCTGGAATCATTTCCAAAAAAATTCGAAGTTTTTTTTTTGGAGAAGTTTTTTTTTTGAAGAAAAGTTTTCGTGGGCAGATTTTATCAGAAATCACGACTTTCTTCTGCCAAAATTCATGCTTGTTTGTTGGGTGAAAGACTGCAATTTTTTGCAGAAACGAGGGTTTTTTGTGGCCGCGATTTCTTCATTCTCTTAGCCGCATTTTTTGGTTGTGTTTTCTGGTGCGCGTGTTTCTTCCTTGAGGACGCAATTTCTAAGATAATCTGGGCGTGTTTGGTCTGTTCGAGGGCGAGGATTTTCATCATTTCTCGCGGGCGTCTAGTTTTTTTTTTCCGCACGATTTCCTTTGCACGTGCGACGTCTTTGTTTTCTGTGCCATTTTTCATGTGAGTTTCTCTGCACGTCTTTGGAAGTTTTTCGTCATTTTTTGGGCGATTTTAAAAATCGCGGGTGCTAGTTTTTTCACTTGATTTCTGGGCGCAATTTTCAATCAGTTTCTGGCACGTTTATAACCTTCTTTCTGCCGCGATTAGGGCTCTTTTGCAGGCGCGTGACCTCTGGTATTTTGGGCGAATTTTTAATCGCAGGTTTTGCAGTTTGTAAATCGATATTTTGGGTTTATAATTTTGTCCTTTAAAAAAAAATTATTTCAGGTTTTATAATTTTTATCCATAAAAAATTATATGTGGGTTTTAATATTAATTCCTTTAAAAAAAATCTTGGTGGGTTTTATAGATAAAATTTTGTCCCCGAAAAAAAAATCTGGATTTTTCGATTTATCTAGGTTTCATAATTTCTCCTTAAAATTATTTAGTGGGTTTTTATAATTTTTTCCTCAAAAATTCTGTATGGGTTTTTTAATATTTTTTCCCTAAAAAAAATAAAATTTGGAAAAGTTTGACCCTTTTTTCCTTAAAAATAATGTTTTGTATGGTCTTACGTAATTCACAGAGATGCGTGGGATTCATTTGAGGGTTTTTACCATTTTTTCTGAAAAAATGATACTTTGTAAACTTCAATTTCAGGGTTTTGCGATTTTGTCCTCAAAATCGTGGCCATTGTTTTTCGGTGTCTCTGACTCCAAGGAGGGGCAGCTTTGTTATCCAACATCAGGTTGGATGTTTTGTGATCCATTTTGGTTATTTTCGGAAGTTCTGCAGTTTATGGGAGGGTTGGTCGCAGACTCATCTCAAGTGGCAGAGTCAGTGGCAGGCTCTTGTTTTTTGTGGCAGAACGTTTTTTGTTTTTGTGGGTGGTTATAACGATAACCATTAAGAGAGGGTATTAAATATATTAAATAATGTAATATTAATGGTCATCTTTAGTCGATTAGGTAACTTAGAATGTTTCCTATTTTTTAGCTTTTATTTTGAGTTAACGATTGTTTCATTTAGAAACATCATCTTGTAATTTTCTATTTAAGGAGCCTTCGTCTCCTTTGTTAATACATCGAACATCGAATATTTTAACATTTATAGGCTAGGCAGATTAGGTAGCCTCTTCGCAAGGTTGGTAAGGGATAAAAATGACAGAAACTCGATGCTTTAGATGAAAGGATAAAGATCAATATAATCATAATGGGCCATTAGCAAAGGTAAAGATGGAGAAGAAACTTGATGCTTTAGATGAAAGGATAAAGATCAAAATAAATGTAACAGGCCATCAGCAAAGGTATAGACGGAGAAGCATCCAGATGTAGATACAAGCTCTATAGTAAATTTATTTTCACCAGCTTAATGGATTAGTTGAAGCATGTCTACATAAAATCATGGTAAACAAAAATCATTTGATTACAAATGAAGCCTTCACATTATAGATTTAAAATGTTTGTGTAGTGAAGCCCATTCAGCAGATTTTCTAACATACCTACCATAGTTGTAAGAGTTGGAGTTCAATTAGCTTTTGAAATTTATTAATTACTTGGAACCTTTCTCTAGAATATGATGAGAAAAAATCACTCTAAACAAACCACTCTCTGGAGTCTGCACTGCTCTTCCATCCTCTGCCATAATATATGTATAGCAAGTAGCAGCCGTAAAATGAACGGGAAACATTGAAAGAAATGAAATGGATCCAATCATGTCCATTAGCCTTCCATACATTGCCTGACCCGTCAGTTTGTATTCCACAATGGCATCAAATAGCGATAGCCATTCCTAACCTACACAGTGCTGCTGCTGCTGCTGCTGAACCCTGCAGAGTGAACCCTCAGGTCATGGGGGATATGCCCAAAAAGAAGGGGTCAAGGATGCATAAATATTGAGAAAGGTTTCCAACATACAGATTTTCAATTCAGTGTTTCTCGAAGTTCCAGGTTGAGGGGTCAGGGTTTTGAGGACCGCAAAAAAACCCATATTTTGGGGATGGAAAGGGTATGGCTATTAAAATAAGATATAAAAATTAACATTTGAATTTTTCAAATGCAAATACAAAATAAACTAAAAACAATTTAAACAAACTAAAAGAGGTTGAATTTAAACAATGTAAGAATGTAAATATATCTAATAAAATTATAAACATGAGCAGCATATATATCCCAAATTTTAACAAAAAATAGGAGCATCCCAATTTTCTTAATAAAGACAGGGAGCGGGGCACAGAGGAGATGGGGTGCAACTCATGTCCAGCCCTATAATGTCTAGAATGTTGAAGACGGGTGTCTAGGGCTTGGGGACATGTCCCAAGGAACACTAAAATTTTGTCCAATGTTAATGCCAGCCATAGGAACCTTGCTGGGATCAATGGAGAAAGATGCTAATTTAACGAGTTTCCTAATCAGAAAAATGAGATTTCAGGAATATTCCCAAGCTCCAAGGCCCAATGATCTAGATCATGGAGCAACACTCTAAATTGTAGAAATCTAGATGTGTTATAAGAGGAAACAATGTTGACAAAAGAAATCATCAGAGAAAAGCATACCAGAAAGACACACAATTGAAATGGCATACTGTATTTAGTTCATGCATTCTGTAGATGGCATACTCTCCAAGAGACGTATGACTGTCTTCTAGCTACAATTATGCTATGAATTTTTTAACACCTGTGTGTCTATATACCACCTACAAGTCTTTAGACCTGTTTTATGCATATGCTACAAATGTATATGTTACATTACAAGAATGAAATTAAAAAATGGTTGAAGCTTAAGTAACCCCTGATGGATTGCCTTTATGTAGGTGTGACAGTTTCTCTCCCACATTAAAGCTATGTAAACAGTTGTGCTAACATGGCACAGGCCGTGGAAGCATGGTCTTACATGGTGCAATGTAGCACAAAAATGCTACGCAAAGCATGCAGAAGGTGCAGCTGATGTGTACCATCTTCTAATGATCCAAGTGAGTTGTGTCGGGATGTAGTTTTGCACTAGATGGCATCAATCTTCTAGTGTGGAGCTGTTGGGTTGGGGCACCTCTGTTGTTCTCTAAATTTGTAATTGCTATGATTTGTTGCTTTGATTGTAACCTACGGTGTTAATTATTTGTCAGCTCGTGGGCAGTTGCTAGGAATTGGTTGTAAGTGGGTGCTGGTGATTGTGTTTTAACAGGCAACTGTCAGGCACTTTATATATGCTTCTCATAGTCAAGGAAGGGGTCTGATTTTATACAGTTCTCCCTTGCCTACATTTTCATTGTATAAGCACCACCTTGGAATAAAGCAATTGATGATCTTCATCTAGAGTTACTTGGTATGTTCTATTTATATTGCAATTGTAGTGTAATAGTTTTGTGGTGAACATTTACCATTGTTGCCTATACAAAGTCAGATCAGACTCTTAAAGAATTAGCATAGGTAGACAATACTTATTGATGACACGGGGAAGATGGAACCATAAATGGGTAGGTCTATCAATGAAGAAGTAAAAACAAATCAAGAGCAGGAGAACAATCTCACTAGAGATTTTTGATATGTCTAGGATCTTTTAGTACAGTACCATATCCGTGAAGAAGCCAAGAGAAATCAAGTACCAACTAATGCAATTGGAACAACTTAGCAGTTAGCGGTAATGGAAGACATGGATACTTTATTGAATTGCCTACCCTGGCTCCTTTCAAGGCATTACATTATACTAAAGGATTTTCGAGCAAAACATGACTGCAAAGCACACCACTAACAAAGAGTCTAGTAGTATGAAGAAAGGAGTCACTGAGAGGAAGAAGAGCAAGGCAAAGACCGATGTTGCCATACTTTGAGAAACTAATGTCATTAAGTTCAAATAAAGGTGGGAGAACACCCCCTGGTCAAAGGAAGGACCAAGAAATCAGGTGATTGTTGAGACTAGTGGAGTGGGAAGAGCAAAGGAGACTACAAACCACAATGGAAGAAAATCCATCAGCATGCTCTTGGAGCTGAAGCAAAATTCAAGAAAAAAGGAGTTTGCACATCCAATCAAATTTAGAGGATCAATGGGTGGAAGTAATATTCCCAAATAAGGAACCACAGATCTTTCTAACCAAGTTAGGTTGGAGGTTCTGAACAAGGGAAGCTTTCATTCTAAGATGGAGTTTGAGGACTTCTTCACTAGAGCAGAAAGAGAAGCATAACAACGTAATATCTCTGGTATAGAAGATTTTAATCAAAGAAAGTAAGCCAAAAACACAAGGACAAAGGATTGGAGTGGAGAAAAGGAACCCTAAGGGCAATGCTAGTGTATGGATCACCAAAGTCTCTAGAAGGATCAAGGTAACTGGCATGTTCAAGAGTGTCAAGTGAGCACCAAAGCATCTGAATCAAAGCTTCCTAAGGAGAAGGCTCCTATCACTAAATTTGCATCAAGGTGTTGCAAGGCTTACAAAATCATTCGAGCACCGAATTGACAAATAGATCGAGTTGATTGATTGCACTCATTTCCAACCACCCTATGTAATGAAATAACTTGCACAAGAGAAGAATATAATAGGAAATATGATGTAAACACGTGATAATACTTGAGAACAATAAGCCACTTCGAGGGGGAAAACCTCCAAAAGTCTCTAATGAGAACACAATTCACAATATGATGATCATAAACTATCTACTAGCTCCTACATATATCATACTTATGCCTCGGATGCCACTCAAGCCAGCTTGACTACCTATAGAAGACTATATAATTGATTATATAACTTAATTAAGGGTTAAGCTAGCCACAAGTCAGCTACACATGTCCCAATACAATCAATGGATTAAGGGCATAGTATGCCCCCCTGTTCAAAGAAATGTTATCCTCAATGTTAATCAACTATGGATTGACAACTGTCAAGCACTTTATATATGCTTCTTGTAGTTAGGGAATTGGTTTGGTTCCTCCCTAGTATACATTTTCATCGTACAAGCACTACCTTGGAACAAAGCAATTAATGATCTTCCTCTACAATTACTTGGTATGATTTGTCATGTTCTATTTATATTGCATTGGTAGTGTAAGATTTTTGCAGTGAAAAAACTCAAGTGATGATGTGATATCTGTAGTGCAGGTGCAATGTGACATGGAAAGGAGTTGCCCAACATGTCCAGCACTAAGAGGGTAAGCATGCAGCCTATCACGACTTGGTACAAATCACCCTAACCATGCACAAGATAAAGAGGTGGCATCTAACTATTTGTAGCTCAAGCATTAATTGCCCACTTTCTCTGTGATCTATTAGCACATTTTTGGGTCCTCTCCGCCAAAGAATTGAAAGAACTCTAGATTTAGGATCTTAGATCAATCCTTTGCATAATGTAGTTCTCCTTTCCCATTAGATTATAGAAGCTTGTGGTCAATCTTAGTAAAAATAATATCATGAACTTCAATACCTTCAAACATGCTTCTTCCAAGTGCTAGTTTTCATATAGCATATGGTTATCATGATTCATGACAGCCAGTACACACCTAGGAATCCAATAGAAAGGTCAATCTCTCAATTTTATGCTTCTCAATTGCAGATTCACAAGGGATATGCCTAAATCTTTCGGAGTACTTTTCCACAATATCCATGCAATTCATTCATTCATACTGGATATCACATAAAAGAAACATTTATCTTTTCTTTGAGCTCAAATCTGCCCATCGGTATTACCATTCAATGTTGTGTCATAAGTTACATCTGAAGCATTTGGGAGCTAGGTAAAAACAATTGGATCCAAGTTTATTTTATAAAATACATGTAATGATTTCTTCTTCAAAGCATGCAATACTCAAACTTCAGCCATTGCTTCACAAGTCAAATATGAAGGAATTGAATGATAAAACTTCCAAACCTAAAATACCATCTCTAAAATTTAATTTGTTCGTAAGATGTATTTACTATTCCTGTTTTTCAAGTATCTTTAATGATAAACATTGAAAATCTAAAAGTAAATTATTCATATGACATCTACAAAAAACAAGAAAACAAAAAGGTAATCATTCAGAAGTGAACCTACAATAAAGCATATTAAAAATAAAAGGGTAGTGCAAAATAAAAAACATTTTGGCTATTTAGCTGAAACATGGTACATATTACATCAGCACTAAAAATGTACATGAGGAACTGAATTCTTGTACCTGTATCATTTGCCCTTTTTAATTCTTCATCACAGAGAGAAAGTGCAATCGCATGATCCAAATCCTCATTTTCACTATGTAAGTGGCCATCCTAAATGAAAAAAATAAGATAACAAGTCCAAGATTAAGCAAAGAGATATGCTGATAAAAGAGACCATATTATTTGGATAAGAAAAAGACAGAGAGATATATCAAAAGAAAAATATTTTTTAATGGATTAAAAATTAACTAATACAAGTCATTTTTAAATGACCACTAGAATTGAAGTTAATTGTATGTTCAACTTTGACTTTGCAAAGATAAAACTGTCATTAATATGTTTTATGGTTTACTCTGGCTAATAACGACTACTTGTGTTAACTGTAATTTGTAGGCATAACAACATTTAGTTACTTGCAGAATGGTTTGATCTAAATCCCATGACATATGTAACAGAGTCATAATAAATTAGAATTCTCCAGTGTTTTGCTGAGTTTTGAAGATGGATTGACATGGGAACATAAGGAGACAGTTTTGGGGGTGATGATAATTTTCCTGGATTTTAGGGATGATGGGGGTACAGCTATTAAAATAACTTAAACAAACTAAAAGCAGCTGAAATTTTAAAAAGTAAATACAATGTGCTGAATTTGCAATGACAATCCTTTCCCTTAGCTTTTTGGCAAATGGAGCAGGCTGTCTAGTCCTAAAAAGGAGACATCCCCTCCAATTCCCTAAGACATCAGGAATATCACCCAGACCCTCAAGGACATGTCCCTGTGAAATAATGGAATTCTCTTCTGTTATAACTTATAAGTGAGAAGGCAGATTATGCAACACAATGCCTTTATGCATTATCCTTTGAGAAGAAGAACAAATATCCTCTATAAGAAGAGTAGAAAATGCTAAATACAGTAATCTAAACTGAGTATAAGTGTATTTATGATACCTATGACACAACTATGGGACTGATACAAATGGACCGGTGGAATTGTTCAACTTCCATCTACTAGAAGACTCAATATGGAACTGACATATGGGTTACAAAATTGCAAGACTCAAGCACAAACTAGTGTTAGGTGAATTTGGCCATAATCGGTGTTATACCAACATGGGACTCAGCTTGATCAAATCTAAACACTTAAAGGACTTTGGCACTGCCCATGCTGGCGGTGGAAATGGAGTTGGCAGTAAGATGGATGTGAATGTTGATGTGAAGGTTAACACAAAAACTAGCATCAAATGAATTAGAAAATCTTGACTTTTAAGGAACTTTATCTCATTAAGGACTTTTTGTCTTTGTCATTCATTCCTCCCTTTGAAATAAATAGTCCCCATTGTATTAGCTGTGGAAAGCACAAGGAAACTTATATTATATTTGCTCCCTAGAAAACCACTTAACTTGCACTGATGATTAACCTACTTTACAAATACACAACATGGGGAAGGCCTTGTAGTGAATGTGACTAAATTTATTTTCCATGATCCAATCATGCTCAACTACAACCACATAATGTTGATCAATTCTGATCCAAAAATCAGGTCAAATGAGGTTGGATCATTGGGGTCGTGGAGAACTACTCAATCAGGAAGGGGACTAGGGCTTTGAAACATGGAAACATCATCAAAGTGGTGTTTTTTGATGCATGACAATCTATGGTGATGTTTGTAAGATAGTTCAGGTGGTCTGGAACATCTTGGGGAGCTTTCACAAATTTATAGATTATGAAACTAAGAACAAAATCAAAAATGGCAAAATCTGTAATGAACCCCACAAAAAATTTGTGCAAATAAATTCAGATTTAAATATTTTAACAAGATCTTGCATAAACCCAGATCTCTTTACAATTTATACAGCAATATTAATGACCCAGATTAACAAATGAGCCAGAGAGGAAAGATAAATTTCACAAAGGTGACAAAAGCACAAATACAGATGTAGAAGACAAATCCTACCCACTTGTGAGCATAAACCTTAATCGTATGTCACACAATCCTTTTGCATGAATGTAGGAAATAGGAATCCTTCATTTGTTCTCATATGCAATCTGTACACATTCCTTATAACATTGGCTCTTTCTATCATAACTTAGATGTCTCCAATAAGCCTTATTGACGATAACTTGATTAAGAGTGATATGAGGAACACAGTGCTTGCTTTGTCTAGAGTTTCCCCTTTTTAGAGTTTCTCCAAGAAATTTTTGTGTTCAATCTTGTGTGTGTGTATATCCTTGCTAGTTGATGCTTTGTTTTACATGTTTCATGCATGTTTTGTCATGGAGAACATCTATTATTGTTGTTTGCATTGTTAGCAGGTGTTAAAACATCACTTTGAAGGTGCTTGTTGACTTGGCATATAGATATCCATGTGTGATGAGCTCAAGGAGAGTATCTCCTGAGTCTTTATGGATCAAATTCCAGCTTTATGTCCAATCTATGGATGGATTGCTTCAATAGCAATGGAGACTAGGATCTAACACAATAGTTAAGATTGGATTAAGTTCAAGGCTTTAGATCAAACTCAAAAGCATTTTCTCCAACCTACCTAGTGATATTGTAGGGGCAAAGAGCATAGGTCTAAGTTTATGGTGAGGACTTCTGAACCCCTCATTTTGGATATGAAACTAAACTTTGTAACTTAGATGGAACCATAGTTTCCGATTACTCTCCGAGTAGCCGAGTAATCTCCAAACAATTTGCATGCCGAGTAATTTCTGCTTTTACTCGTGGGCAGTATCCAGATAGATTTTCTCCCGTCAAATTATCGAGTAATCGCCAGTAGCTTGCAAAAAACCCATAAACTTGGCATGTTTGTGTGTGTATATGCATGCAAACTTGGCATCCTGTGTATGTTTATAGATATGTATGTGTGCACAGTGCAGTCCTGAGTATACACATACATAAATATCCACACACATTTGCCGAGTATTTGCTAAGTATTTGCCGAGTGTTTGCCGAGTGTTTCCAAGTCAAAATATTTGGGTTTGCTGAGTACTCTCCGATTCCGAGTATGTAAACTATGGATGGAACTAATGAAGGGCATGTTGATATTGGAGTACTTATACTGGGCAGCCATTTGTTCCAACATATTTTTTACTTGCTTCTATATATTAAAAATTTCCTCCATGAATTTTGAGATATTGTCTACTACTTTGTGCTTTGAAACAAGCTCACTTTTGACGGCACTGGTCAGCTTAAATTCAGTACGACAAGATGCTGAAAACCCAAGCAAACTTCAAAGCGATTTTGTCTTGTAAAGTTGTGTTAAGCTATGTTGTAGGCTTGTACTAATGTTGAATAAAAGCTTGAGCCAGCCCTTTCATTACAAGTATTCGAAGGCTTGCTATTTGTATATGTATCAAACATGAAGAACGATGTGGTTGATAACTTTAGTCTAATGAAACACAGATGAAACCTATGAGCATGATGAGCTTCATTATGTGCCTAGGCCCATGGTATAATGATGTATATGGAATTTACAAAGAAGACAATATGTGGCAGGCATAACCCTCGGTTAATTACCTTCAACCAAATGGAAAACTATTAACTAGATGAATTAGTTATACTTGGTAATTTGTTAGTAAAAAATGTAACACATGGGATTGAGGGTTCACCATACCCTTAATGCTATTTAGTTAGAAATTATATGTAGGAGATTCATATCAATCATTTGCTCCTATATCAAGGATATGGCAAAACCTAGAATTATAAACCTAATGACTCCTTTCTTTATAGAATCACTATAGGCTTAAAGACACAAAACTTTAAATAGTTATAAAGATTATCATACAAAGAACATACTAGTACCCACATCAGACAAAGATCTTGCCAAAATTCAAAAATGAGAATTCTGACTGCTAGTGCCAAAGCTCGAGAACTAGCATGGGCT
This sequence comes from Sequoiadendron giganteum, assembly GCA_007115665.2. NCBI lineage: Eukaryota > Viridiplantae > Streptophyta > Pinopsida > Cupressales > Cupressaceae > Sequoiadendron > Sequoiadendron giganteum. Next base: position 604,310,008 of record CM021105.1, read on the forward strand.
AGAATTGTATCCGAGTTTCCAAATCTAATGAGCATTGCATAGGCCAAAATCATGCCTCTCCCTTTGTTCATTTCAAAAAACATAGAAAACCTTATAGAATCATCAATACTAGAGAAATATTTACTGAAATAGAGATGTTTGGATGAGGAGGCTTCACAATGCAACCAAGATTTCCCTAATTACACAAGCCCAAAAAACAAATTACTTCATTTTAGTTAAATATCACCTTATAAATGATTTTTAAGCAGGGTGGTTATACCATACTCTCCCCTTAGCAAACAGATATATTATGCAAAGAATTCTTACAAAACCATTAATATTCACAAACACCCTTAACAATGGATGTCATAACCAACTCTAAGACATGTAAATAAATTAAACAGAGATCTGTTAACACACAAATGCAGAAATAATCATAAGAATCAAACAGAGACTGAAACAACTCAGAATACTTTGGAGAAAACCCACTTGAGGGTGAAAAAATCCTATGTGAGTGTATGTATGTTCATGCTATCATTGTTTGTGAAGGCTAACCCTTGTTGTAGGTCTCCAAGCAATTCAAGCATTCAAGCAAGCAAGATCCAAGACCTTGAGGTGATGTGTATGACTTCAATCCTTCAAGGAAGCCATTCAAGGGTGGTGAGTTGTAGCACTTTGTTGATTCATCATTCCTTCCTATCATTTATCATTTCTATCATTGACATTGCCATTGTGGAAGTGGAAACACTAACACGGGGTTTCACTAAGGTAAGCCCCTAAATGGCACAACATTCCTTCTCTCTTTGAATGTGCAAGTTTTAGGTTTGAAGAGGATTGAAGGAAGTGTGAAGAGCATTTATTCATTGTTGCACTCACAACCTTAAACCTTGTCAACTCATGAAAACTCGCCTACAAAATTATCCGATAGTGATCCGACAAGTTTGCAAGCGGGAATTGGGAGCTCAAATCCAACATCAGAGGACTACGAAAACATATTCAAGACACCCCTATAAGGACAGAAATGCCCTTGGGCACCTATGTCCTATTTTGACTGATACCAAATTTATATGATAGGTACACAACACTCTGCCCTTCCCAGATCGACTTGAAAATCCCTATTACAGTCTATCAATTGTCAAAATCTTGTAATTTTTCTATTAGGACACATAGTCTAATTAGGTTAATCAAGGAAAATCAATTCCAATCCATTCCAAGACTCAAAAAGATGCAGATCCAGGTCTGATTAGCTCACCTTCATGGTTGAAAGTCAATCTAATCACCTTGTTGATCTCCGTCTTAATGAAACACTAAAAAAAGGATACCACACCCAACAAATTAACCCTAGGTTTTATACATTAAGCCTAGGGTTCTCTTTTTCTTTGTTTCATTTTGGTGAACCTGACCTGTTAACATCATATACCTTCTGAAAATTCACCTTAGATCATTGTTTTGCATTGTTCACTTAGGGTTTCATCTTTTGCATTACAAAAAGCACAAAAATTTAAAAAATTGCATATCACGTTGCATCATAGGTTGTAATAGGATTGCTTTTAATCATTTAGGTCAGATCTACATTCACAATTGTCATTTGTTGTTCAAACATTGTTACACATTTACATTTGAATCACAATGTCTTAAATTGCGAAAATTCTAGAAAAATACGCAATTGCAGACCTATTGGTACACAAAAACAGAATCCTTAGATAGTCTAACAAACATTCAAATTTTAAGTTTTCAAAAATCCTATCAAGGACATAGACGCCCTTGGGCACCTCTGTCATGCTACACTTGGATCAACAAAATTTTACCCAAGTCTCTGTCTCTATGTCTTCAATCTGTTTTTGCTTGCAAGTCTCTAATTTGGAATTCTTAATTGCATTCATTTAGGCATCTTTCATATAGTTCAAAAAGTGAAAAAATTTGCATTGTTTTGATTCAAACTTGCATCAAAATCATCATTTTCAGATTTAGGCATCTTAGAATCTGTCGATTTTTGCATTTTAGATCAAAACATTACATTCAAAAAAATTGTCATTTATTGTTTAACATTGTTACACACTTACATTGGCATAAATTGAGCAAATTTTGGAAAAATATTCATTGTCAAACCTGTTTGCAACCAAACCTAGAAACCTTAAGCAATATCACACACAGTCAACTTTTGAATTTCCTAAAACCCTGCCTGGACAAGGATGCCCTTGAGAGACTTTGTCTTCCTGCTCTTTTTGGCTAAAAATTTCTATGACAGAATTCTCTCAAGATCCTCTATCCAGATTTGTTGTCTGTCTTCCAATCACCTGTTGCATGACAGTTTGAACCTTAGTAAAAGTATCATCATGATGGCTCAATGTTTTGGTAAGATGTTGACTTCTTTGAAATCCCTGGTTGATGTTTCAAGTTGTGTGTTTGGTGATGACTCTAATTCCAATATTCATGATCCTTCACCTCCCAACACATGCCCTCATAATGTAGATATCTTGGGACAAGATGAGAGTATGAATGAATTCATACATAATTCCTTGCGCAACCTTGAGAATAATGCAGCATTTTATCCTTCCATGAAGTTGCCTAATCACCCATACCAACAACCAGCACCACCTATCATGCCACCACTTGAAATGTTTTCCACATTGCATAAGAAAAGTGACTTGCAATCCATACCTCAACCAATGCACACGAAAACACCTATCAATAACAATCACAAGGAAAGCACATCAACCAATCTCCCATCATATGAGCATAAAGTTACAAACACACCCGTTAACTTGGGCAAAGCTATGGACAAGGCTTTAAGATACTAACAAAACAAGGATGCGACATAAAGAATGAACATGAGATCCACTCCCTTTTGGAACAAACACCATCTGAAGATACAAAAGGAATAGGTTACCAAGGTCCTTCACCTTTACATCAAACATTTATTCCACCAACTAAGAAATACAAAGTCCATGGTCCTATTAAGAAAAGTGTGTTACCCTCTCCGTGTCCTTCATCAAAGACTGGGAGTAGTCTAGCTACAATATTAAACATGGGATTGATTACACTAGCACCAATGCGTGAACGAAAAAACAATAAACAAAAGAAAACAAATACATCTTACTATGCATATCATAGAATATTTGGACATAGTACTGATGAATGTTGTGCTATAAAGAAGAAATTGAGAGAATTTGATCCTTACGGGGATCAAATTGAACGTAGGAAGATTAGCATTCATGTGCTTTGCTCCTAGCCATGTGGTAGTTGTAGTATCACAACATGCTCACTACCATGCATGGAGGTATAAACTAAGCTATGCAATCATATTTTATCTTGCAAGGAGCAGTGCATCATCATCCATATTGGCTCATCTTTGTCCCTACACTTGGGGGCAATGGGTTAGGTAGCCTTATGTTAGGTGCATTCCTTCTAGAAGGGGATCCTTTTGTGTCTCTTTAAAATGTTAGTGTAGCAAGTACACTAACATTTTAAGGGGGGGGCATATGGTCCCCCACTTATTGTTTGCATAAGGAATGGTCCCTTTTTAGTGATGATAGCATATATCTCCTAGAAAGTGTGACCTCGGCAATGAAAGTGTGGCCTTCTCGATCTATGTTGTCATCTCCCTTGTGGTGATATTAGGCTTGATGTCCTCTAAGTGTGTGACCTTTCTTGGCATATGACATTCCCCTTGGTGGTAATGCTATGGCTAGTATTCCCAAAGGTGTGAGTCTTTTATTCCACAACTAGTCGTCTCTTGGTGGTGATGTCATGTGTGATGTTCCCTAAGGTGTGACCTTTCATGTATTGAGCAATGCCCCTTTGTTATTTGTGAAGCATCTTTTGTGGTGGTGTTGTTTATAACACCCCTTGAGGTTTTTGCCTTGTCTTGACATTTTTGCACCTCCTTAGGTGAGTTTTTGCACCTTTTAGGTGAGTTTGGCATTTTTGCTTCACTTTGTTCACACGCGTTGGACTTAGTGGTGCGTTGACATTGGCATTTTTGCTTCACTTTGTTCACACGCGTTGGACTTAGTGATGTGTTGACATTGGAATTTTTGTGCTTCACTTTGTTCACACGCGTTGAGCTTAGTGTGGCATTGGCATAGCATATTGATTATTTTGTGGCACCTTATCAAGGTTATCAGGGAGTGTAACTCTTGGTATGGTTGTTAATGGGTACACACCTAGTGAATATCGAACTTCACTAGACCTTGTGTGTTTCTCATTTTGCTACTTTGTCTTGGGGGGGCTCACCTAGTGAATATCGGACTTCACTAGACCTTGCGTTGCCTTTGATTTGTGATTCACCTAGCAAATATCAAACTTTGCTATTGTGTGAGTCATGAACGCCTTAACATGGTTGTCGAGCATAGCACAACTTGCTTGCCAGTAGAGCTATGTGTTTCATGAGTGTCTAGTATAACGCAGCTTGCTAGCCTTGTGGAACCCATCATATTGCATGGACACCTAGCATAACACTGCTTGCTAGCTAGTAGATCCATGTGGCTCATGAGTGATGTGGCATAACACAACTTGCTAGTCCTCATGGGATCATTCCTTTATTCGATGGATGACATTTGGTAATTGAGACAATTTAAGACTAAGGTCTCTTTACCTTACCGACTCAAATCCTTTTAGTATAACCTTATGTTTTGTGTGTTTTCTTCGTATTTGTGGTCATTTTGTTGTCACCTATATGTTATGTTATGTTATGTGTTTTCATCGTGTATGCTTCATGTTTTCCGACATGTATGTTTGTGTATGTTGTTGTGCTGCATTTCATACATGTGTGTGTTCCTTTGTGCTCATGTTGTCTGACCATTGGATTTGGGATCCTGGGGGCTTATGCACTCACCCTTGATTCTTACACATCCTATCTTTTCAACATTTGGACACCCAGACCTCTCTTGACATGGATTTTCTACTTTAGTGTGAATCTAAGCATAAGTTCATACTCTCACTAAAGTGGGGGCTAAATGTAGTGTCGTAAATTGTCACCCTTGACAATTTCACACTACGTTTTGCTCCCCCTAAATTATTGAGCTTAATTGACCTCCTAATTTCCTAAATTATGCATTATGGGGCCTATTTTACCGTTTTTTGACAAATTGCAAGCATCAAACAAATGCATTTATTTAATGTTTTTCCCCCGACACCTAAATCCCCAAAAAATAGGGCTGGGACTTGGACGCCCTTGGGCGGCTCTGTTCCCCTATTTTGTCGAGCTCAAAATTTGAAAATGTCGATGTAGGCATTTTAACATTTGAAATTAGCATAATTTTCGGGAAATTAGCATAATTGTATATAAATACCTTGTTATTACATCATTTGGAATCTAACAAGAACAACCTAACAACAATTGGAGAGCAAGGATTATTGTCAAGAGCATTATCAAGCAAGTCAAGAGAAGCATTTCAAAGATTCAATGCAACAATTCAAGATCCAAACATCATGTCAAATCCTATGTGAGTGTATGTATGTTCATGTTATCATTGTTTGTAAAGGCTAACCCTTGTTGTAGGTCTCCAAGCAATTCAAGAATTCAAGCAAGCAAGATCCAAGACCTTGAGGTGATGTGTATGACTTCAATCCTTCAAGGAAGCCATTGAAGGGTGGTGAGTTGCAGCACTTTGTTGATTCATCATTCCTTCCTATCATTTATCATTTCTATCATTGACATTGTCATTGTGGAAGTGGAAACACTAACACGGGGTTTCACTAAGGCAAGCCCCTAAATGGCACAACATTTCTTCTCTATTTGAATGTGCAGGTTTTAGGTTTGAAGAGGATTGACGGAAGTGTGAAGAGCATTTATTCATTGTTGCATTCAAAGCCTTACACCTTGTCAAATCACGGAAACTCACTTACAGAATTATCCGACAGTGATAAGTTTGCAAGCGGGAATTGGGAGCTCAGATCTAACATCAGAGGACTGCGAAAACAAATTCAAGACACCCCTACAAGGACAGAGACACCCTTGGGCGCCTATGTCCTATTCTGACTAATACCAAATTATATGACAAGTACACAACACTCTAACCTTCCCAGATCTACCTGCAAATCCCTATTATAGTCTATTGTCGGAATCTTGTAATTTTCATATTAGGGTACATAGTCTAATTAGGTTAATCAAGGCAAATCAATTCCAATCCATTCCAAGACTCAAAAAGATGCAAATCCAGGTTTGATTGGCTCACCTTCATGGTTCAAAGTCAATCTAATCACCTTGTTGATCTCCATCTTAATGAAACATTAGAAAAAGGATACCACACCCAACAAATTAACCCTATATTTTATACATTAAACCTAGGGTTCTCTTTTTTTTTGTTTCAATATATGTGTGTGTGTGTGTGTGTGTGTGTGATCATGTAATATTGGTACTTGCAGAAAATTAATGATCTTTGTGAATAATCTACATGGTTCTCTTTATTATATGTGATAAGGGATTCGTATAATAATCTATTTTGAATTTAGAGAATTGGATTGCAAATAGGGAGGCCAATCAACCTTCCGGATTCACGAGAGGTGAAGGAAGACCGGCTTTCATGCTCTTATCAAGTACGCCACGCCGAGATGAAATGGAAGACCGGCCTTCCATGCTCGTGGGCCAAGGGTGGAATGGAAGACCGGCCTTCCATGCCCTTGGGGTTGATCAAGGAGGACGACCAGCCTCCAAGGTGAACTCAGGGATGGAAGGGTGACCCACCTTCCATGCTCTTGCAGTACAAGGACGACCAACCTTGAGACTACAGTTTGCAAGTATTTCAACAAATTCCTAATAAGATTATTATGGGAATCCACATTGGAATGGTTGTTGCATTAATTAGATTTTGATGTGACTAATACACATGGATATCATGATGTTTACTAATGATTAGTAATATATATATATCATGGCTTATGATTTAATGTCAATTTCTAGTGACTAATATTGTGTGCAAGACTTAAACCAAGATTTATCTTATAGAGGACAATTTAATTGGTAATTTCATTATTCTTAAATAAATTGCATTTCTCATTTTGATTGGAATTGTGATTTTAGGGCAAAATATAGAAACATCCCAATAGGGGACATTACACACATCCCTGTTGTACCAGTTTGATGATGAATTCCACTTGTAAGCTTCTTGGCAACACTCCAACAAGCGAGGAACACTATGACCCCAATTGTCTTGCACACTTAAGACACAAGTTTTTGGATCAATTAATTTGCTTGATAACTATATAGGCAAGACGTGCTCAAACTGTCCTATAATGATGAATGAGAAAGAAACAAGGACATTACCAGCATTGTCAGAAATTCTATGTGAGATATTTTCTACACTTGTTTGAAAATTGAATGTTTGACCAAATAAAGAAGAAACCCTTTCTTTCACCTATGCACCCCACAAAGTAACATAATGTGAAGTTATGAACTACTATCCATCCATTGAACAAAACCAAAGGTCCAAACATAAGAGATAATGTCTATAGAAAGAAGAAGTCTGCTAAAAAATAAAATTATTTTCTACCAGCAATTGTTCATCTCACCAACAAAAGTGCCGCATGGTTGATGGTTCTGAACTCGGGTTTCTATTTGTTGTGAGTGAGTGTATCATGGAATCAACACCAACACTTGTGCTACAGAAAATCACTTAGCCATGCAAAAAAATACAAAGATATACTTATTTAATTCAATGAATGCTGCCATGAGTGATAAAGATGAATTTGATCACAAATGAGTTGTTTTCTCAAATGATCCTTTCATTCGTCAAAGGGGCATACGTTGCCTCAAATTAAATTTTCTCAATGAGGCATGCCGTCTTTATTAATTCTCAATATTTGCAATTGAGATAACTAATAAGAAAGTGATTGAGAATTCACAAGTGAGCTAACTAATGGGAAAGTGATTGAGAATTCACAATTGCGCTAACTAATGGGAAAGTAATTGAGAATCCTAGTTAAGGAAAATACTGGGGATATTGAAGTGTTTATTAAGTTTAATTAGGATTAGATCATTGTAATATTTAGAATGAGGTTGACCAATAAACATGTGCCTATGCAGCATGGTAGATGCACTTTTTACCAAAATAATTATTAATTTATTAAATCCAATATTTTGGTAAAAAGTGCATCCAGCATGCTAGATAGATGTTGCTGACCAAGAAAATGAAGTTGTTTGAACTCTCAAATAGCAACTCTTCCAGATAATGAACATCAAAGGATGCAAATTTTCAGACATGATCTCATAATGGTCTTTTTTCTGGCCCAGACCTGTCAGTCTTAGATTAATAACAGAGGGCCCTGGGCAATTTATATGAAGGTACTTTCATAGTCACAAAGTGTCTTGATTTTTTCATTATGTTCAGGTGATGAATAACTGCCACCCATAACACAAAAAATAACAGCCATGATTATTTTGTGGGCTGACTGCATCTTTCCTGTACAACTTAAATTGCTTTTGTTAAGGATTCGATGAGATAGTTGTCACAATTGATACTCAAAGTAACTGTGATGCAATGTCCTTAGAAGTTTTATATGTGCAACACCTACATTTTATGGAAGAATTTTACATTTGCATTCATCATGTTGCTGAGATGCTAGTCATAACTTAGCATCCAGCTTAAGTATCTTGCCAAATTCAAAAAACAAACAAAATTGAACATAAGATTAGTTCCTCACTTTAAGGTAAAATTTTGACCTCCATCTTGTAGTTTGTATCTTTGCTTTTATGCAAAAAATCTTTTTCAAAATTTGAGCTTTTAACATTCCTTTGAGTTTGACCTTTTATATAGAACACTACAAAGTATCTACAGACAATAGAGATCATGTATGCCACTAATTTTGATCTCTACGGTGATGAATAGAACTCTGCATCAAAAATTATGATAAACAATGTTGCTGAAGCAACTACAGGGCAACATTATATGATACAATTCATAAGTCCGACCTCTGATGGGCCTACAATACCTTCTTACACATATACTGGGATCTTTAAAGTCAGAGATGACAGATCAGATAAATAATGTGGACTGTTATATCTATCATACAATTACTCAAAGAAGACAGCACATGTACTGAGTTCCTTACAGTCAAGACGAGAGGCCCAATAAATGATGTGGACTTACATATCTATCATACAATTACTCAAAGAAAACAGCTGGCAATGTGCATGGGCAGACGGTGCAATGGCATGCCTATTGACTGTTCGCAAAAGGTACCAAGTTCAAGTCCCATAGTGGACTACTCTTTTGCTTAAGTGTATTTCAAGTGGGTCCTTGGAGTACAATGTGTTTCAAAGTACTGGGATGACACCCCCCTGTTTGTGGCATCACTGGCTGGGGCCAATTAAAGACAGAATTCACATATCAAAAACAAAAAGACAGTTGGCAACGATGTCTTACACCATAAACTGCTCCACTCTATCCCTTGTATAGTGATTAGTGACTTGCCCCATAAACATTAATTTTAAGTCCAAAGATGGATGCTTTTGATATGTACATAAACCCCATAAACTGTTTCTGATCATTTATGGGCAATAATATTAAAGAGAAGTAAAACCAATAAACCTACGCAGGAGAAGTGCTGTTAGCAGAATTTTAAGTGTAATTGAAAGAAAATAATGGCACACTCACAATATAACATAATTATTTACCCTAGGAAACCCTTTGCGAAAAAAATCCCAGCAAAAACAGCACTCATTACTGTATTAAATCAACAGTTCACAATACAATAAGACATTTCTCATTTGTGCTTAACCCTAATCCATGTACTACTATTTATAGGCAAATCACTATAGGAAACAGCTAAGAAACATTACAAAACAATAGGTATAAACCATAGGCCAAGAAACTTCCTAAATAGCCCAAAAAATCCTCCCAAACATGCATGACCCTTCATATCCCCTAGCAGAGGAGTAACCCTCAGTCCCATCAGGTATGGCAGGGTGTAGAAGATGCAAAGTATACAAAACATATTCAACAAATATGTTCTTATTCCTTCCTTCTTTATCTAGGGTTAAGATTCAAGAACACAAAATATGGGGATTGATCTACATCTATTAAGTTTTTGGTCAATTTTATCAAGAAGGTTTGATGAAAATGCATTGATGTACGACAAGAAATAAGTCATAAGGCTTTCAGCAATAGTCTAAATGCAACTGACCAAGTACGAAGAAGAACTTCCCTCTAAATTGGCCTGCAATTGCCTCACTAAAAGCCTTAAAAATTTCAAATAACAAGAAACTGACTTCCTACTCTGACAACATTGCTCAAAACAATAGTGCGTCTTAACTCAGAAAAAAAAATTTAGTATAGCAAGCAGCTTGAGGAAATACCTTCCCACAAACTTGTTCTACAAAACAACCCAAAAGTCTTCTACATAATTTTGTCTCACACTTTCTAATCTACTAAAACAGTAAAAAAATAGCTTGAAGAAATTAAGTATAGCAAATAGCTTGAAGAAACTGACTTCCTACTCTGACAACATTGCTAGAAACAATAGTGTGTCTTAACTCAGAAAAAAAAATTAAGTATAGCAAACAGCTTGAGGAAATACCTTCCCATAAACTTGTTCTACAAAACAACCCAAAAGTCTTCTACATAATTTTGTCTCACACTTTCCAATCTACTAAAACAGTAAACCGCTTGCTCTTTTCTTGGTTAAGAAATTCACTTTGGAATAAGTTACTTCCCTTAACTACCTAAAGTGAAATATACAGATTACATTATACTCTTCTGAAACAGTAAGTTGATTGTTCTTTTCTTGGTTAGGAAATTAGCTTTGGAAAAAGCTACTTCCCTTAATTTACCTGAAGGTGAAATAGTACTTACATACTACATATTACATTTTAGAAACCAACCGCTATGTAGAACCCAAAATCTGATAATTCAGTGATGGAAGTAAGATCACACAATGACAAACAAAAATTTGAAAAGTAAATATAGTGGCAAGCTATCTGAAGTTTGAAATTACCATTGAGCCAGAATGGACATCCCAAACCCTATTTTCATCTCCAAGTACTCCATGATATTGGCCCTCAGAAATCCTGTGATTAGAGCCTTTAAATATCTTGTTAAGCCACTTCATGATTCGAGACTTCTTTTGCACATAACCAGGCACAACATGATCTGCATGCATTGGTGAAAAGATGAGTTAATGACTTCATAAGGCTAATAAAGAGAAGGTAAAGAAAATTACTAAATTCTCATTTTAATTCATAAAACATATGTAACTAGAAAATGAATGGCTATAAAGGGTTTAAATTAAAGATTAAGTTGACTGCATAAGTTTAATGAAGAGAAGCAAAACAAAATTACTAAAGCCTTATTTTAAGTCATAAAACATATATAACTAGAAAATGAATGGCTATAAAGGGTTTGGATTGAAGAGTAAGCTGAACACTGTAGTATATGCTAGCTCATGTAACCATGTTGACTAACTGTTCCTTTCAACATAGCCATGTGTGCAAACAAAATAATTTTGGTATCTATATTCAGCTTTCCATTATTTCAATGATGATCTATAAATGATGAATTAAATTTGTAATGAGACAAAATTAATGCACAAGTATAAAATATAAGTGACCAGTAATAAAAGTACGTTGCAGAGAAAGTTATTTCAAGTGTATTTTGGTGTTATGAAAGAAAGAAGACACTATATCACAAAGTTCTTTGATGTTTGTGGTAGAAACAAACAAAATCTAGAAGATGTTTTTAACCTTTGAAGGCAAAAAAAAATTCATTAGGATGGCAATCTTTATGTGAAAATATATGCAAATATGGTCAGTATATCAAAAGCATGCAGTAGATACTAGATAAAGGTACAACTAATACTCTCAAACTATTAGCATAAATATTTAAAAACTTGTTAAAATCTAAAAAATAGTGAAGATAGGTAAACCCTGATGAGATATGGAAAGGTTGAGGCAGATCAGTGTCATTACTTTCCTCAAAAACAACCTTGGGCATATTTTGTTCACTCTTAAGATCTCTAGGCCAAGAAAGGTTAGCTTAGCATTATGAAATGTATATCAGGCCCCATATTTACCTTCCATTGATCTTTCCTGTAATTTCATTTTTCAAATAAAAGACATAAGCAGAGTAGAAAAGACAGAATAAGGAAGGAAAGGCCATCTAAAGCTGAAAAAAAATCTAGAACCCAAAAATATGACTGGAATACTTGGTGTTCAGAGTTGATTGATTATCAATGAATTATCACATCTTGCTCAATCCAGGTACAATATTACTCTAGGAAAATATGTTGTATCCCTAAAGCAAACCATAAAGAAATGACATCATAGGTTATCAAGTAGCATGCTATGAATAGAAGAAATGAAAACAATTGCAGAACAGGCATTCCAGTTCATAGTTACCATGCTACAGAGTTTTAACAAGCCGATTCAGCTTAGTTTGTCAGCCATTTTCAATGTGTCAATGTATTTCATCCAATTTGAAAGGGGGCAGTAAGGGAAATAAACAAAACATTGTATATATTTGTGCCATGTAAAATGGCAATTATAATGGCTCTTCTAACGTATCATGTAAGATGGTGAAAAGGCTCTAAAGTCTAATACATACAAGAATGCATATAGGGAACTCCTGCTGAAGCAAGAAAAAGTGATTTGTCATTTCCTCTTAATAGAAAAAGGAAATGGGCAAAATATACATTGACTTTAAAGGCATTTAAGGAAACAGAGCAATCTTGCCAGCATTCTCAAATTTTTGAGAAAGAAAGGCTACCTGAAGCCACGGACAGGAAATAATAAAACCCTTTCATTAGCTCCAAGCAATGTCACAATTAAGTTTCTTCCTTTCAATATATGGAAAACAAAACCAGCAGAAATTAAAAAATCGTGATTTTAAATGTAATAAAGAAATTCAGAAACTTTCTGGCAAGTTCAGAATTTTGAGAAAGCAAGGCAATCTTAAATGGTGGACAGAAAGAGATACAAACTAGACCCAAAAAATGTCAGGATTAACTTTTTTCCTTGTTTCCCATTGTAAAACCAGAAACTCCATAAATTACAGGGATTTGATTGTTAGGAAAAGGATTTGGCAGCTATTGATTCCAAAACATTTAAGCGACTTATGCATGACCCATACATCCATCAGCCATCTTGCATCTAGATGTTACAGTTGTTCATCTTAACAACCACAAGGGGAGATATCAGCAATCATATAAAAGATGCCAAAAACTTTCCAGCAGAACTTTGATAACGAATGTTTTGTGCTTCTAAGGAAGGGAAACATATATTGAATAAAAATTTATCTATAATGCATAATCCTAAGTTTGCTGGGAATGAATACTAAAGCTGCAAGAATTTTGCAAACAGATAGCAACAGTAGCAGCAGTCTGCCAAATTTTATCCAGCATCTTTGGCATGGACTTCATTTGCTTTTTGCTTCCAGAAGAGGGAAAGAAAATGGTCAACATAACGCTATTAACATCATTTTATTAAAGCAATTTCTACACACATGGAACGAGAAAAGCAAATCCAACCTGAACAAGATCAAAGGCCAGAGATATAGACTTACAGTCATGCTTATTTGCAGAGACTTGCCTGTCTTAGACATGGGATCCTAACAGGAGAAAAACAAAGTGAAATATTTCCAAATAAAGAGATATAGTTGCAATCCATCATAAGGGTAACAGAGTCCTGTCATATAAGCCAAACATCAGTCTCATATTTCTTGGCCCATCCAGTCTTTTTCTGTAATTGAATTGGTGTTCTCCGTGCTTGGGGTTCAAATGCTACCCCACACTTATTAGAATGCCCGAAGACCAAGCTCTGCTGGGGAGAATTTTTCCAGCAGGTTGGCCAACACCAGTAATCAAAGGCCAGGCAATCCTCCTGACCTGAACATTACCCCCAAAAACCCAGAAGGCATTCTCAAAAATGCTTTAGTTCCTCACAAGAAGCACAAACAGCGCCCTTGAAGCCAACTCCAAACTAAATATTTCTTATTAAGAACACAAACAGTGCTCTTATCCCAAATGTTACTTTAAGCTGAAAACAATCATTAACAAAGATCTAATGCCAGTTTTCTAGGATTATGCAACAACCATCGATTCAGAACTTCACATGGATTCCTCCTTTAGCTAAAAAAGCCGAGTTTAATTAGTCAAACATCAAAAAACCAGATTCAAAAATTGAACAAACAGACCAGCAATGGATAAAACACATCAAATGCAACAACAAAAAACATCAAAGAAAATTGAAATGAAATGCCTACCAAAAATACAAGGCTGAACTATTTGACTCATTTCAGCTGAACAAAAATCTGTGTAAGTCAATCAATATGCTTCCCAAGGATCTGAATTTGACTGTATAATTGAGCACCCAATAATATAGCTACACCCAAATCCCACCATGGCCCATTAACTACACAGATCCAGCTTTACAAAGTCAACAATTACACAGACCAATTTCATATTGCACACAAAAGTAAAACTCTAAATTCTTATCTCTTATCTAATGACTTTTTAAAAGAAGAAAAGAAAAAAGTGGGCATCTATGAAACCTGTAAAGAGATGCTCCTGATGATGAATGGGCCGCTCTCACAAAGCTGTATCAAAGAATATGAGCTCCAAATTGGGAACCCATATTCTATGTATATATATTATAAGAATGTTGTGAAAACAGTGTATAGATGGTGTCAAGACATTGCACAGTAAATCCTGAACTTTAAAATTTAGACACAGAAATTTATTTATGACAAGCCCTGGAATATAGATTTATCTTCTGTTTGGCCTGTACCCAGTCATTTGTCATGTTGTCTGTTTGAATAGACTTCTATAAATAAAATATATAGAAATTATAACAAAGCAAACATTACAATGGAAGAGCAACTACGTTTCTGTCGCCATTTTTTTTAATTGATAAATATGTAAATTACATTTGACTAAAAAAATTCTTTATTTGAAACGGGGATTTCCTCGTTGGCGAGGGACTGCGAGCCGAAGATATGTAGGTATATAGGGAATTGAACCAATAAAATATTTTATGATTTTAATAAAATATTTACTAAAGCAACTATTGATTAAGAGGCATCACAAGTGCCATTTAAAATTTGTAATAGGTCTCTCTTAGTTAAATATTTATAGAGTATGACATGTGATAACATCAAAGGTTAGTACTTAAAGAAATTTTGAAAAAATATTATAAATATAATTGTAATAATATTAATATATTAAAATTGTTGAAAATTATATATTTAAAAAAGAAAGAATTCTACATGATTGAAGTAGGTTATGTGGTGTGTTTTTTTGGCTTATTTGTTTTATTTAAAAAATATTATAAATAATGATTATGAAGCAACTTTAAAATTATTGAGTATTTAAATGGTTGTACAATTAATACATGAAAAAAAGCAATAAAACCATCTACAAATTGTTATGTGATTATTTGTTTTTATAGTAATTTTTTTTTTGTGTATTCTTGTGATGTTAAATAAATTATTTTATGTAATTAATGAGTAAATAATTATTTTAAATTAATTATAAGAGTAAGGATAAATATTTGTAATAAATATATGAAAATTAAATGTGATGGATAAGATTGTTTAGTTTTAAGATTTGATTATGAAAAAATGATATTGAAGTAGTACAAAAGTAATTCATCACTATAAAATAATTAATTGATATTTTATAATAATTGTTTCAAGTTCTCATGTCATCTCAAAATACTTTGTAGTTCATTTATAAGCATCATGAGTTCAATCCTGATGTTATAGACTTGATCTACTACACAAGATCAATCTAATAAAATATGTGTTTGAAGACGTGTTCACCTTCATCTTCTAAATAGTTGAACTTGTCAAGGTGGTGTTTAAGGATGTCATTTAAGAGTTTACCAACTAGATAGGTGAATGGGTTTGCCTAGGTCAAATCCCTTTATCGAGCCAAATTAACAACAATCAGTAATATTGAAGATAGTATTGCATACATATAGAGATGGCTTGTATGACGATGATGTGGATTTTATTCTTTTGTGTGTTTTAGAAATTGAAGTGTGCTTGAATTGCTCTCTCATATGAAATTAAGTAATACTTAATGTCTTTAAATGCAATGACATAGTAACAGGTCACACAAATATCTTTAAATTGACTCATGCAGCTAGTAGAAGGGAGTGGGAAAATTAGAAGAATTTAAAATTTAAAATTTCAGCTTATTTTTTGTGCACCTCAAGATTCAACTAGGTTAGTCCTACATCTCTATACAATATGGGCAATATGATAAAAAATCTATGTGATGTAGCACTATGATCAATCTCTACATAATGTAGCGCGATGATCAATCTCTACATGATGTGATAAATGCAATAAATTTCCATGTGATGTAGAAATGTAATGGAATGAATCTCCATACAATGTGTTGATAAAATAGATCTTTACATATGAATCTCTATGCATTAGATCTCCACATGATGTAAGAATGTAATGTAATCAAGCTCTATCTAGGTATAATGAGTGTTTATCTAACATAAGTCATGCAATCTAAAATCTCAACCATGAAAAGTGTTAGAAACAATATATGCCCCATTCAATTTGTTACATATAATGGATGAAAAGAATTAAAAGAGAGGGAAAATGGTACATGATAAGTTCATTGCTTCTTTGGACACCCATATTGATGTGAAAATAATTTATAAAATGATGGCTAATTCATCAAAGGAATGTATGAAACTTGGAAGTAAAAAATAGAAACCTTGAATAGAATAGTCTCTTAGGTTTCTTGGAATCAACTTAGCTAAGATCTTATCCTCATGTGTAAATTCTAAACATGTGTTGCATTGAAAGCTTGTAAATGAACGTTAGGATCTCATTTTCCATTATGTAGCTCAAACCTTGGTGCAACAAAACTAAGATCTATAATATATATGTAACAAATTCAAAATAAAATGGTGTGTGATGTGGAGGAATGTACATGATGGAATCTATGTTATTAAGCATACCATTCACTTCTTAAGATTTTTTAAGACTTGAAATAGTGTATCTAAGGTGGAAGTAGGGATAGTAGTGGTTTTATAAGTGTGCAAGATAATGGAATAAGTGTAACAGGGTTGTGTAATGAAAGGTAATATGGGCATTATAGAGAAACAAGGTGAAAATGTTACAATAAAAGAGTTTTCAAAGTGTATGCAAATATGAAATTATTCTCTTAATAATGGATTACCGAATAAAGATAAAATATGGAAGTATATGTCAACAATGAGAATACAATAAAAAAACAATAGTAAAATAGTATTTATGTGGAGAAACTATTTGGAAAAAATATACTAGAGAAAGAGCACAAGTATTTATTAATCTTCAAAGAAGGAGATACAATATCAGCAAACATTGCTTTCCACTCTGACAACAATCTAACAACACCTATATGCCTATAAAAGATGATAAATAACTAATATCTCATACCTCTAATATATAGGAAAAGAGAGGAAAATTTATAAACAGATTAACTAAAACAATGGATACCAAAACCATGGTATCATACAAAAACCCCACACCCACCTTAGAGAGTCTCTTCCAAGAATATGATCAATGACTTCACATGGACATCACATAGGCCCAATAATTTGATCTTTAAATAGAAAATATAACCACAAAGGTGTATGTAACTCATAACTTCTTGATAGCTCACATCCTCAAGTGTAGCACTCCATTTTGGATTCCACTAACTTGTGTAGGTACCATCCATTATGACAATAGTCTCAATTGCTTCTTCTAGCATCTATAATTGGAAATATGCCTTAAATAATTTCGAAGTCAAATTTAACTACTACAATAATGATCCATCTTCCTCATGAATGCATATAACAACTAATACCAAGATTCTACGAGAATCTAAATTATAAATTATTTCTCTAATTACACCCTTCACGTCTATGTATAACTTTCAAGAGTGTTGAAGACACATAAAATATGCATAAAATTTACAAGGTTAATGACATCTCAATCCTAATATTCTCCCACTTGAAATTATACATTTAAATGTATCCATATGAAATATACAAGAATTAAGTATAATATCTAAGGCTTGTGACCTTCATACACCAAGAGAACTTATTTTTGGTCACTAGATTCATGAGGGAATCTCCAACATTCTCTTAAGTGTCAACCTTTTACAATAATGACTGACCATTCTCTATCATCTCTCACATGAATTGATATTTAACATAAACATACTTATTACAAACATGATACATGGAACTCCTAGCCAAATAAATAGTACTTTGACTATCACAACCAATTTTAACAACCTTGCAATTAAAACCAATACCTATAGAAAGTATTTATAACTAAATTGCCTCCTTAAAGACATGTGTAACAACCATCTACTTTTTTTTGGTAGTGGATAAAGAAATTGTGGGCTACCTCTTACTCATCCAACTCATTACACTACCAAACAAAGTAAACATATAGCTACTAGTGGACTTTTGACTATCCAAGTCACCTACATAATTTACATCCACAAAGTGTTATATGTCCAATGAATTATCCATATCAATACTAGGATATTAGAAATAGTAATAAAAATTACCATGCAAATAATTAAAATTCATCTTAACATAATTCTTATGCTCTTTACCAAGGTTGGACATAAATTTTCTCAAATCTCCCACTACTTGGGCAACATTTGGTCTAGTGCAAACCATTGTATACATTAGGCCACCAATAGAACTAGCATGATGCATGTTAGAAAAATACTCAAAATTATCATCTGATTTAGGACACATCTAAAGAAATCTTAGTGCCAATAGGAAATGTAATTCTCACTAGTTTACAATCTACATACTATACCATTGTAAAATTATATCAACATAATTAGCAACATCAAGTTTCCACAGTCCATGATAATCAAGTGTTAAAGTTTCTGGATTTAAACTATGTGAGTTTTTAACATCACACAGTTTAAATCCGGAAACTTTAACACTTGATATCAACATAGTTATTTTGAATTAACCAAAACTTTCTATGTGTCTAGTACTTGTTGATCTCTAAACCAACAATATATTTTGTAGCCCCAAAATATTTCATATCAAATGTGCCAAAAAGATAGGTTTTGGTCTTCTAATCATCATCTTACTATTACCAATAAAAAATATATCATTCACATACAACATAATGATTATAATATGATCATCAATAATGTTATCATAAACACAATGATACACCTTGCTCATAACAAAACCCAAACCTAATGCAAAAACATCAAAATTTTGGTGCCACATCCTAGGTGATTATTTTAGACTGTATAATGACCATTTCAACCTACAAACCAAATGTTCCTTCCCCTTCACAATAAAATTATCAAATTTTCACATATAAATCTCCTCCTAAAGATCCCCGTGCAAGAAAGTATTCTTAACATCCATTTTCTCAATTTCAAAATCACAAGTTGTAATGATAAATAATAATATAATAGAAGTTAACTTAACAAGAGGAGAGAATATTTCATCAAAATCAACTTTCTCTCTCTAGAAGTAGCCCTTGGCCACTAGTCTAGCCTTGTACTATTCTAGACACCCATTTGCATCAATTTTCTTCTTATACACCCACTTGCAACCAGTAGGTTTTATTCCTCAAGAAAACTCACAAGATCCCAATTATCACAACTATTAAGGGCCAATATCTCCTCTTGCATGGCTTGCATTTAAGACTCGCTATATTTTGAAGATAGAGCCTCCCTAAAAGATCTAGGCTCATTTTCAGTAACTAATAGAGAAAATACATAATAGAAATCTAGTGAGCTATACATATCATCTAGATTTGATTATCTTGTGGACCTCCTCAAGTTAGGACTAAGGGGATCTTCCTATTCTTCTATATACTCATTGTGTACATCCTCAATTGAACTCACATTTGAACACTATTCTTTCTCTCCATTTTCTAATCCATGAACTTATTATTCCACATGTGTATCTTCTTACTTCTTGGCATTAGTATTGAGATGAAAATTTTCTTCTCATCCTTTTTCTTTAGTTGTTCTAGACCTAAAAAATATCCAAACTCACTAAAAAATAACATGTCTAGAATAAATAATTTATGGGTTAGTAGATTCCAAAGATTATAACCTTTTTATATTCTCATTGAATCCTTTGAAGATGTATTTTGAGATTTTGGATCCAATTTAGATCACTTTTCTTGAGGCATGTGAGAATAAGTGTCAGAACCAAAGACCCTAAAATGTTGAATAGAAGGCTTCTTACTTGTCCATGCTTCATAAGGTTTTTTTCAACAAGAGTTGAACAAGGAGATCTATCAATTAAATAAAAATTAGTACTAGTAGTTGCTTCCCAAAAGCACTGATCCAACTATGTGTCAATCAACATACTTCTATCTCTTTCCATTAAATTATCTCTACAACTTCATTTTATTGAGGTGTGTATGGTGTAATCCTCTATTGAACAATACTTGCATGTTTATAGAATCAATAAATTATTTGAAGCAATATTCACCACCATTATCATATCTCAACACCTTTATTTTATAATATATTTTATTTTCAACCAAGGCCTTAAATTTCTTCAACTTAGTGAAAACTTCTTGGCATGCATAAAATAAATCTATTTGTATCTAGAATCATCAATGATGAATGAAACATAATACAAATATTTTCCTATATATCCCACATCAACTAGACCAAACACACCCAAATGAATTATTTTTAATAATCTATTTTCTCTATAGCTTCCAACATAAAATGAAGATCTATTATGTTTAAAAAAACATAATGCTCACATAAATCATGTTTACCAATAGAGTAATAAAAAAATATTATTTATTAATAATGGTTCTAAGACCTTTTCACTTATTTGCCCAAAAGGTTAGTGCCACAACACATACATTTTTAGTCTTAACAATTACACTGGAAAAGTTATAGAATGTGGAGGCATTTAGCCTAAATAATATAATAAAACCACATTGTTTAGCCACCACCGTTCCTTTCCACCAACCTATAACCAAACTTGCCAAATGCCACATGCACACCATAATCATTCAACTTCGATAACAAAAATAATTTTCTTGCAAGTCTTGGAATACACAAAACACTACTAAGGGTTTAACACTCCCATGATCAAAATACAAAAATACCTTTTCCTTACCAACAATCCACTTAATACTATTATCACAAAGGAAAACCTATCCTCCATCATAATATGTGTAAGTAAAAAAACCACTCCTTATGAGTAATCATATGGTAGGAACAAATTAAATCAATGAGTTAAGCATCATCACTAACAATATAATTAGCATAAATAAATATTTCTTTATTATTTTTGCATTCCTTCTTTGAACATGCCCTCTCGTTTCACAATTCTAACACTTTACATTTACCTAAAAAACAAATTCTATATTTTTTATTTGGATGTATCTTTCTTTGTATTCCCTTTTAAACCATATTTATCCTTGGGCTTTCCCCAAACATGTAGAGCATCATTTGGGCCATTGTTCATGTATTTTATTCTCATTCTAATAAAATAAAAGTAGCAATGAGACTATCCATCTTGACCTGTGAACCACCACCACTAAGAGCAACAATTAAATTTTCCTAAGACTTCGATGAGGAGCAAAGTAAATTTAGATACATTTATATTATTCTTCCAACTTAACTTATATAGAATATAACTGACTCAAATTTATATTAAATGTATTTAAATTATTTGGAACTAAATCACCATATTTTATTATCTAAGAATATAATCATCCTTTGAGATACAATTTAAATAACTTGTAACTAAATGGTCTATGGTGTCTTCTTGTCCAACCTTAACCAATCTTCATTATACATTTCAAATTTCTTTGTATCTTTTTCAATAGTTATCCACTTATCTCTTTCTTCAACAAAATCTTTCATCTTTAGCTTTCACATCTCATACTTGGTGCTATTGAATTTCTCAATATTGAAATGAGACGTAAAGGCCATGGTTATAAGTCCACAAATTTGCAAAACCACATAAAAAAAAATCTCCATGTATAGCCGAAAAACATTTCAATACTTTCTATAAAGGTATCCCTCTCTATACATGCCCATTAGCTCTAATACCAAATGTAAAGAAACAAGATGAAACTACTATAATAAAATAATTTTCAAAGTGTTTGCAAATCTAAAATAATCTCTTGATAGATGATTACCAAATAAAGATAAAATATGGAAGCACAAATAAATAAACCATGGTAACATGGGATTTACATGGAGAAACACTTCCACACAAAAAAACCACTAGATAAATAGGAAAAATATGTATTAATCTTTTTAAAAAGTGTATATACAACACCATTACTCCCTTCGATTTGGCAATATTCTAGCAACACTTGTGTACTTATAAAATATATATATATATAACATATATCTCATACCTCTAATATATAGGAAAAGAGAGAGACAAAACTATAGATGGATTGACCAAAATAATGGATACCAAAACTATGGTATCATGCAAAAAACCCACACCTATCTTGGAGAGAATATTTTTGAGAATAGTAATCATGATCAATGAGTTCACACAAATATCACATGAGATCAATCAATGAATTTTCAAATAAAAAATCTAATTTCAAAGGCACTTTCACTTGTAGCTCCCTAACAAATAACATCCTCAAATGTATCACTCCCTTTCAGATTCCACTAACTCATGTGGGTCTCATATGTTACGACAAGATTCTTCACTCCTCCCTCTAGTACCTAGAATTGGGTATACATTAAGTGTGTCTAAAGGAAAATATAATTGATACCACAGTGCTTCACCTCCTTCATTAAGTCATATGATAACTAATATCAAGATTTAAAGAGAATCTAAATTATAAAATATTTCTCTAGTTACACCTTTCAAGAGTGTTAGAGACACATAAAATATACATAGGATTTGCAAGGTTAACAACATCCTAACAATAACAAGTTCATGGGATGAGAGAGAGAAAGAGTAAGAAAAATTTGGGTGTCATGTACAACACTAGTAGGTAATTGTGTGGATGGATGATATGTAAGTGGAACACTAATAGAGGTAAAGTAGATGAGTCACTAGAAGTAGGTACATATTAGGTAGAGGTGAGACTAAGAGCGACAACACTAGTGTTAGTATCCATGGATGTGGTAACAATGGAAGGACAATGTTCAAAAGAATATGGAGGATGGGAAGATAGTATATAAGATAGAATAAAAGTACTAATGCCATATAAATAATATCCATACTAAATGGAGTGCCCACTAATTTTTGATGTAAAATAATTACCAATTATTGAGGGGATTGAACATCAGTGATTTCATAAAAAATAAATAGTCTAATAAGCACTATTCTATTTAGCTACATAAATATTGTATTGCAAAATGATTATATATTGTTATTTGTTATCCTTTTAATTATTGTTGGCATTAGCATTAGAATAAACCTCACTATTAGTGGATTGAGTAGCTATGGTAGGGTTTAAACGAGCACTCCTTCACAAAGGAAGATTATGATCTCAACTAGATCATGGCATAATAAAATAATATGGCTAAGAAAGGGAGGAATATGAAGCAATGTAAATCTCTCAAATTTTTAAAAAATAAAAAATTAATAATAAATTTGTCAGAATTTATCTCATACAAGACAACTCAAAAAAGAATAGTATGAGAAGATGTACCTCTCTTCAAATTCTAAGGGGAAGTTCCATGGAAAAACTAAACTAACACTAAACTCTAAACTATGACCAAAATATATAGTTATAAATAGTATTAGAAAATTATTTGGGGGTTTTGGCATGACGAAATCATGAAAATATATCCTACCCTATCTCTTGTCTCAAGAATAAGTGTAGGATTTAAAATTTTTCTTCTCTCACAAATATAATTTTATATTTGAATACTTGTGATTGAATGAAATAGAAACTAAATTAGACACTATAAATACTTCCTTACTAGATAAAATTAGAGACCATCAAATCAACACACACAAAGATAAGATAAGTGAATTACATTTGACATACATAAGAAATGATGGATTTTATAGATCGTACAACTTAGATGCATGCAAAGATACAACTAATATATGAATCATAATATTATTACAAAGTATAACATTTTTCTTCACATTTATTTAAATCAACATAATATAAACATGTTCAATGCACGTAAAATCTAGACCCAACACTTGAATAACAATTTCTATAGCATAAGCATAACTTTGACTATCATTAAGAATGTTTTTTCCCAAAGATTTTTTTTATAAGTTAAAAAGAATACCAAATACTTAAGATTTAAAATTATTATTATTTTTCCCAAAAATCATAGTTTTAAAGCAACCCCTAAAAACTAAGAAAAATAGAGAATAAATATACTTTAAAATATTTAACTATTCTAACGATGAATAAAAGTAGCCTAAAATAGGCACTCCCTCTATCCAAAAATAGAACCACTAGAGTAACAATCTCCAAAAATAGTTATTGCTAAAAATACCAATTCAATGTATGAATGTCTTAAGTTCTCATGAAGTAATTTTCATTCCAAAACATGGTGAATCCTCAAAGGAACATTTAGAACTTGTTCTAAACCACAAAGGTTTAATTATATGATGATAAATCCTTCATGAGATAAAATTTAAACACCAAAAAATTATGAGAAACTTTAGGTTTTTATTTAGACCAAGAAACTTTGATTACCATTTTTTGAAGTTTTATCAACCTATTGAAAATAGCGGTTAATTTTTGAATGAAGATATGAGAACCATTGAATTTAGAACCATTGTGAATAAAAACATATTCTTGAAACTCCTTTCATTTCCTATTGAAGACTCAAACTAAAACCCTAGCATAAATTACAAACAATGTCAATCCTATTTCAAATCTAAACAAACCCAGAATGATAACTAGAATGAGGGGTACTGATGTGTTTGATCCTACATTTATAGAGGAGGAACATAGTTAAGCATTTTTTCTTTAAAATAGGTTTACATCCTTATTATAGTTGTGATTTCATGTTAACAATTGACAAAGTCCTATATTGGCGTAATTCATGTTATTTTTGGTGGACAAGACTCTAGTCACATAATTTTAATGATGAATACAACCATTATGCTCTTACTCGCATGATTCTCATATTTTTTCTATCATTATGTCCTTGCCTACAATATTTGATTGTGTTTTCCTCTATTATATCCTTAGTTTCATGATTAATCTATCCATGCTAGTGATTCACCCTTCAATCACATAGTTTTATGTTGTTCATCATCTATTTTGTAGATATCCATTTTTGTCTAACTCTCATGAATATAATTTTCATCTCATAGTTTTTGACCACTTAATACTCATGCAATACATATACTCTTAACACTTGAAGAATGTAGATGATAAATTAGGTAGATTCTTTACACTCATCTCACTTTAGACTAAATATACCTTTTTGAGGCATGTTTATCTCCTAGCAACTTCATCACCATCTAAAATAGTACCAACATTCCTCCATTACTTCCTACATCTACACACAACATTATCAACTAACAAAAACACCATGATGACAAGTTATTTTACTTGTGGACTAGGTATACATCACGAGTGACAAGAATACAAACAACTTTATCAACTCTTAAACTTAACTTTCTAACATAAGAAATCAATGAAATACCACAAGATGATGTTTAAGGAGATAATTTTAAATGGGTGTAAGAATTATATTTATCTATGGATCATGTGAAATTATTGAGACATAAGAGAACCGAGAAAAACCCCTATTTTAAAGCATCCATATCTATCCATTAGGAAAAAGAGTCTAGCCCATTTTTAATACCTAACCTAAATTAAAAAATGACGAAATAAAACACATCTTGGAAAAAGGGAACACATTAAAACAAGAAATGCTCATAAAATGTCATTACCTACCTATGAATAGATGGAGGGAATTCAAGTGGATGGATGAAACCATTTATAGGTTGGGGAAAAAATCAACACCTTTATTTAAGTTGAGATTTTGACCATGGTAGCACTCATCCTTGAAAAATTTACATAACATTCATTGAGATCAATGGTTCAAGACGATACAAAAAATTATGTAGGGAAAACTCAAAAATAAAATTTTCAACATTTTATAGCTTGAGATATCCTTCCTCATTGAAATTTATCTATATTTATTGGAGATACTTTGCATCTTTTTATTGGTGTATTATTTTATTTTTACATTTAATTTATTATTTTATTGTATATTATGCACCTAGGATAAGATAAGCTTGCTTAGGTAGGTATCTACTTAGGTGGGTTATATTTGCATCACGTGACTTGCACTTCCTTGTTTGGAGTTGTAATACATATATGTTATGTCTCCTTAGCCCACATTGGTTCTACATTCACATATCTTAGCAGTGTATACTATATACTCACTTATAGCTTTCCTATGAGAAATTTAATTTCTTTTAATCATAAACCTTATATCGTTTGCATCATTTGGATGGAGTAGAATTATTTTAGCATATTGGTCTTATTTATTCCTTAATTTAGGACTTCTTAATCTTTTGTGGCTATATCCATGCCCAAAGCATACATGGCATCAAAGAAGGAGAGTGCCTTTGATCAACATATTCTAAAGATATAGGATTGTAGATCTTATTTTTCTTTATAAAATTAGCATGTTGGTCCCTTGTATTGAATGGTGATTTGGAGAATTAGAAATTTTTGAAAGAGAAACTAGATTCAAGAGGTTTTCTCTTTATTAGCTTATATTTTAGGTATATTTTAAATCTTGAGAGAGTGAATTTGAGCTCATCATAGTCTAGAGCATTTGAGATAGTTGATTTTTCCTTTTGTTGCATCTAAATTAGATATTGGGGTCCAAATTTGCAAGGGTTTCACTTGGGAGGTGTTTGCCAAATCCAATACATTATATTATTTCAGAGCATTTTGAGTCAAATTTAACCATACCATCACATCAAGAGGCCCAAAACACAAATATGAACTATTAATTTGTTACACCTTGTTTCTAAATTACTAGATTAATTTTACCTTTATGAGTAAATATGATGTTAAATGAAAAATCGTGAATTTAATATGTTCAATGGGTGAATGAAATACATGAATATGCATTATGATGTTAATTATTTTTAATATTTTAATAATGTAAATGATATATGATAGATAAGATTTTCATGTGATCAACTAACTACATTTATGATGCACTAAGTTGGATGCAGGAAAGAATTCAAGCCCTCTAATAAGGAGAGGGGGAGTATCACCCAGGAGAGAATTTTGGTTTGGTAACCCCTAATATACCTCCTTGAGCTATCACACACTCACATCCTAGTTAGTCAAGTTAAGTCAAGTCAGTTCGGGATTCAGTAAGTAAACCCTCAGTTGTAGTTTTTTGGGATAATTGGAATGTTTGTTTATCGTTCTTTAATTTCCTTTAGTTGTTTCTTTGGTTTGAATTAAAGTGACTGAATCTTTGTATTAGGTATAAGTTCTACTTCGTCTATACGAGTATATACGCATGTATGCACATACGTAGTTAGAAGTACCTACATATATGCATATACGGATACAACATACACATGGGGAATCGATTGGATATATATACACACACTTGGTATACATATACTTATCAATTAATATATATATATATATATATATGTGTGTGTGTGTGTGTGTTTATTATGAGATATTAAAATAATGATATATGAATATATATGTATATATATGTATATATGTACGTATTAAATAATGTGTACATACATACATGTGTATATATTAATATATATATTTGTAAATATATATGATTGACAATTAATGGTTTTAATATATATATATATATATATATATATATTAATGATTGAACATTATAACATATATGTAATGATATAAATATCATCGACGCATTATTTATATTATTTATATAGATTAAGTGAGCAATATTGCGCTTGTATAAAGTGAGCAACTTCACATTGCATAAACTATAAGCTACACATATATTAGTGTACATGATAGATGGTCTTTGACTGCTATGTAAAGTGCATAAGTATAAGGCACATGGATGCAATGTAAATGGCATTAAATAAATTGTATGAAGCACCTATTTGCTACACTAAAATATGTAATAAGATGCATGTAAATATCGAAGTTGTTGAGTAATAAGAAAAGCCACGACAACCAAAAAGAGACATTGGAATCGGTCAAAGCCACGACTTGGTAGAGGATAGCAAGAGCTTGATTTGCATTTGTCTAGAAGCTAGTTATATAGGCACTATAAGCAGTCGTGGTAAGCAACAAAAGCCACGATGGAATTAGGAAACCTGTAGGGAACCATTGCTAAGTTAGACTTGGTAAAATAACCATTGTTGGTAGCTTTCTGGAGGTGACTCGGCCATATAGAAGAAGTTGAATTCGTTGGGATTGTATATGTGTTTTTATTTTGTTTCTTTAGCAGTCACATTTCACCAATCTTGCTTAGTCGACCTGTTTTGAAGAGAAGTTGGTTTTGGATTTGTATTTGCAATTTATAGGTGTTAAAAGAAAGGACAAAGGTGGTGAATGGAGTAGCTAAATTGTAGCATTAATCTTCTCAATGTTTAGTATAAATACAAGCAACATCTTAGTCTTTTGGCATTCATTTTTTGGGAATTCATTTGCTTTCATTTTGTTGTAGTTTTTCTTTGTGCAAGTAGTGTTGAGTGCAAGTAGCAAAGAGAGAGATTTCTTGAGTGTTTATGAGTTATTTAGTGATATTTTTTAAGTGTTGGGAAAGAAGTTTGAATTGGGAATAAGCTAAAAGTAAAAGGAATAGCAAGTGGAGTTTTGGTATTGAGATTTGAGAGAAAAATTCTTCATTGGTAGCTAATTTCCAAGCGTGCTAGTCTTTCTTACCCACTATTCTTTCTATTACGAAATCTATGTTTTTATTGAATGAATTCAAGTGCTTGAACAAGTTATAGTTGTTAAGAAAGCTTGTGAATATGGCTAGATTGGAAATAAGTTGTTTTGGATATCATATTAGTATGATACTTATATATAATTATTATGATCCTCATGATTATATAACTATCTAGAAGGTATATGTATATGATACCAAGATGATTGCATGTTACTTATTTTCTTGCTTGAATTATGATGTTAGTAATGCACATGAATGATAGAAAGTTAGATGAATTATGTCTTCTTTGATAGGATATGATGTTATGAAAACCATGTTGATAGTTTATCCTTGAATGGTTACTCATATTTTCCTTCAAAGTAAGAGAATAGTATATTCCCTAGGGTTAGGATATACACTTGAATATGATTATATTGATATTCAATATTAGGGTTGAAAAACGTATAAGTGATATATATTTTTGATTATATGCTAGTATATATACTTGACCAAGAGTCTATACCTTTTCATAAAATTCTAGTCTTAAAGAAGGACTTATGTTTCGACAACCCAAAGCCGTAATATGAGAGGGCTTAAAGGTGCAGAAGCACAAATGCCTCTCAAGCTGATGATGTCCTCTAGATTATATATGAATTTAGTGAATATTGTAAATATGTGAATATTTGAGTCATTTAATGTTGTGATTATACTTTTGAAATGGATTCATATTTTTGGAATCTATTATGAGATATGAGGAATGATATTGCATTGAAGTGTTATATTGAAATTGTTAGTTTGTGATGTTATGTAAACCTATGTTAGTAATGAGGTTTGTTCCTGGGACTAGGATAATCCATGGATGGGAGTAACCTAGATGATCAGTTAGATCATTTGAATGTGCATTACCTTTTGGGTTGGAATCATGTTATGTGATATGTGGTATAATCTTGTCAAGAGTTATTATGGTCATGTTATTTACCAAATCGAGCAAAGGGATGGGTGAACATATGATTTCCACTTCATAGAAGTGAGACACCACTTCTTAGAAATTGAGTTTGATGTTATTATCAAATCTTTGGCCAAATTAAGTGTAATTTTCCACTGCGTACACTTGTCGGTTCACTATGAGCCAGGATTGCATAACTAGGCTGGGAATTTCATGCATGTAGGCAGGTATCCACTATATGGTATCTCTAGTTATGTAGGACACAACACCATGCTCATGTAGGCTATTATTATGAAGGTTACTAGACCAATCTCTTCGTTGAAGGGAGGGCCATCTTACCAGTTAGGTAGATATGCTGGGAATCGCAATAAGTTCGTGGTTGGAGGAAAAGCACTTAGGTGATAGTCTCCCTTATGCAATCGACAACCAAAATTTGAGGATGTATGCCCAATAAGGGACATCTTGACCAATTGTAATCTTGACCCATTCAACTCTTGGAATCCATGTAAGCTCTTGTAAGCTATGTTATGCAATTATGATCTTGCAGCTTTATGGAAAATGTATTTGAAAAATGAAATCATTACATGGGTTTATGTAATGTTATTCAAAAAATGAAATCATTACATGGGATTATGTAATGTTACTTTATTTATGCAATGGAAATGTGAAATGGGTTCATTTTGAATATGCATCTTTGTCATTGAATAATAATTTTTTTATTACTATGTGTTGGTAAACTTGAACTTTTCTCATATGGGTTAAAAATTAGGTGAAAATAATAGGTAAAACATTGAGCCTATTACATAATTGTCAAAATTGAAGGACTTTGCCTTAGGCTCCTTAGAGAATTTGTATGCCCCCTCTTTGAGAATATTCATTGGCATCTTGTTTGCATCATAAGTGTGCATGTATAATTTTTTTTTACATTTTCAAAATCAAAATATATATGCATAGTTTTTTAAGATTTAAAAAATGGGTGTTGTGTAGTCATATAGACGTGATAGACTTGTAACATCTAAATTTTAGGATTTTTTGTTTAAAAGAAAAATCTAAGGCCCATGATCTATTGAAAAAGGGGTCATGATTGTGATGCTTGAGTTTCACAAACCCCTTTGTGGGTTGGGCCTCCATGGCTCATAATCCTTCATGAATTTTTTAATAAATACACCAAATCCCTTTACAAAACTTTGTATCCCTTGTATTGGTATTTTCTAGTGATCCACCATATTAGGTACTTTCCAAAACTGGTGTAAGTTCTTCTACATTTTATATATGTTGGGTGTATATATTATGACTCCTTTTTGTAGATTTAGATTATATATTTGAGGATATTCATATCCTCTTTGATGAAAACTCATTTTTTATCCAAATATTCATGCTTCTATAGTAATATATTATGTAAATATTCATAATTTCATGGATTTGACTTGGCCATTATTCATATTGACACCTTCAACAAGGGTATGATATTCTCTTCAATTCAATTGTCTTACCTCTAGCGAGTAACATACATTCATGGTTACCATACTTTAATCTTGCATGGTATTTGATTCATCTTATTGGTATTTATCATAGTTTGGAATTGGTTTAAAGAAGCTTGAATCATTTTTAGAGGCATCATTCACATATTTGGTACTTTTTCTTCATTAGTTTTTACATGGTTATAGATTGTCACCTTCTTTAGTTAGGCTAGGATTCCTAATTAAATTATGACTCCTTTTAGTGCTAACAAGGTGGCATCTAATCAATTTTTAGAGAGATTTTAAGCTTCTCTCCCTCATATTCCTTTTATGACTAGGAAGATATTTTGCACATACCATAGGTTTTGCTTCTTTCTAAGGGTAGAAATGTTGTTTTAATATTGGTTCATTTTTAACATTTAAAGTTGAGTTTTCACCTTCCGTTTAGGAGACTACACATTGAGGGGGGTTGCATGGTCTCTCTTCTTCTCACTATTAATAGCCCAATTTTTTCCTCACATGGTGTTTTATCCTTCTTAGTTTTTTCTATAGGTTTTCTCCTCTTATTTTTGAAAGAATCATTTGTAGATGGGTACCTAATATAAGTATAAAATTTTAGGGACCCATCCTTCCATATTTCCTACCTACTTGAGCTATACTTATGGGGAAGTGTTGGTGCATTATTTTATTTTTATATTTAGTTTATTACTTTATTGCATATTATGTACCTAGGATGGGAAAATATTACTTAGGTATACATCTACTTTGGTAGGTTTACTTTCATCACGTGACTTATACTTCCCTCATTTGGTGGATTTGTACTACACACATGCCTACATCTCTTTTATCCCATATTAGTTATGCATTCTCTCTCTTTGTGGTGTATCTCATATATACCTATTTCTAGCTCGCACTTGAATCATGTGTATCCTTTGAATATAATATAAATATCATATCATATTAGTCTTTTTGTGCTTTCTTTTGGGTCTTCTTCATCTTGGGTGGTTATCTCCATAGTCAAATCTTTGAGAATTATGACAAGTTCAAAATTAGTCCTTTATCATACTCCCAATAGCCCTCCTCTTCAGTTGTATCATCTTTTAGTACACACTCACTAATAATTGAAGTATTCTCAACTCTTGGTTCTTTATTGATGTACATGGTAGCTTCCAAAAATGCGAGTGAATCAAATGATCAAACCTTGTTGTAAAGATCAATCAAATAGCCAAAATATAGAAAATATGTTATATAGTTAATTTACATATTCTCATGATTGTAAAACATCTTTAGGAATGATGACAAGTTCAAAATTAGTCCTTTATCATACTCCCAATAGCCCTCCTCTTCAATTGTATAATATTTTGGTACAAGATCACTGATAATTGAAGTATTCTCAACTCTTGGTTGTTTATTGATGTGCATGGTAGCTTCCAAAGGTGGGAGTGAATCAAATGACTATGAACCTTGTTGTAGATATCAACCAAATAACTAATATATAAAAAATAATACGATAAATAGAAACACAAGGATAATATTATATTGAAATAGCTAAATCAAATTACAATATATCATTGAAATTTTTTGAGGGGACAATCTCCTTTAGATTATAAACTATAATTACAATATTCAAGATTGATATTTACACTTGGCAACCCCTTACAATATATAGCATATTGATAAAGAAAGCTACTACTATCCAATGCATGTGGGATAACTAATTTTAATCTAATTAATAGTGGGATGAATTATAAATCATATGCACCACACCTTTATTTATTGCAACCACCTTTATTTAATACTACCTAATACACCATAAGACCATATCCTTAGGTAAATTACCTTATATCTACCTTAACATGTTTCATCCTTGAAATATGAGAACAAATACTTAAAACTCAACTACATAGTATATGAAAAAATATGAGCTTTATAGTAAAATAGCTCATTTACATTGCACAACAAAAGACTTTATCCCCAAAGCTTGTAGAAAAAATTGAAGCTCATCCATGCATCTTCTTCCTTTTTTGCTTTCTTTTTCTTCGCTTGGAAATGAACCTCTTAAATATATAACCAAACTTTTTATATGTATGCATGCCTAATACTAGATGTGATGATGGAAATAATAGTTTTGGAAAATCAGTGATAATAAATGGAAGACCAAAGAAATTATTATTTAGTAAAATAAAATCCTCCTCCACATCATCTTTATTGGTGAACTTATCAGAAAAATAGAAAAATCATCAAACTTTGGTTGACCATGATATTTTCAAAATTTATAAGCAATTCTTCAAAAAGAAGCCCAAATAAATTACTATTATCCAATTGAAAGAAATCCTCATACCATTCTATGTAGTTATCCTCAAAATCTATCCATGCATTTATTTCCTTTCAATTTTCTCTTTTCACATAGGAATGAAGTAAATATCTATCAAAAGAATTCATACATGTATAAAAAATTCATTAAGTGTATTCAATAATTCTCCATATGCCTTCTTTAATTTCATAAGTTTAGCTATATTATCTTTAGGAATCACCACAAAAGTGTTTGAAAAAAATATTTTGATAACATGCAAGTTTCAAGTGAATGCATGCAATCACATACAAGCTTTTTGTGATGACATGCAATCACATACAAATATTCTAAAGCTGCATATAAGCCTTTTGTTATAGCATTCAATCACATGTAAACCTTATACAACTACATGCAGCCTTATACGAGATTTATTCTATAACACGCAATCACATACATATCTTGTACAACCACATGCATTATTTCTATTATGAAATGTAATATCATGCAAATATTCTACAACCACGTGCAAGGTTTCTATTATAGCATGCAATCACATGTAAATATTTTGCAACCACATCCAACCCCATGCAAGCTTCTTATTATAGAATGTAATCAAATGCAAATATTTTGTAGCCATGTGTAAGTCTTCTAATATATAATGCAACTATATGTAAATATTCTACAACCACAATAAGAAATTTAGCTCAAAATAGAAAAATCAACAAATAATTCCTCCCACTTTTTTTTAGAAAGAACTATGATACTATATGTTATAAAACTTTTTTGTAAACAATCGGACAAATAAGTGAAATATAAAAAATACATATTATAAATGAAAATAGCCAAATACATTATGATATATTGTTGGCCTCTTTGAGGGGCTAGCCTCATTTAGAGCATAAAATTTAATTATAGTATTCAAGATTGATGACTTACAGTTGGTAAGCCCTTAAAATAATAGAGTCTTGCTAAAGACAACCATCACTATCACATGCATGTGGGGTAAATGTTTGTTTTAAATAATTTATGGGATGAATTGTAAAATATGTGTACCCACACCTTAATTTATTGAGATAATCTATTGTCTCAAATGGTGCTCTACTCTCAAGATGTTATAAGAAAATATTTAGATTTGGAAATGAGTTCTCCATATCCAACCTTGATCTACTATGTGAATATGAAACTATATCATCCTCAAGAAGAATAAACTAATCTTCATCCAATTATGATCCTTCACCGACCTCTTGAAGATAACTACAAAATTCTAGCAACAAAATCTCCATCTCCAATGAAGGTTCCAATTGCAACTAAACTTCCTCATTGTTAAAGCTTACAAATTTTACCATACTTGTACCTAAAACCTCCTCAAAGGAAAAGATATATCGGTTTTGTCAATGGACTTAGATTTTGAAGAAATATATCAAACTCTAGGAAGAGACTCTTCATTTCTTTAATTCTCACTACCTATATAGTTTGAGTGATTTAAATTTATTATATTTGGTCATGTCTAGATTCTTTGAATAACCCTTTAATTGTAGAGAATAATTTATTTTATGCCTTTTCAATAGTCACATAATCAATGCCTTCTTGCTTAGTGGACAGAATCAAAACACAACCCTAGTCTATAGATTCTTACAAATCTTTCTCTTCTTCAAAAAATAAATGACGTATTTGTGTAGCTACTTCTATGTCCAACATAAAACTCTACACATATCTAATCAATAATCCTCTTTCTTCGAAGAATTTGAGAAAGTATTGTGAGATAGAAAGAAAATTCAATTCTTCTTCATGATCAACTAATGTAAATGCAAAGATGGGCTCTTGAGAATTAAATTTTATTGATGATTCCCTTCATGAATTTTCCTCATATCTTTTCCTCTTTTCTTTCAAATGCCATGAACATGAGCAATCATTGAACACTTGACTATTCAAATTATATTTTATTTAGAATGAATGTGTTCTTATAAAAAATATATCATCATAAATTCATCATCAAGCTCATCTCAAACATATTGAAGTTTACTTGCTTGTTTGTCTTGTTGTATTCTTAATGTTGTTGTCGTTTGGCTGCTAATGATATATGTTTTAATCTTTAATGCAACTTATTCTCCTTAGATAGGGTTGCAGGTCCCTTCAAAACCGTATTGTAATGGGTTTCGGGTTCCATCAAAACCTGTTTTTCCCCTAATCAGAAACATATTGAAATTTACTTGAAATATTTTTATAATTTGATTTGAGAAACTCATTAGTTGTAGCATACAATGCATCTCAAGACAACATCTAACATCATAGTCTCTATTTCAAATAAAAGAATAAAAAGTATCCATGTTATCATTTCTATTGAAATGATCAAAATTTATGTGAGGATTTCCTTGATATTGTTGAACTAAAATAATTTATTAAATTTTTATTTTATGTTAGTCATTTCAGTCACCACCCTCGGTAAGAGAGGGTCCACTACATTGGCCAAATAGAGAGTTTTTTTAAAATTTCTCCAATGATAATCACATTGTCTTATATCATAAATACTTGTTCCTAAGTTTATTCAAGTTGAATATTTCCACCAACTTTAATCATGAACGTAATCTTTTATGGAAGTTCATTTATAAAAAAAAAAAAAAGGAGGATCTTTGAAGAAGGTTTCAAAGTAGCACTAACTTTGCCAACAAGATAATTGAATCATGTGACGAGTTACCTCATGGGTTCATTGTTCTCTCTTTGTATTTGAGAGTTATATAAATAGGATGTGACCATCTAAAATTACCTTAAAACGTGACAATAAATTTTCATGCTTGATCTCTCAATTGGTTATCAAACTCGTAGCAAGATGTGGAACCAATCTATTGTACCTCCCAACCAAGGTTAACAATAAACTGCGATATCTTTATGTATCACTCCTAGAATATTGTATGTGGTAATGAAGGCTATAATGTAGTCATATAGATATTAAGTTTCATTACCATAAAATCTTGGAAAATCCTTGCTCCGCCAATGTGGAAAATCATTGATTTTAGTAAAGAGTGAAAGGATCGATATTTGATCCCCACAATAGAGGAGATGAAGGAAAAGCATCATGATGATTATGAGTATTGCCACTCAATTTTTTAAGAGGCTCTTTCATCAATGTTAAAAATATTTTAATGAGTTGAAAAACTATTAGTGAAGATGAGTGTTCACTTGAATGTGCTTGATTGAGTGTTTAAATTTAGATAGGTCCAATAATACCCACCTTCCTTCATTATTTAGTGTAGGCTTTATCCACTAAAATAGAAAATCTTCAATAGAATGTGGCAATATTAACCTTTATTTGAAAGATAGACCTTTTTAGTAATTCCTTGTGTTGGCTGCCAAAAAATGTTGTGTTTTAATTTGTTTCTTTCTAGACAACACAAAATTAAATAGTATGTAAGGAAATTATAAGGGGAAGCTCCCTAGAAAAACTAAACTAATCTTGACTCTAAGCTATAAACAAAACATAAATTTATAAACATTATACAAGGTTTTTTTTTAGGGGGTTGATAAAAATGAAATAATTCAAATAAAGTATGTCCTATATTTTTGTCTCATTCTATGATATTTCATATTTTAATACTTCCAATTAAATTAAAAATAAATTAAAATAGATGTAACAAATATTTTTTAGGTTAAAATTAAAGATTGATAAATTTGCATACATGTAAATAGGACTACTGAACTACTTCAAACACACATGCACAATTCAAGATTTCATAAACCAAATAGTTTAGATGTATGTAAATATATAAAAAATATGAATCATAGTGTTAAATATAAATTTCAATGATGTACTTCACTTTTAACTTAATCAAAATAATCTAAACATGCCAAACATGTATAAAAAGCTAGGCCCAACACTTGAATGATATTTTTTGTAGCATAAGTGCATAGATTCAACCATAATTAAAAATGTCTTGTGCCCAAAACACTTATTTATAGATTACAAATAATCCTCTACCTCCTCGGTTTTTTGGGCCATTAAATCCTCCACCTCATGGTATTGTTCTTGACATTAACATCACCACAAACTCACAAAATATGGAAGATAGGAACGAAATGCAAGGTGAAAATTATGTGGAAATGGTGTAGATGGAAGAATAATGGGTAAATCTGTGGTTAGTTGTGCTTTTTTGGGTTTTTAGTAGTATGCTATATTCAGTGGCAATGGTAGTATATTGGGTAAATCTGTGTTCAACGGTGTTTTTTTGGGTTTTTAGTATTATGCTATCTTTAGAGGCAGACATAGAGCTATTTAAAATAATTTTGGATAATCAGTGGTAATATACTAGGTAGAGGAAATTGCATCAAAGTTTGTCAAACATTAGCTTCTGGTAAATATCATACATATGGGTTATGCCATCATAAGGTATTCTGGAAATTTCTAAGTGGCTAAGCAATGTTTTGGTTGCATTTTTAAAACAACAATTGGTGGACAAGGTAAAATAGATGAGTAATCGATTAAGCATGTTTATGCATTTTGTAGTTTTTTATTTTGCATAAGATAGTACAATATCAATATTTTGATCAAGGTTTGATCAAATTTGAATGTAAAATTTATTGTACATCTGATTAATATATAAACAATATATATATATAGACTATAAGCCTTTGGCAGAAAAAAAACAAAACCATTTCGAAACAATGAATAAAAGCAACCTAAAATAGAGTCTACCTCTGTCTAGAAATAGAATCATCAACCAACAATCATTAAAATTATTTATTATTAAAAAATATAAATTTAATGCATGAATACCTTAAGTGATTATAAAATATTTTCTTCCAAAACATAGTGAAGCCTCAAAAGAAATTTTAAAATCCAAGCATCATGAAATTTTCACCAATTCATATAGTGAATCAAATTCGATACCAACTATTTGTGAAGCAAAATAAATTTAATGTTTTGAACCTAAACCTTCATTCAACAATGATTAATCCTTCGTGAGAGAAAAATTAGACACCAAGAAATTTTTGGGAAAATTTTTAATTATTTGTTTAGATTAGCAAACTCTAAATCTTAATATTTGATAAGGTTGAAATTTGTGGTTCTCTTTAAATGAAGATATGGTAATAATCATTTATATAAAACCTTTATAACTGAAAAATATTCTCAAAACTCCTTTCATTGCCCACTAACAATTTGATCTAAAATCCTAGTTGAAACTATAAATAATATCAATCATAAGCTAAATCTATACATAAACATTGGAATGGCGATTGAAATGAGGGATAAGAGTGGATATAATTTATAGAGGGGGTTCTTGGTCAACTCTTTTATTTTATTTTTATATATCTTTGAAATAGGTTGGCATCATTATTATAGGTGTGATTTGAAGTTACCAACCAACATTAGTGATACAAAAGGTGTGATTTCATGTTTTTTTTAGAAAAAAGACTCTAGAGTTGCATGATTCCCATGATGACTACTACTATTATGCACTTAGTCAAGTGGTTCTCCTATTTTCACCACCACTATGTCCCTAACTATTCAATTTGATTAGTTTTTCTTTTTTTATGTCCTTGGTCATGTGATTTGACTAACCAACTTGGAAAGATACCTTTCAATCACAAAAACTTATTTTTTTCACCACATAAGTTTTTTGTCACCTATTTTGGGATTTCCATCTTCATTTAACTCCTAGGTGCATGAATTTTCACCTCTTAGTCTTTCATTCACTCACTAGTTGCACAATCCCTCTACTTTATCTACTTGAAAGATGCAAATTACAACTAAGACACTATTTTTTGTACATGTGTTAACTCAAAATAGACAGACCTATGTGAGTGTATCTATCTTCTAATAATGGTATCATAATTTAAAATAGCTAGAACATTCCTCTATTGCTTCTTGCATCTACATAGATCCTTACCAATAAATAAAAATACCATTATGATCTGAGCAATTATGCTTGTAAACTATGTGTACAATACAAGTGAGAATAAATACAAAGAAATCTCTCAACTTTTTCTCTCTAGTAAAATAAATTAATGAAATACCATAGAGTAATGCTTAATAAGTGAGTTTCATATTGGTGTAACAAAATAGCTAAATATTTGTGAGACTTGTTTCTGGCTGAAACCCAACAAATAATATAGCCTATTGGCTATGTGCTAATAATCTATGGATTTATCACTTCCTCGTGGCATTGGAGCTCTCGCATCTTGTCAGCTTTACCCAGCAATTCCACATACATGGTGAAATTTTTTGTTTACTTTTCAGACTGATTATATAGCATTTAATCTGAATGTGATTATATTATTAAGGATTTGTGGGATTAGGTGCAGGTGATAGCTTCGTTAAAATGAAATAATATTTTATTATGATTGTAAAAGGCATCATGAAATTAGACGCTTCATCATTGATTACTCCGTTTTCAAATAATATAGCATATCGGCTATGTGCTAATAATCTGTGGATTTATCACTTCCTCGTGGAATTGAAGCTCTCACATCTTGTCAGCTTTACCCAACAATTCCACATATATGGTGAAATTTTCTGTTTACTTTTCAGACTGATTATATAGCTTGCAAAATTGAAACCCTAGATGTGAATCCAAGGGTGCATAAGATGGACAAAAGGAAGGTCACACAATAAATCACAAACCTTAAAATAAAAGGAGGCAATAGAGAATAAATAAGAAAATAAATCAATCCCTAAGCAAATCTAAAGGTAATATGTAACACTCAAGAAAATCAAAATCTAAAAACTATAATTTAAATGGAAAAACCCTAGGGGGTGTAGAAAAGTTAGGTTTGCCAAAAATGTAAGAGAATAAATTCACTTTACATAAATCTAATTTAATTAAATGGATGAAATCAATAAGAAAATAATTAAACTAGATTGGTTGGAGTTGGGACAATTAGTCACAATAAATACTTGAAAGTTAAATGTGATGGATAGGGGTAATTAGCTCTAAAATTGATAATGAGGTGTTGGGATAATGAAGGTAAACTGCTACAATATGAAAATTTCAAATTAAGCATGCAAATTTAAAATTAAGTATGTTGGTTCTTGAAATACCATTCAATTAATTTTACTTACTTATAGAACACCATTGATAGATTTAGGGATTGAAATCAACAAATCACATGAGAACAACTTACACAATATTTATATAGAGAATCCTTGCAAGAAAAAACTCCACCAAGAAGAGAGGCCAAGTTTGCATTTTCTTCTTTAAATAAGATTACAAAGGAACACACTTCCTTCACTCCTTTGTCTCATATTTGACAACACCGGTGTACCTATGAACTCTTAATGAAAACAACCATAAATTAATATCTTACCACCACCCCAAGGCTCTAATTTATAGGAATTTTGGAAGAAGGATACCACCAAAATTTCTAAAATAAGAGATACACAAAATATTATAAAATATGGTGCCCAAAATTCCTTACAAAAACCAAATGCCCACTCCTTGATATTATCTTCAAAATATGTAAATTCATTCAATTTGACATCCTAAGAGACACATTTTCCCTCCTTTTCAAGTGCCCAACTTGAAGAAGCTAACACTCACTTGTATAAAATTCCAAGACCCACATTTCCCTCTTTTGTAAGTGGCCAATTTGAGGAGATAATTAATTTTGTCACAAGTAAATAATTATTATCATTGATGGACCCCTTCATCCTTTATGAATACATTTACAAACTGCAGGTAGAATATGATTACAATTTTTTTTTCATTAACAAGGATGTTGTAACAAATAGAATTGACAAGGTTGATGGAACCTTAATCCTAATAGGAAAAATGATGTTGAAGTTTTGAAAAAACCAATTACCACTTTTAAATAATTAATAGACATATAATTTTTTTTAAGGTTTTGTTTCATCTCAAAAAACTTTGTAATTCATTTTTGAGCAATGTAGACTTGATCTCCTATGTATATTTAATATGTGATTTGTAAGATAAATCTAATAGAATACACAATTGAAAACTTGTTTACCTTCATCTTTCAAATAGTTGAACTTGTCCAAGAGGTTTCTAAGGGCACCATTCATAAGTTTGGCAACTTGATAGATATACAAATTTTCCTAAGTAAATTTGCTTTGACAAATTATATTAATGGTAACAAGTGATATCTAACATATACATACATGCAAATATCCTATCTAATGATAATATAGATTTATTTCATTAGTTCTTTTTTATTTATATTTTATTTTTTTATTAGACTGCAGGAATTGGGTAGCACGACCCCCTATAAACTGCAGTGCGCTTGGTAAACTTTTTAACGTGACGGGCGACGCTGGCGCGACACACCCTCCTGTACCACGGGGGGTGGGGAGACTAGACCTCGTGACCAACCTCCTGCAACAGGAAAGATTTAGCCAACTGAGCTAGAGCCCCAACCCCTTCATTAGTTCTTTTAGAAATTGAAGTATGATCTAATTTTTCTCTCATATGAAATTATGAAATTAAGTACACATTGGATGTCTTTAAATATAATGTCATAGTAACACGTTGTCTAAACATGTATTAAGTAAACTCATAATGGCTAGTAGAAGAGAGCAATAAATTTGGAGTTTAATTTATAATTTTTTAATTTTAGGTTTATTCTTGTGCACCTCGAGATTGAACTAGGTCAAACCCAAGCCACCCACAAAAAATTACCCTAAGACTAAAATAATCATTTTAAACTAGGGAGCACATATATGAAGAGTGTAAATGAAGATGCAATAATGATGAATAAAAAAATATAGAAATAATAGAATGATAAAAATTAGATTACGAGTCAAACTATACATGAAAATATGTCACTTATTAATATATTATTATATTAAAAATTCAACCAAAACAAACACAAAATCAAATAAGAAATAATATGAACATGTTTCACCATTTCTATATAAACTAATTATCTTCACCAACTTGATCGATGATACTATTTATATTTAAAAAAAATAAGATGTACTAAATTAAATATCCTTGTTCTTATAAACAAGAATACTTTAAAAAACATATAGTTGTTAAAAGATACATATGTTTGTCTAATCAAAGGAGTCGTAATTAATGCACAAAACTAGTAAAACACCGAGACAAGAATTCCAAGTTCATCATGATATGGGGATATATTATTTGCATATTATTAATTATTTTTAGTTCTAAGAGTTGTTGAGTTCCTAACTTCATGTGTGATGAGGTAGTTGTGGTGCTTTCTAGTATTAAAATGTTAATCCTTGCGATGCAGGAATGAATGCTTAATTCTTACAAATACATCATGATCCATACATCTATTTAAGAATTATAATTCACTATCTTCTATGAGAGCTTTGTCCATAAGCTTCAATTTGTAAAATAAATTCCTTTTATAAAGGAGATTCTTATGAAACTTTTATTTGAAACGGAGTTTAAAATTTCTTATAACTAAGTAATATAAGTATTTAGAATTTATTTTAAATTAAAAAAGGTTTGAGATGTATTTAATGTATTAAATTAAATATATAGAAATTAAATGATAAAATAAATGATATTTAGTTGAAAATATTATGATGTGATAAAAAGTGATTTATCAATAATATAAAAAAGTTAAAAAAGATCAAATAAATATCTTGGAATTAGTGAATATTTTATTTGATGATTCACGTCATTTATAAACTATAATTTTTTAATCTCACAAGTTTGGATCTAACCTCTATTACATATATTTGATCTGGAGTCGTGGATTTGATCTCTACAAACCTTTATAATGTTGCTTTCAACTCACCTTAATGTCTTCAATATACCATTATATGAGAGCTATTTTTTGGTGTTTAGTGGCTTGCACTTGGCAAAAATAATTGCTTCCCTTGTTTCAAACTAGATAAGGACACTAATTTAACAACTAGAGAAAAAAATCAAAGACAACACTCTCAAATATACAAGATGCCTTAGATTTTTGTGCAATGTAGATTCCTTGATAATAAGTGTAAACAATTACTAATAGCTCTCTAAATGGGGTTTAACATGTAATAGTACTAACTAGTTGAAGATAATTAGGTAATCTTAAATAATCTAGAGTTATCCCTTTAAATACAAAATTCTTTTATGTCTTTAGTCAAGATATAATATTCACAAGAGGAATTAAAGTTGGCCCCATATTTGAATTTAAATTTTAAAAATTAAGAGATCATTTCTATGAGTGTGAAAGTGATCTAGATCACTTTTGTGTCTGGATATATGACATAAGCAATAAAGGGGTAAACTAGAAGCTAGGATCAATCATCTAAATAAGAGAAGGTAATAATAGATAAGACTCAAGTTATGTACCTAATCTTAGATAAAAGTATGCCATTTGTACACTTGTTATTGCACAAAGGTTAACCTAGCCAAATTGAGTTTTAAATTAATGTGAAAAATGTAAGGTATGCATTTTTCTCCATTACATTTTGTCTCCACTTTGACTTGAAAATGAGCTATCATGAGAATACATGTAAATTTAGTACAAGTAGCCTTGAAAGAAAGTAAATGTACAAACACCCATAGAAAAGACACTAATGTGGATGAAGATTTTTTTCTTGCTACTCATCTTGAAATTAGCTACAAAACAAAAATGAAATCAACGAATAACATCATGTAGATATTTAAAATAATAATATATTATCCATAATAAAAAGAAAAGAGAAGAGAGGTAGGGATAGGGATATTACCCTTGAAGCTTGATATTGTGGATATGTAGCACATTGGGGCACCAAAAAGGTGTGATAATTTATTAGGGATACCTTTGAATCACGTGGTAGTCATGTGGCTATGCTTAGATAAGAGGAATATCAGTAACCTCATCCCCCCTCCATTTAGTTACACACAAGGGTTGCAAGTAGAATGGAGGAGACTATATAATATATTTAAAACAAGATAAACCTACAAAAGGTTGGTGCTCATTTAAAAAATAGCATCATAAATAGAAAAACATAAAATATGTGCTCATAAAAAGCCTCATAAATGATAGGAAACAATTTTACCATGAATAATGCTTCAATGAGACAAGGAATATATGGACACGAAGTGTTAGATAGAGGTATCCTATAAGATCAAGTAAAGTTTATATTTCATCATAAGCCTCATAATTATCTAAGCATAAGATGTGTAAGCATGACAATCATAAAATGAATAAATTGGATTAGCGCGAACTTATAGAAGATAAGCATAATAGTCATAAATTACCCTATAATCATGAAAAGGGAGAGAAATTCACATGACATGTGATCAAAATGCTAAAGATAATCAAGTGAATCATAGGAAGGATCCTAAAAATGTATCA
This sequence comes from Sequoiadendron giganteum, assembly GCA_007115665.2. Classification (NCBI taxonomy): domain Eukaryota; kingdom Viridiplantae; phylum Streptophyta; class Pinopsida; order Cupressales; family Cupressaceae; genus Sequoiadendron; species Sequoiadendron giganteum. Next base: position 604,354,706 of record CM021105.1, read on the forward strand.
TCATAAGAATATAAATGTGGCCAATATGACCCCAAGTGTGACACACCATCAAATAAAGTATATATGTGTGTCACAAAGAAATATATAGAGACAAAATCTTAATCAATTACATTTTCAACATTAAATATCATCATCATCTGAATTGTGGGAATTAAAATAAATTTCAATTAGTTATATCTCATAATAGTATGATATAACACTTTTAGTAAAAGTGAGATATATGTGGAAGAGAATATGGAAGTTAAATGCAATACATTGATGTTATACACATGAAGTAGGATCCACCTATGTTTTTATAATATTTTGATTGTTCTTTAGAACCCATTTGAAGAAGGTACTTATAGAAGATTTAATGAAATTATCATCAAATAAAATCTTCTTCTTTGGCTTCTTAGGATAGTGATGTAACTCTCATTGCTTTGGTACATACAAAGTATGAGAGACATATTTCTCTTTCTTCACTTGTGGTGGAGGATGAGAATTGTAAATTACATTTCATTCTTGAGGAACCTTAGGATGCAATGAAGAGAGCTTCATTTTTTCCTTATTTTTCCTTTCAACTTTCTCTTGATCATTTCATTGTAGATGCATTTGACCTATTATTGATGAACCCTATTTTTGTGTCCATAGAGAGATTCTATATGATGCTTCTTACCCTTGTAGTCATAGTAAATATCCTAGAGAGTTTCAACATAATTTTCAAGCGTGAAATGATGAATTAGAAATATGTACATATGTATCTCTCTTCACATATGTAATGATATCTTCATGGAAATATTTTAAAAAATGATGTATCATCGAGAGTAGTACTAATAAGTTCTCTAACCAAGATCTTCCAAGTGATATAAATTATATTTGATAAGGGAATAATATAAAACAATACAACCACCTCTTTAAGTCTCACATAGAGAGACAAAATTGTGATTTTTAAAGTGTTCACAAATATGTTGTTGGTCATTTTCAATGAACACTTGAATGTGCATAGCTATCTTGTGCTAAATTACAATCATATAAAATTATTCTATGCATATATTATACTGGTTGGTTAGATAAATGAGGATGCCCTCTTATTGACAACTATTTAAGAAACCCCAAACATAAATTAGACCATAATAACTTTATTATTGAACATCTCCTCCTCATAAAATGAAATAACTAGAGATACATAAGGAGAGGAATCAACATGTTATATAGCCACAAAATGTATACATATAGGAGTGTGGGAAGAAGAATTGACATGTTATATAACCATAAAGTCCTTGCCCATATGTGTATGTGCCATATAATTAATAGGATTTTTGGACATTTGTTGATACTTAATATTGTTAGATTATATTTGTAATAGAAAATGATTACTACATATTCACAAATTTTGATTTGGTGGAGCAGCTGAATGAGTACCCCATCATTCACATCATCCATACAAATCAGATTATTATCAATGAGATCTTAGATTTTATTCTTTAATTCCATACAAAATTAAGTGTAGTGTCCATTAGCTCTATAAAAATTACAAAAATAATTTACACTATTTAGGTAATTCTCTACATGGGTCCAATAGATGAACGAGAAGAAGAATCATCAAATTATTTCCAATGGTTTGCTAAGCTTTGTAAATTTCCTAGGCCCTTGGTTGGATATAGGCAATATAATCAGATGATCTAAAATGAACTAAGAGAAACCCTTTAAATACAACACCAAAAGTCAAATGAAATACTTTTGCGTCTTATTTTGACACGTAATGGTCATAAAGAGAGGTAAAGTTGGATTCAAATTTTAATTTTAATTTTAAAAGTTAAGGATTAAATTTTGTGAATATAAATTTGACCAAGCAAAATAAATAGGTAAATTAAAGGTCATGACTAATCTCTAAGAATAAGTGTAGATACGAATAAGTAAAACTTAGGTTATATGCCCACTCTTAACTAAAAATATATTATTTATACAATTGTTATTACATAAAGATTAACAAAACCAAAATAAATCTAAACCAATTTTTTTAAATTTTTTTTTACCATTACACTACCTTCTACATATTATAATACAATTTTATAAAGAAGACATCCCATATACATATCTTTAAATATTTTGTCATTCACTTATTCCATTTTCTACAAAATTTATAAATATATCTTATTTTTTATATAATTAAATTAATCTAAATATCTTGAATATATTTTTAAAATACCAAAAAATATTAATCTTAAATTATTTAAAAACTATTTTATAATAATATTTTTTTAATTTTTAAATACATATCGCATATAAATTACTCTAATAATAATTCACAAAAATATGATCCAAAACATCTATTTCTTATAATTTCTTTGATATTTTAAAAAAAAAAAAAAAAAAATCTTATAAGTTATTATTTAAAAAGATCCCATCACCATCATTTCTCTTTGAAATAGGGTACCTATTGATATAACACTCAACCTATAAATTGACAAGGTAAAGTGTACCTTATAAAATCAAATTAAATTTTGTGGGCCCCATCAGGTTAGAAACCTACAAAACATGCCTACAATAAAATAGTGTGTTTAAACGTGAGAGTTTCAACCTCTCCCCACTTGGCCCATACAATATATGATGGGGATAAAAAGAATGGTTGTGATAAAAGCTTGTAGCTTTCAATCTTTTTCCCTTTGAAAAAAGCATGTAGCTTTCAATCTTTTTCCTTTTGAAGAAATTCTCTTCCCTTTTGTTTTATGGAATACCTAGGTGTGCCTTAGGTTGTAAGTTTGCAATAAAGTTCCCTGTTTTCATATCAGATTTGGCTGAAATACAAGTTAAAATTTTACACATTAGTATGAGTTAAATAGTAAATTAGAAGAATATTATATTTTGAGATTTTATTTCTTTGGTCAGGGTCAATATCGTGTTTGTATGTTAGAAGAAATTATTGAATTTTTTGAGATATAGAAAATGAGTTGATTATAATATCAGGATTATATTTGTATTGAAAGATACATTGAATAAAGAAGATATTTTGTAAGATCTTAATTTTTGATTTTTTTAGTGACACAAATAAGTTTTTGATATGGTATAAATCATGGTTTTCAAGTTGATTAATAGTTTAATCTCTGAATTACACACAAGACTTAATTTTTATGTATATTTTATTTTTTGTAAGTATTCGTATTAGCTTGTTTTCTATATGAATATGAATATTTCTTTGGCATTTTTGTTTACTGATAGTATAAAAAATTATAATAATTTTTTAAAATAATTTTGAATAATTGAACTATTTTTAATAATATGGACATCCAACTTGAAATTAGAGTAAGTATATAAAAATTTATCTTATATCTACTACCATATCTAACATTAATAAAATAAGATGGAATAATATGATTTATTCAACCAAGACTATAAAAAATTACAAGTAAAATAGAGATAAACATTGTGAGGACAAACATAGATATACATATTTAGGAGCATAGAGAAAAGTGAGTATCAAGCAAGTCTCCTTATTGTCTAATAGTAGTAATTCTTGAAAAGTAGAGTAGTTGAACAAAGGTAAAGCCAACATTAATGAAAAGCCATTACCAATATCATAGGCATCACAAAGAAAATACAACATTAAATTGAGTTACAATACTTACCTTTACAAATTATTCCCTTTATTATAAGGGTTGAAGCAAGTACACAATTTCCTAATGGAAGGTAGTAACATATTCCTCCATAATGAGTTGAGTATGAGCAATTTGATAATACATATTATCATGTATAAGAAGAAGATCCTAGAGATACTAAATAAAGTAGTTTAGCTTAAATCTTTGGTAATTTGTGTTCAATTATCTTTTAACTTAAGTCATTTGTAATATGTTCAAGGTATATTTCTAGAAGTGATTCTAAATAGACTGAACATGTTGACCAACTAAAAAAATTAGTTTAGCTTGAATCCTCAACTCAATGTATGTTAAATCATCATTTAGTTTAAATGTAATTTGTAATGTTCAAGGTATAACTAAGTGAATTTATTTTGAAAGTATCATTATATAGCTCAAATTACTTGAATTAACTCAACTATGCCACCAAAAACATTTTCCAAAAAGTTGTTGAAAGTGATGTAATTCCACCATCTAGGCATGCATCTAATTAAGATGGAATTGAACCAATGTGCATTATTTTCTTGGACTCATTGAAAAAAGGGTTTCTCATTAATCTCATATGAGGCATTCAAGAGACATACTATTAATGCAATAATGATAGAAATGATGCAAGGAAAAAATATAGGTTGGAAAATGAAACTTTCCAAAGGTATGGATCAAATTTATTATACTTTCACAAAGTAGCTAGTGGGAAACCATCATTAATAGCTAGTGTTAATATGATTAATTGTCTAATCCTCTACCAAGTTAAATTGTGTTATTAGATATATGTTTAATCACACAAATAAAATGGTTTCCATTTTTCATTCAATCTTTAGGTTGGTTTGTAATGGTGTATGTACAAAATATGCTTAGGAAAATGAATTCTAAAATAGATCTCTTGATATAGAATTATTTGTGTGGAATTTCTAAGAGAGGCTTAAAATATTAATCCAATATGTATTGGTAAATAGTAATGGTGAAATAGTTAGTAAGAAGTACATGTAATACAATGAGAGATGGCATAAAAAATAACTGTAATTATGGTAGATAGTGAAATATATATCTTAATAGGTAAATAATCCTCATTACCATTGATGTAATATTTTGAATAATCACACTTAACAATAACCATTCAAACCTAGGGATCATTTGACTACATTGGGATGTCATTATGTTGTTGATTGAAGAGATGGAGTTTTTGATCCTCTAACATATTATGATAATCCATCATCAAATGATCATATTTATTAATATATTTAATCATAATCTACAAAAAAACCTAAATGAGAACCACCAGTCCTTAATTACCTCATCAATGTTATGATTTCCAATTGAGTGACTATATTCTTGTTTATTATCACTTGTGAATATAGCAAAAATAAATTTATTTGAACTTAATCTCTTAGGGACAATAAACCTTCATAGATGCCAAATATTTGATAATGGTTTTATACACCTTACTAGTAGATTTTGTAGGACCCCACACCCATTGAGAGAAAAGGTTAATATAATAAGGCCAAAATATTGAGATAAGCCAAAATTACTAAAATATATACTATCACAATAACAAACCCCCCACCACCATGGGGCCAATAACATATCCAAACTAAAAACTAGTTGAACAATAACCACCCAATCAAAATCTTACTATAAGACAAATCCAACCCAACTAGATAACCATCCTTACCAATAAAAATGTTTAACAATGTTTATAATAAGTACACAAATTAATTGGCAAAAAAGAAGGTTATTGCAAATCTTAAGATAATTCAACATGACTAAAATGTAATATTATAATTACAAAAAAACCACATCATTATAGAGCCAACAAGAGACCCAAACAATAAACTACCTAAACAACAACCACCTAATTGAAAACTTAACTATATGATGAGCTAGGACCACAACCATCCTCCTCCTTAGCAACAAAAATGTTTTAAAATGTTTTGATTAGAGGTAAAAAAATGGGTTTTGAAGGGGCCTAGAACCCTTTACAACATAAAGTGGCTGATAATAAAAGAAAATGACATTACATAATAGTCAGCCCAACGACAACAAACCATCAGCCAAAAATAGCCAAAAATAAGGAAGCCAACCAATCGCACTACATATTCTTCAGAATCTCTACAACTTCCATATTAGTAGCGATCATCTTTTGTGCATTGTCCACAATATCAAAAACCTCTATACCAAAGGCCCCAGCCCGAGCTTTCATTCTATTTCTAGTTCTAATCCTCGACCCACCAGTTTTTACCTCATCATTCAAAACACTACCTTTAACAACAAACTTCTCACCAACACAACCCACATCCAACAACTTACCCCCAGCAGTAGTATCATCAACAAACACGGTCTCTTTTCTCTTCTTCGCAGTAATCACAGGGGAGATCACCTTGGAATAATCCAAAATGCCTAAAACCTTAGAAGCATCTCCACTCTTCATCGCAACTTTCCACATTTATCAAATTTATCCTCAAGGGATAAGATTCTACCTTCCAAATTCTATTTCAAGTTAATGGTTTCCTTTGCCATAGTATTAGCCACAATATTAAGAGACTCCATCAGATTATCAATTTGACTTTGGACAACAGGGTCCTCAGCCTTACTAGCAACACTTCTAATTCTAGCATTAATCATATTAATCTCATGAAAGAACCATTTAAAAAGTTTAAACTGCAAATTAGCACTCTCACGGGCCGAGCCCAATACATCAGACAAATCCTCCCTATCAAAGTTCTCAACCCAATTCCCCACAACAACATCCTCATCAGAAGAGCTAACCTGAACCTTATCAGCAAAAATTTCCTTACCTTTACCAGCAGAGACGGGAGACTTCATCTTTCGAATGGAGCTAGCAATTTCCTCCACAAGAGTCTTCCTTTTCAGCAACCTATCCCCATCCGCTTTGGTAGTTCCCACAACATGGCCACCATCTACGACCCTTTCCTTCCCTTGCTTCATCCCAATATCAACACTTAGAGAAAAATGTTTTGAAATGTTATTATTAAGGACACTAATTAATTGGTTAAAAAGAAGAAGTGGTTTCTAACATCACTTCAAACATTTACTCCTTTTTTATTCAATTCATGATTTATTTTATAGGCATTATTTATTTTCTTGGTGAAAGGCAATTTTAGGAACCTCCTAAGTGGGGAGAATATGCCTAGGAGATTATAATATTTCTATTATGCTAACTATTAACTAAATTAGATTATAAAGCAAAACAAAATATAAAATTTATCTATTTTGACCTAGAATAGAAAGTATATTACTTGAGAAATGACAAGTGAAAATAGAAATTGTATAAAGAGAAAACATGAATATGGAGGGTCTTGTGCTAGAAATGGATTGGAGAGTTTAAAAGTATGCTCTAATTAAATTTTAGAATTTTTTAAAGACATGCAAATTAGGCACTATAACTAGGCCAAGGGGGTTGTTGCCTACTATGCGTACTACAATAGTTTCAAGGGGAATTGTAACACTATCCGAGGGTGAAATTGTCTACAAGGGTACTATGTCTTGACCTTTGTGTTGGGAATTAAGGTGTATCAACCTTGGCATTTTTTCCTAACATTGATTTATTATTTATTTGCCTATATTATATTTTTCATGCTCATCTAATGCTATCATTTTGTGTGAGTTGGCACGATGAGTTGTCATCACACTAGGAGGTGACATGGATGTTTTTGTCCCCACATGGGAATATAGGTGTCCCATTTTGTGTAGAGATTCTATGTCATGTGTCGACACTTTGAGCGTTGTGTAAGTCACCATTGTATGATAGATTCCTATGACGGGATCTATGACATGTAAGAGCTGAAAATAGAGATTCTATGATAGATGTTACTAGTGTCACATGGAATCTTTATATGGAGAAGGTAGGCACCCAAGTTTTGGATATGAAAAAGTTGTAAGAGTGTGTAAGAGAATCTTCTATATTTAGCATGTTATGATAGATTCTCTTACAGTTGTAAGAGGTTGTCATATATGAGAGATTCTATGACATTGTAAGGTGTGCAAGTGAATCTGTCATACCTATTTTGGGAAAATTTGGGGCGCCCAAGTATGGAGGTTGGTTGGGGGTGTAAGAAATGCATGTGCATGTGTCACAAAGGTCAAATATGTCCTTGAAATGTGTGCCACATGGATTTGGACGAGTTTTGCATAACTCCTTGTTGTAGCTTGCTCATGAAGCTACCTCTATGCTTGTATCTCTCTATAAAAGGTGCTTGAGGGAGTGTTTAGTATGAGTTGATTCATTGCAGGGTTATGTTGTTGGATTTCCTCTAGAAGAGAAAGATGTAATCTCCATGTTAAGGCTGTGAGCCTGAAAGTGTATTGTAACCTTTTTCTTGTAGATTAATACATTGGTTAGATGCTTTGGAGTGTGGGGTTTTTTTACCCGAAAGGGTTTTCCCCACATATATTGGTGTTTCTTCTCTTTTGTCTATCTTTCTTCTATTCTTCTTCTTTCATTCTTGAAGTGTTGATTTACATGTCGTTATGTTGTCAACATTTTCTTAGTGAAAGGAAAAGCAACAGTGCGGAAACACTTTCCTAATGCTAAAACCACAGAGGAGAAGTGTAGAGAAATAGTTTTAAAATTCATACGCTTAAGATGCACACATACAGGATAACAAGAGTAGCAGAAAAGAACATACAAACAGAGAAGATAACAAATTTATGTGGGAAAACCCTTTCCAGAAAAAACCCACCACACCAAGAGCAATCACTTTGTATTACAGTAAAACATTTACATGCAAAGTTAATAGACCTCTCTCAGACTTCCTTCTCTGTATTACAATGCTATTGCAGCATATAATGAAAACTAGACTCACCATCACCTTTTGGGACTTCTGACTGTTACAAGTCTTATATGCATTATTAAATCAACCAACCAATTAGGTGTATTTAATTACACCTCTGTCTGACAAGAAAATCTGATCACTTCATGTCTAAGTCACCCTGTAATCACGCATCGGGCCACCCAGGCATTTAATTCCATTTGCCATAATCGGATCTTGTCACTTGCCAAATTGAGCCTTGCAGTTAATGCTTTCACCGCTCCAAACTTCAACCAATCAGTCGTTGATAACTCGCCATGTGTCACCTTGCCATTTGTTCATCGCTTCCAGTCAAGTCAGATCAGTCAAACTATGCCCGTGAGCTCTTTACCATGCCATTGCGCCAAGCCAAAAAGACCACCGTGGTATGGTGGTGCCACCACCCAACCATGAGTTTTTCCAAACACCCTTGAGGTACAGAGGTAACGGCTTCTCTACCGACCATCGCCCATCACCGCGCCATCGTCGAGCACTACGAAGCCTTCCATGGTATGGCGGTGCCACCGCCCAACCATGAGGCTGAGCAAAGCCTCCCGCGGTATGGCAATAACCACTTGTGCCGATCATCGAACCCACAATGCTACTGTGCCCCGATCGTAAGACCTCCGCGATAAGGAGGTAAGAAACTCCATTGACCGTCGTAGCTTACCGCGCCACCGTGACATGGCCAAAAGGCCATTGTGATATGGCGGTAAGCATTCTTCGCAGACTATCACCCTTCACCGCGGCCACTGTACCACCTTCAAGCAACCCCTGTGATACCGAGGTAAACACCTAAACCAACTGCCCAGTCCACCACACTACCACCAGCAAAGGAAAGAGACCCTGTGGTATGGCGGTAACACCGCCCAACCGCGGAGCGAACAACAGAGGCTCGCGGTAAGGCAGTAAATCGTGCAACCGAGCCTCTAAGAAGAGCTCCCAATGGTAGAGTGGTAAAGAATAGAACAAAAGTATTTCACCAAGTCCTTTTCAGAGGTTTCAAGCCAGTAATTTGAGGCACCTTTTCCAATAAGCTCCCACTTGACGAAGATTTACTAGCTTCCTCTAGACTTCGAATTTACTGACGGTCATAGGCCCCAAGGCCCATTGAATCTATGCACTATTTGAACTTGTCCATGGTCACTGGCTTTGTTAATGCATCTACACAATTCTTCAGAGTATCAACCTTTTCTAAACAGACCTTTCCATCCTCCACCATGTCTCTAACAAAGTGATATTGCACATCAATGTGCTTCGTCCTGACATGGAAAGTAGGATTCTTTTCCAAACAAATGGCACTCTAACTGTCACAACAAATTGTAATCTTCCTTGTATTAAAACCAGTATCAGAACACAAACAACTTAGAAAAACAACTTATTTGTAGGCATGTGTTTCTGCCTTGTATTCAACCTATGTAGTGGACAAAGCGACTACAGCCTGTCGCTTGCTCATCCAACTGACTACACCACCATTTAACATGAATGTGTATCCACTGGTGGATCTTCTTCTGTCAATGTCCCCTGCCCAATTAGAGTCCACATATCCATAAATGTTGAGAGTTCTCTGTGATGCAACCAAGTTTCCATGGTAACACAAAGTATATTTTGAAGTACCTCTCAAATATCTAAACACTCTCTTCACAACATCCCGATGTGTCCTTCCTGGATTTTCCATAAAATGACTAAGAACTCCAACTGCTGGGGCAATGTATGGACTTGTATAGACCATTGCATACATTAGACTACCAAAAACACTTGCATAGGGCACCCTTGTCATGTCCTTCATCTTAGTAGCAAATTTTGGACAATCTTCAATAGATAGCTTTGTTCCCTGCAAGATTGGAACAACTAGTTGCTTGCAATCATTCATACCAAATCTCTCCAAAATAGTGTTAACACACTTACTCTGACTTACCCAAAGCTTTTTGCTCTTTCTATCCTTGGTTATTTCCATCCCTAGAATATACCTTGTTGCACCCAGATCTTTCATTTCGAACTTTGCATACAACTAAGATTTAAGATCAGAAATCATACTTACTATTTCCTATTAACAACATATCATCCACATACAGGGTAATAATAAGCACATGATCATTCTCAGATTTATAATACACACAATGATCAGATTTTGATCTCATAAATCCTATAGACAACACAAAGGTGTCAAAATTCTGGTACCACATTCTAGGAGTCTACTTCAAACCATACATAGATTTCTTTAATTTGCAAACCAGACTTTATTTACCTTTTTCAATGAAGTGCTCAAGCTGGGACATGCAAATTTCTTCTTCTAGCTCTCCATGGAGAAACATTGTCTTCACATCCATCTACTCGATCTCTAAGTCATATGCTGCTGCTAGTGACAAAAGAAATCTGATAGATGTCAGCTTTGCTACAAGGGGAAAATATTTCTCCATAATCAATTCCCTCTACCTGGGAATACCCCTTTGTAACCAACCTTGCCTTATACTTTTCAATACTGCCCTAGACCAGTCTTCTTCTTAAATACCCATTTACATCCAACAGGCTTTCGCCCTTCAGGCAAGGTTACCAAATCCGTGGTTTCATTTTTCTTCAATGATTCCATTTCTTCATTCATGGCTTCCAACTACTAATTTGAATCAAACATATTAATTTCCTCTTTCACAGTCCTAGGCTCATCAATGCTAGTAATCAAAGCATAGGCACAGTTCAAATCTAACATAGAGAAACCATACCTATCAGGTTGTCATCTTTCACGTGTAGACCTTCTTACTGGCTGAGGTTGTGGTTCTTCATCTCCAGAACTCTTAGAGCTACTTGAACTCTCCTCAATTTTAGGTACACCATGTAGTTCCTCTTTTTCTGGAGTCTAAGGAATTTCAACTACATCATTCTTCTCTTCTCTTTTATCTATCTTTAACTGTGGATTATCTATTGAAGGTTTCAACTCACAAAATATTACACTTCTGTTGTACATAACCTTCTCAGTATCGGGATTCCAAAGCTTGTATCCCTTCACACCAACTCCATAGCCGATGAAGATACATTTAATAGCCTTGTTCTCCAACTTAGATCTTTTCTCATTTGACACATATGCATATGCCTCACAGCCAAAGACACGAATATGTCTTAGAGAGGGCTTCTTACCAGACCAAGCTTCCAAAGGTGTTTTGTTAACAAGAGCAAAACAAAGTGAATGATTTATCAGGTAACATGCTGTAGCCACAGCCTCAGCCCATAAATTATGCTCCAGACCAACACTGCTCAACATACTTCTTGCTATCTCCATTAACATTCTATTCAACCTTTCAGCAACTCCATTTTGTTATGGAGTATAAGGTGTAGTTTTATGCCTTTTAATCCCATGGTCTTTACAATACCTTTCAAAATCTGCAAAACAAAACTCACCGCCATTATCTGTCCTCAAGCATTTAATTTTCCTTCTAGTTTGATTCTCTACAAACTTTTTAAACTCTTTAAAATGACTGAACACTTCTGATTTACTCTTAAGAAAGTATACAAATCCCCTCCTCGAATAGTCATCAATAAAAGAAACATAATATCTAGACTTCGATAACAAAGGAACATTAACTGGGCCAAACACATCAGAGTGAACATAATCCACTACACCAGAAGATTTATGAGGACTCGAATAAAATGAAACACGGTGTGGCTTTCCATAAATATAGTGTTCACAAAAATCGAACTCAAGGTTACAATCAACAAGCCCTTCAACAAGATTTTTATTTTTCAAGGTTTTTAAACCTTTCTCACCTATGTGACTAAGTCTATGATGCCACAACATGGTCTTCTCTATTGGGAGTTTCACCTCCAAGGCATTCACACCCAAAGGAGCTTCATCATCCTTCTCTACAGGAGCAACTTTGCTTGACTTGACAAAGACGTTACATTGAATAGAATGTGCATCCAGCTTGTACAGGGTGCCAATACGTACACCCTTAGCCAACACCATTGCACCTCTAGCCATCTTACATCCTTTACTCAAGAAAGAAGCTTCCACACCAACATCATTGAGCTTACCGACAAAAATTAAGTTACGAGCCAAACCTGGTATGTGTAGTACATCACCAATCCCTTTGATTCTTTCATCAAGGAATTGTATTTTGACTCTTCCATGGCCAAAAATTCCAGTGTTGAATCACTTGTCAAGTACACATTTCCACCATCATACTTTTTGTACTTAGTGAGCCACTCTCTATGAGACATCATGTGGAAAGATGCACCTAATTCAACTAGCCAGACATCATCTGATGCCTGAGTTTCCAAGGCTGCAATGAAGACATCTGCATCACTCTGAGAAGAGTCATTGTCTGAAGATTTACTCTTCTTCTTCTTCTTCTCCTTACAATCCTTTCAGATATGACCAGGCTATCCATAATTCCAACATTTTACCTTGGAATTTTTACTAGGAGACTTTGATCTCCCTTCAGATTTAGATTTAGACTTCTTGTCCTTCTTCTTGCCTTTCTCCTTCAATCTACCTTGAATAGCAAGGGCCTCTTTGGCCATCTCTGAAGACTTCCTCCACATCTCTTTAGATAGCAGTGAGGCAACAATGTCTTCCATCTTGAAAGTAGTGGTCATACTTCCAATAGCCATTACAAGATGATCCCAAGTGTTAGGTAACGAACATAACAAGAGAATGCAACGATCCTCCTCCTCTATCTTCACACCCACAAACACCAACTGAGAAACACTCATATTAAATGAGTTCAGATGGTCTGCAACAGATGCACCTTCTTCCATCTTCAAGGAGTACAACTTATTCCTTTGGAATAACTTATTTACCAGAGACTTTCCTTGATAAATATCACCAAGCTTCTTCCATAACAAAGTTGCAGACTTCTCCTCATGAACATTCAGGAGTACAAAATCGGCCAGACTAAGTCTAATCAAGCCTCTAGTTTTTCTATCTACAAGGTCCCAATCTTCTTGTTTCATACCTTGTGGCATAGTTCCAAACACAACAACCTAGAGGTCTTTATCCACAAGCAAGTCTTCCATTTTGAGTTTCCAGAACTCAAAGTTGTCGCCATTGAATTTTTCAATTTCTAATCTACCTGATGTACTCGCCATCTCAGACAAAAGATATAGTAAACTGGTTCTTCCTTTGGAAGACTCCCACTGGAACAATATTAGCACAAAAAACCAGCCTTACTAACAAGGATAACACAACTGGCCAAGCTTTAATACCACTTGAAAGGAAAAGAAACAGTGTGGAAACACTTTCCTAACGCTAAAACCATAGAGGAGAAGTGTAGAGAAACAATTTTAAACTTCATACACTTAAGATGCACACATACAGGATAACAAGAGTAGCAAAAAATAACATACAAACAGAGAAGACAACAAATTTACGTGGGAAAACCCTTTCAGGAAAAAACCAACCACACCAAGAGCAATCACTTTGTATTACAATAAAACATTTACATACAAAGTTAGTAGACCTCTCTTAGACTTCCTTCTTTGTATTACAATGCTATTGCAGCATACAATGAAAACCAGACTCACCGTCACCTTTTGTGACTTCTTACAATCATGCGACTGTTACAAGTCTTACATGCATTATTAAATCAACCAACCAATCAGGTGTATTTAATTACACCTCTGTCTGACAAGAAAATTCGATCACTTCCTATCCAAGTCGCCCTGCAATCACGCATTGGGTCACCCAGGCATTTAATTCCATTTGCTATAATCGAATCCTGTCACCTATTGAATCAAGCCTTGTAGTTAATTCTTTCACTGCTCCAAACTTTGGCCAATCAGTCGTTGATAACTCGCCACGTGTTACCTTGCCATTCGTTCACTGCTTCCAGTCGAGTCAAATTAGTCAAACTATGTCTGCGAGCTCTTTACCACGTCACCGTGACAAGCCAAAAAGACCACCGCTATATGGCAGTGCCACCGCCCAACCGCGAGTCTTTCCAAACACCCTCGTGATACAGAGTTAACAACCCATCTGTCAACTGTCGCCCATCACTGCGCCACCGCCAAGCACTGTGAAGCCTTCCACGGTATGGTGGTGCCATTGCTCAACCGCGAGGTTGAGCAAAGCCTCCTGCGGTATGGTGGTAACCGCCTATGCCAGCCGTCAAACCCATTGCACTACCATGCCTCAACCGCAAGACCTCCGCAGTAAGGAGGTAAGCAACTCCACTGACCACCGTAGCTTACCGCGCCACTGCGACATGGCCAAAAGGCCATCACGATATGGCGGTAAGAGTTCTTCACAGACTATCACCCTTCACCGCGGCCACCGCACCACCTTCAAGCAACCCCTGCGATACCGAGGTAAACATCTAAACCAACCACCCAGTCCACTGTGCTACCGCCAGTGAAGGAAAGAGACCCTGCGGTATGGCGATAACATCACCCAACCATAGAGCGAACAACAAAGGCCCATGGTAAGGCGGTAAACCACACAACCGAGCCTCTAAGAAGAGCTCTCGATGGTAGAGTGGTAAAGAACAAAACAAAAGTATTTCACCAAGTCCTTTTCAAAGGTTTCAAGCAAGTAATTTGAGGCACCTTTTCCAACACTTAGATCCATAAACTACATTATCTTTCCTAGAAGGGTTAATGCAATGGGAAAATTATCTATGTCTGCTTCCGCTATAAGGCATAATAGTATGTGCTTGTATTTGAAACATAGGATATTGAGTGTGCAAAGTGTTCCTAGAAATTTTTTTGGGATATCCATTTTTCCCTTCACTTTAAAGCTTATGAAATGTATAGGAGTTGTTTTTCTTCAATGTATTATCTCTTCTCTACCTATAGAATGAATATGTTTGTCTTTGAAGATGAGAGACAAGATTAATGTGGAGGAAAAGGGAAGACAAATGTAACATAAAGGAATTTTCCTTAGGAACTTCCCTATTTATTATGTTTAACTTCAACCATTACAATAGGGAAATTTGGGGTATGTGGAAACCTAATACTAAAGTGAATGTGGTATGTATGATATATAAAAATCACAAGACAAAATATTAGGGGGAAAATATAAGAATAAGTGGTGTGTGATTATGATGGAGACAAAATTAAAGATGAAAGGGATATAAGATAGGGGAAAATGATGGTAATGTTTATATTTTATTGGGAGGATAGTAAAAAGGGTTTCTAAATTTTGGGTTTAGATATAGTGAAGGGAATTGGGTACTAATGGTTTGTAATAGGGAAAATAGTGAAATAGATCATTAGAGAGATGGAAGAAGGGCAATAGAATCATAAGGAATTGTTGCTTCAATAGAATTGGGGCTATGTAACATTTAGATCTTTAGACTTAAATATGTTTCATTTCTCTCTAATAAAAAAATTATAATTGCCATATATGTTGGAGGATAGAAGTAATAGTAAGTTTTCTCAATGATGTGTTTTATGAGTGAATGATTTGAACAAGGGTATTAAAATGAATGTATACTAATTTTTTAGGAGATTTGTACCATTAAAATTTTTGTAAGGATTAAATAATTCATAGGTGGTTCGATTTAATTTTTAAAATTTAAATAGACACACTAGTGTTGAGGTAGCACATGTGTTTAAACACTAGTATTGGGTACTGTAGATGTCCTAACAATAGTAGTGAGGTAGCACATATATCCTTGATGAATTTTAAGAGTCCAAATGTTTGGGTCTACTAGATGAAATGTTTCTAAGGATGGGAATTGTCACATTATCTCTCTTTGATCAAATAAAATAATAAAATAAATTAAAATGATTATGAACACACACCAAAAGAGGGGGCACCAAAATGAGTGTAGAAATATAAGCTAGAGATTATAAAATAGGTAATTTTGACCTTACAGTAAGTAAAGAGAAGGATTGAGTCTCTTTCCCATTTGTATTCTTTCAAAATATATGATTGTACATTTCAAGTATGAAGTTTGGCCTACATGCAAAAAAATAAGGGATCCAAAATAAAGCATAGCTCATGAGATGAATTTGAAAATAAAACACAACTTCAAAGATCAAGTAGTAAAGATGTAAAGAAAAAAAAGGAACAAATAAAAGGGTGGTTCCCAAAAATCATTTAACCCTCCAAATCCACCGCTAAAAATGGAGATAAGGAAGAAATGACACGAAATTCTAAGAATTAAAATTGGGCCAATGGGGTAATTGTCACAAAGATCTCTTATATCATATACAACAATAAACTAGTAGTTAAATTCACTCTTTTTGCATTAAAACTCTCATGATGTATTGGTAAATAATGGAAAGGTATGCTAAGACTAGATAAATTTATGGGAATGAGACTCCCATCATTATTTCTTTCCATGAGAGTTTTAAGGTCAACAACCACTCCTAACATCTTTAGTTCATAAAAGGAACACATGGAAACTAGGCCACAAAATTCACCACCAATAATAGGTAGACGCCATTGGGGATGACATTTTAAGAGCCCTAAAATTACCTCCAATCATTTAAAATCCTCTTGACAAATACTTTGGCCATTGATAAAAAAATCATTATTGAGGAGATAAGCTTCAATAGATTGAAGAAGAATATAGAGGTTATCTTAGAATTTACCCTACTTCAAATATTTTCTTCAAAATAATTAGAAATAAAGCACTTCCTTTATAGTACTCAAGATTTCCTCAGTTAGATATATGAGAACCTTGCCAACCAAATGTTATCTCTCATTTGTCTTTTCTCAATGGACAAGAAGAACTCCAAGTCTAAAATGATATTTGAAGAAAATATAAAAAAAAAATAGAGAAGAAGATAAAAGGAAATAATTGTACCAAATATATTATAACAATAATTATCATCTCACCAACTATGGGTGCCCAATCGGTCTCACATGCAACTTATGTGAAGGGGAAACAAACACATAAACCAAGTAAGACACTTCAACTCTAAATAATGTCACAAAGAAAAGAGATAAGGTGAAACCTCTCCATCTATAGCCAATCCATCATACAAGATTGAGATACAAGGCACTAAAATGGCTACATCATTGCCACATCACAACTAAGAGTATGAATTAGGAAACTGCCTCAACCAATTTGAGGGGTTGCATACACCTCAATGATCATAAGCCCTAGCTATATATCTAAACTTAGATTGACCTCCTTTTATTTTTGAGAGTTAATCCCAAAATTGGCCAAAAATTATATGGTCTTATTGGCTTCACAATATCAATATTTAAATGAAAATGATTGCAACGAATCCAAAAGAGCATGTATACTAATCTCAATATGTTTTCTATTTTCCAACTATGAGAGTTTTTCTTCTAAACAATATTCAAGATAACCACTAAATCCCCTTCAAAGTGTGGAATCTTATAATGGACCCAAAAATCTAGATTTACCCCCAAGAAATATGCTCTAGCTTTAGCCTCATTGTTTTCCCCATGGTTAAGCTTCATAGAGGCTCCATAAAGGATAATTCTTGTAAAATATTTGATAAAACAATTGTCACTAGAGGGATCTATGAACTGCATTCAATAAGAAATAAAATAATCACTATTTTCATTATATTTTTTGACATCATTTATGTCCTTGAAAACCATAAATATTTTATAAAATACTATCTATTATAAATATTTTCCTTCAAAAACAACATGATTATTTTTAAAATTAAATTTAGATTTGAACTTTTCAAAGAAAAAAACTAAATCCATAGATTAAAGCATCAAAGCCAAACCATCAACATAAATTTTTCTATAGTTTTGAAGGTTAGAAATAACTTTTTTAGTAGATGCAATGATGACTACAGTTGTAAAACAAATTTACAACTAAACTTAAAAAAAAAACCTCAAATCTCTGTAAAAGAGGTAAAGATTTAAACAAAACCAACAAGAAAATATTTTATAACCTTTATTTATTATCACCATCTTTCAACTCATATATCTTAATCCTAGTTGCTTTCAAGCTCCATATGTACTTTTATTTATTAACCATACATTTCAAAAGTCATAATATAAATATTTTGATTTACATATTAAATATTCCATCAATCAAGAATGGCCAATGGAGAATATAAGATCATTTTGTTTAGATTATTTAGTGAGGGTTTAATTTTAGGGCCCATACCCCACACAACATGTAAAACAAATACCAAATTGTCCACCATGAGACTTACAATTCCAACAATGTGCCTACTACTTATAACACATAATTTTACACTTAAACATCACTTGAGGGATTCAAATATAGATCTCCATTGTTAAAAACCTATGACCTTTCGATTTGACAAAAATGCAAGAGCATTATAAAAAATACATATTATATTCTTGAAAATTAAAATATCCACTTGACTTTTCCTATCAATTTATCCACTACACTTGTAAATAATGACAACATAAAAATTATATCACTAAACTGCATTTTACATCTATAAAGAAACCTTTGAACAATTAAAAGAAGTAAAAGAAAAATTTATTTTTACACCTATTTAATAAAAGACATATATCTAGGTGACACTTATTTTTTTATTTCCAATTTCCTCAATAATATTTAATCCCAAATTTCAAATCTTGTGACCTAAGCATGTGCATAATAAAGTTAAACTCATAACTACAAACAACAAAGGTAGAAGTCATGATACATACTCCTTACATAGCCTCTTATTGCTTGTTCATAATAACACTTTGTTATATAATTTCCATAAATTTTCCTTTTTCTTTATCATATTTTACTCTTTTATAATTTATTTAGGCACATTAGAGGTGTTTTATGGCTATATAAGTGGTATAGAACCCATATGTGGGTTTAAAAATGGTCCAAATTACATGTGTGGTGCCTCACAACCTCCTATATCCTACCAAAAAATTATATACATAGTAAGAATGAGACAATTTTGTAGAGAGAAAAGCTAAGCACAAGTGGTGTGTGATTGTGATGGAGACAAAATCTAAGATGAGAGGGATCACAAATAAGGGATGCAAGAAATGGGAAAATGATGGAAAATTTCATATTTGGTTGGGAGGAAAGTGGAAAGGGTTTTCAAATTTGGGTTTAGATATAGTGAAGGGAATTGGGTTTTAATAGATTCCAATGGGGAAAATGGTAAAACAAATTAGAGAGATGGAAAATAGGGAAGGGAATCACAAGGAATTTGTTGCTTCAATAGAACTAGGGGCTATGTAATCTTTATATAGATTTAGAATTCAATATTTTTCCTTCTTCTCTAATGAAAACTCCCTAATTCCCCTACGTGTTGGAGGAGAGTAGTAATACAAATTTATCTCAATGATGTGTTCTATGAGTGAGCAATTAAAAAAAAGGGTTTTAAAATGAGCCTATAGTAAGTTTTTTAGGAGAGTTAATATTGAAAATATAGTAAGGATTAGGGCATAAATAGGTGGATAAATTTAATTTTTAAATTTTAAATAGACACACAAACATTAATATAGCTTAGGTTTTCAGACACAAACACTAGTGGTGAGGTAGCATAGGTGTCCTTGACAAGTTGAGATTCCAAATTTTAGGTCTATTAGATGAGATATTTCTAGGGCTAGGACTTCTTGTATTATCCTTCTTTGATCAAGTAAAAGGAAATAATCAATTGAAATGGTCCCAAAAACACACCAAAAGATGGTGCACTAAAATGAGTGTAGAAATGTAAGGCAAAGATTACAAAGTAGGTAATTTAAAACCTTATACTATGTAAAGAGACAGATTGGTTCCATTGCCTATTTGTATTAAATTTAAAAATAGATGATTACATTTTAAGTATGAAGTTTTTCCTATATGTAAAAAATAGAGGAGCCAAAATAAAGCATAGCTCATGAGACAAAATAAGAAAAATAGAACACAACATCAAACAACAAGTAGTATAGATGTAAGAAAAATAAAGGAACATAAAAAAGGTGGTGCCCAACAATCATATAATCTTCCAAATATACTACCAAATATGGATTTATGAAATAAGGGATGCTAACTTCCAAGGATTGAAAATGGGATAGTGGGGTAACTATCATAGAGATCTAAATGTCATATTCAATAATAAACTAGTTGCTAGCTTTGATCTTTTATATTAAAAATCTCATGATGTATGACACATAATGAAAATGTGGGCTAAGACTAGATAAATTTAAGGGAATATACTCTTGTCATTGTTCCTTTCCAAGTGAGATTGAAGGTTGGTAACCACTCCTACTAGCTTTAGCAAGTGGGTCTCTAGTTCACAAAAGTAAGACATAGAAACTAGGGAAAAAAACTCACCACCAATAATGGGTAGATGTCATTAGGTATGAGCTTTGAAAGCCCTAAAATTTCCTCCAATCCTTGAAAAAAATCATCCTTGATGAACACTATGGACATGGATAGTAAGTTTACTGTTGAGGAGATAATATTCAATAGATTGGATAAAAGCATAGAGGCAATCTCAAAGTTTACCCTACTTCAAACATTTACTCAAAATAATTAGCAAGTTGAGAAATTCCTTGATAGTACTCAAGATTTCCTCTATTTGATATATGGAAACCTTACCCAGCCAAATGCTAACTATCTCCCCTTGAAAATCCATTTCTCTTCTTCATGGATAAGAACTTTGGCTCTAAAAAATTTATTTGAAGGAAATATTAAAAAATAATAGAGAAGAAGATGAAAGGAAACAACTATAATAAACATATTATAACAATAATTATCACCTCACCAACTATGGGTGCCAAACTAGTCTTGTATGTAGCATTTGTGAAGCATAAATAAACACACAAACCAAATAATACACCTTAGCTTTGAATGCTTTCACAAAGGATAGTGTTTACATCTCCATTTGTAGCTAATGAATCAAGGTACGATAATGATTATGGCAGGCTTGTTGCTAGTGTTAATCCACATCAATCCCATACCACAACCAAGAAAACCACTTAGGAAACCACCTCAACCAATTTGAGGGTTTACATCCACCACAAAAATATCCATGAGCCCCAACTAGATATCTAAACTTAGACAAACCTCCTGTAGATTTTGGGAGTAATCCCAAAATTGTCTAAAAATTATATGGTCTTATAGGTTTCACAATAGAAATGTTCAATTGAAAAGGATCTCAATGAATCTAAAAGGACCCATACCAAGCTCAAGATGTTTTTCGGTTTTCAATTATGATAGTTTTTCTTTTCAATAATATTCTAGGTAACCATTGAGTCCCCTTCAAGATGCAAATTCTTATAATGGAACCACAAAGCTAGATTTATCCCTAGGATATTCACTCTAGCTTTAACCTCTTTATTGGCCCCATGGTTAAGCTTTGTAGAGGCTCCATACATGAAAATTCCTTTACTATCTTTGATAAGACAACCAACATTAAATAGACTTATAAACTGTGTTTAATAGGAAAACAAAATAACCACTACTATTATCATTATATATTTTTATTTTGTTTATGTCCTTGAAAGCCATAAAAATTTCATAGAATAATTAGCTATTATAAATATTTTCCTTCAAAAGCAACATACTTGTTTTGTAAATTAAGTTTAGACTTAAAACTCCTTGAGGCCAAAAAGATTAAACCCATAGCTTCAAGAATATAAGCCAAACCATCAATATATATTTTGTTAATGTGGGTTAAAAGATTAAAGACAACTTGTTGAGTAGATGCAATGATGACCACACTTGTAAACTAAATTTTATAACTGAACTTTAAAAAATATGATCTTTTAAAATATCAAATCTTTGTAAAAAAGGTGAAAGATTTAAACAAAACCCACAAATAAAAAGATTCTACAACCATTGCTTCTTATCACTATATTTCAACTTGTTTATTTAAATCCCAATAGCTTTCAAGCTCCACATGTACTTTTGTTTCTTATCCATGCATTTCAAGAGTCATACTATAAATATTTTACTTTACATATTAAATATTCCATCAATCAAGAATGGCTAATAAGAGTGCTTTTTTTAGATTATTTCGGGAGGGTTTGGTTTCAGGGCCCACACCCCATACAATGTGTCCACTAACGATAATATGGCCACCACGTGACTTACAATTCCATACATTGCGCACATATGCCCATTAAGAACCAACAATGGATCTACTGATTGTACCACATTCTTTGACACTTAAATATCAATTCAAAGATTCAAACCTAAATCTCTTTTGTAAAAATCCTATGACCTTGCCATTTTAATATAACGTATTAATAAAAATAAAAAATATTATAACAAATGCATATTATATTTTCAAAAATTAAAATATCCATTTGACTTTGCCTATCAAATTACCCACTACACTTATAAATAATACTAATCAAACAATTATACCACTAACCCAAACCACACCTCTTAAAAAAAAAAAAAAAAAAAAAAATTATTTATTTATACACCTATTCAATATAAGACATATCTTAAATAGTTTTATCTCCAACTCCCCACTATAATATTTAACTTTTTGCCCCCAAAATTCAAAGCTTGTGACCGAAGTGTTTGGTATATAATAAAGTTAATCCCATAACTACAAACAACAAAGGTAGAAATCATGATATGTACTCCTTACCATAACACCAAACAAAACCACTTTCCAATCAAAATTCATGCCCATTTGACTAGGTCTCAAAGTAATCTTTTTCAACTAATAAAAATCTCTTATTCAACCAATATTTTAGATCTTATCCAAGTTGTGGAAACCAATCGTGCTAACCTTTACATCACCAACTTAAATGGGGAATCTTGGGATGTTTCATCATCTTTCCTAAACTTTCTAAAATAATCAACTTTAACTTATTCTAAAGACATTTGGGTCATCTAAAACTACTACTTCCTCTATTTTTTAAACTTTAACTCAAAATATAGATATTTTGGTCCTCTAAAACAACTACTTCCTCTATTCTTTTAAACTCCATTCTCTTCAACCAAATGACTTCAACTTAGCTCATGCTTAATGTGTGTCTTAGTCCTGTTTTGCATGTGAATAGATGAATTGGGTTTTGGAAAAATGGGTTGCTTTTGTCCATGAAATGACCCCACAAGGCTGCCGACTATTCCTTTGTCATCAATTGGAGAATCCCAAAAAGTATAACAGACACAAAAGGTTACATCAACATTAATTTTTTATATTATATAGATATTGATAAAGAACAATAGTATAAGGCTAAGAGAAAAGGAGAAACATAGTGATAGGATGACAAAATCTTTAGAGTCATCATTAAGGTAAGCTTTTAATAAAGCTCTAGATCCAAGTCAATTATCAATTATGGGACTTTGCATCTATTATATAAGGACAACTCATTCGAGTTGGTATCAAATTCTTTTTTATAATCATTTTCCCTATTAAGATAGCCCTTATGTGGGTTATAGATTAAGACTCTCCATTGCATTCGGTAGGATATTGTGGGCATGGCAAGATGTTTGCAAGGTTGTAAAGATCTTATTTTTTAAAATTGAAACAACTAGATATATAGATGTGATATTTCTAGGATTTGATATTATGAGAGAGTATTAAATTAGAAATCATATTTGTTAACTTGTTATAAGTAAAGAAGTTTTATTTAAAAATAATTGTTTAAATTTTTTATTGAGTTAGTAATTTATTATATTGTAATTTTTAATCGAAAATGAATGTCATTTTAATGAGATTGAAAATATGTGTTTAATTTTTCATTTTCTTTTTGGGTATTTTTTGGGATAATAGTTGTCAAATAAAGATTAAAAATATGATTTTTATTCCTTTTCAAAAAGTTAATTGTATGATATGATTGTATCCATTATATGCTATATGAGTATGTCCATTGAATTACAAACAAAAAGAATCTTAAATCTAATTGATTAAATACTTAATTGCAATCATTTATTTTAGGTAATGTTTATGTTTGTGATAAAAGTATCACACACGTTAATTAGGAATATAGTTGTATGTTCTTATGTCTCATATTTTGTTAAACCAACAACTTTCCACCAAGATCTTTATATAAATGTTGAAAACCAACTAGAAAATGACCACAAAGAAAGTCTAATAGGATAATAATTTGTTAAGCAATAAATTTCTTAGTAAAGAACATGCAAACCATATCTAACATGATGAATGTATAGTAAATCTACCATATCTAACATGATCAATGTATAGTAACTCTACCTTAATTAGCACAGATCTAACATGTGACAATCATGTGCATAATATAATTAATTGTCACTAACTATCACAAATAAAGAACTACTTAGGATTCACACTACCTAGTAAGATTAAATAGCTTAGTGTAAACATGAATAAAATTAATCAAAATATAACACACCAACACCCCCCAAAGTGTAACTTGGGGAGTGACAAATTTAAAAAATAAGGAAAATCCTCATATATGGGTTTTGACAACAAGACTTGATTAGGTATCAACAGAGTTCATAATATTAATGAAGGAAACATTAAGATGTATCTAATATATCTCCCCAAGGGAAATATACTTCACCTCAACCATTAACTAAAGCTAAATATATCAAATCATATTTATGGAAGATATCAACAACTTGATGCTTAGTTGAGTAATACTACAAGCTAAGAACAAAATCATGGATGAGTTGTTGAATGAAGTGCATGTGGATATCAATATGTTTAGCATTTTGATGCTCCACTAGGTTGCAAGTTATATGAATCCCTCTTTGATTGTTATACCAAAGAGTAATGGGATGATTGTATATAATTGTAAACCCTATCAATTGTTATAAAATTTAAAGAACCTTCTATCTAGCAAGAGCTACACCTTGATACTCATCCTTAATAGGCGGTAATAAAATAATAATTTATTTATTGCAAGACCATAAAATTGGAATAATAACAAGTCAATAATAATAGTTAAATATATATTTTATTTATGATCATAAACATTAGTAACCCACTCTAATTTAGTTAATTCCACAATCTAAGAAGATCCTCTTGGTGTCTATCAAATATCAAATTGCACACTTCTTTAAAAATATCATAGAATATGCCTAGTTACCTTCCAATAACTCATATAAATATTCTAATAGAAATAAAAGACAAGTCCTAGAGAGAAAGATATATCTAGACAACTATGTGTCAAATAGAGAAGGCTACAAACCAATTGTTAGTATAAAGTAAAATTAACTAGATGTGTAGTACATTTGATAGACAAGGTTGTAGGCACCTATTTATAACCATCTCCTACCATCCCATAGTACCATATTGCATCCTAGTCATAACCCATTCCCATTTCCTGGCCCTCTTCCAAATTTCCCTTTTATTACCCATCTTAATAAAACAATTATCTCGTAATATCCCCCTTTTCATTAAATAATAAAAAACCCATTTTATTATCCATTTAAAATAAATTTAATATCTATTATCTATTTCTCATAAATGAAAAAAGCCAAAATATCTAGTCAACACTCTTTTGTAATCCCCCTCATTATGTCATCTCTATTTTTATCCTATGTACACCTAAATTTATCCAAAATAAATAAATAATTAGAGATAATTATCTTCACCTATTTGTAACCCTCAAGACTATTCTTAGCTTAAAATATTCCTCATTGTCTCTCACTCAATTTCAACCATCCATTGAGACTAAGTCTCCACCGTTCACATTCTTGTCTCTATCTCTATAAATCAACTCATTTATCCATCATTTCAAGGCTTTTTAAATGATCATTTTTCTAGTGCATGTTGCTGATTTGGATAACCTACATTCCGTCAAGAGAAAATCTATTGTGTCACAATGGGGGTTTTATCTTTGATTTCATTTTATATTTACTTTTCTTTTTCTTTTATTATTTCTCCATCTGAGTGTAGTTTCTTATTCAAGTTTCTAAGTTTGTTTATTGAGCTAAATTAGTTTTTTGTACCTCAATTTGAGGATCTACTTATCTGGCACTCCCGATGGGGTTGATCCCTCATCTAACTCTATTGTTTGTTTTTTGGTTTGTAGTGGCTTTTGGCTGATTTGGGTTTTGCACATTCTTGCTTCTTTGTGAGTGGTTTCTATGATCAGTTTTTCCAATAACTGATGAGGTATAAATAACCTCATAATTATAATAAGCTAAAAACCCTTTGTTGTTCTTACCAATCACTTTAGCTCTGCCAATTATTTATTTTTAGAGTTAATAATTGTTTACTTTTTATAAAATGATGTATAAATCTTATTTATTATATTGGTTAAAATTAGTTGACTAATGTTGACATAATGGTATAGACCTTAAGTCATTGTATAGGAAATTGTGCATGACCAACACATGGAGTGGACTTGCAGTTGAAGTTAAAAGCTCTGGAAGTTTAGGCACCAGAAATCTAGGTATGCATAGTGGAATGATTCCCTTTAATATTTTTTGTTAAGTTTTTGTTTAAAAACTTTACAACTCCACTCTGAGCCTTTAATATATTTTATGTAATGGACATCAGTCAGTTGGTTAGTTGAAATTTTGTTTTAAAATAATTTTTCAATGGTGATCTTCCACCATCTAAAATTTAGGATTTTGTTAGCAGTATAGTATATATATGTAACTGCCAAAAATAATGCATACATGATACTATTATGCTATTATGATATGCTTTGAATACTATTCAACCATGTCTTATATGTTACACTTTTATGATATGAATAAATAATATTGCCAGTCTTATTCCAAATTAGTTGTTTTGAGTAATGAAAGTGCCATGGATGGATTTACTTTGAAGATGTGAAAGTACATGTGATTTGAATTGATTGTAGGAACACCCGAGACCTGGCCACTCGAGGGATCATGTAGAATAGATAAGTTATTTTTTTCCTATTGATATTGTTATCTCCATTTTGTAAAAGTTAAATTTAGATGAATGTTATTTTGTGTCGAACCATGTGTTCTTGCAGGTCGTAGCTTTGTTTATAATCTTGGAATTCTATTTACTTTGAAATTCCAGAGCACCCACTCTTGTTGTTTATTACAAGTTCTTTGTACTTTCAATTAGTAGTTAGTCGTTAGCCGTTAGTTGTCTTCAATTAAATTTCATAATTTAACTACAAGAGTTAATTCGTAGGTAATTTCATGCTTTCTTGATTGACAATTTCATGTTTACTAGCTTAACAATTTCATGCTTTCTAGTTTAAACAATTTCATACTTTTTAGTTTAATGTATGTTTTCAAAAGTTTAGAAAATCTAGGAGAGATGGCCAAGTTATCTCCTATTGCACAAAACCTTTGAACACTACCCAATTGACATAATTGATGTATCTTTAACTAAAGTGTTAGGACCTAATGACAACCTATCACTTTTTGGCGTTGTTACCGGGGAGACATTCCTTTTCTAGTGTTAATAGGAGAT
The DNA here is from genome assembly GCA_007115665.2 of Sequoiadendron giganteum. Lineage (NCBI taxonomy): Eukaryota > Viridiplantae > Streptophyta > Pinopsida > Cupressales > Cupressaceae > Sequoiadendron > Sequoiadendron giganteum. Next base: position 604,382,319 of record CM021105.1, read on the forward strand.
TACTTGAATACCTCTTTTAGGAAAAAATATAGTTTCCAAGATTTTTTTTTGCATGGTCAGGAAACGAGGTCTGCATAGAAGATTCATACCAAAAACCCCCCAAAAGATGTTCCAACCACAAGCAGGGAGGTAGAAATCTCAATTGAAGAATTTATTGAAGAATTGATTGAGCAGGATCAACTTGAGACCTTACAGTATACCCCAGAGCCTGAACCATTAGAGAAAATATTTGTCAAGGATAACATTCCTTTGCACATTCCAAAACCTCAACCATTCGAGCAAACCTTTGAAGGGTAACATATTCCTTTCTACGTCATGGGTGATAACCATAGAAATGACACTAACCCAAGAGAAAGGGTGCAAACATTTACCTATCCTATTGCTCTCGACCAAGATGATGATACTCCTATGAAAAAAATTTCACCATCCCACTTACCAACCTTTAGAGGTTTATCCATTGAAGACCCTGATCAGTTCCTTTTTGAGTTTAAAGTTTTATGTCGGATGTATGACTACAAAAATGATAATAAAAAATTGAAGCTCTTCCCCTCCACTTTGAAGGATGCTACAATGCATTGGTTCATGGGATTAGCTTTAGGGTCAATATCCACCTAGGATGATATGGAGACTACCTTTATGGAAAAATACCAAAGTTACTATAGAGTCATCGATAGGAAAGAGGAGTTGTTCAAACTGAGAAAAATGATGATGAAAGTTTAGAAGATTACCTAGATAGGTTCATCTTCTTATCTAAACGCTGTGGTGAAGAAGCTATAAGTCTAGAAATTCTGAAGACCATATTTCTCAAAGGACTTGATGAAGATGCTAGGACGAGTCTAGATTTAATGGAAAAAGGAGATGTGTCCCAACTTGGACTCGATGATATCACTGAGTTATGCCGAAACTTTTCCCATACTCGAGGAGGTATTCATAAAACTACACTTTTTAGAGGTTCTAATGAAATAGGTAAACTACGTGAGGAGATATCAAATCTCAAAATTGAAATTCTTGTTTAGTTAAACACCATGTTGGATGGAATATAGGCCAAAAAATGTACTCTAGAGACCTTATCCATCTATTGTCCTAGGTGTCGAAACAAACATCTCTTAAGAGAATGTCCTCTAGACAAAGCTGATGTTTGCCAAGTTTGTGAGAAGAGTCAGGCATCGATCGATGTGAGATCCTAAATGCGATCAAGAATTCCAAGAAAAGGACATCTCATGTTGAGGAAGAGGTCAATTTTGTGAATCAAAGACCTAGAGGAAATTTCTCTTACGGTCAAAATTCAGATTCTACCTGGTGACCTCCAAACAATTAGAATAACAATCATTGGGTGACACCTTGGCCTCAAGCACCACCTAATTGGGGACCATCTGAGTGGGTAAACTAGTCCTAGGGAAACTCTTAATGGTAGAACTAGACTCAACAATAATGGTATCCTCCACAAAATCTCGTGCCTCAATGGAATCAACCTCAAAATCAGTTTTATAATGGGCTAAGGAGGATGCTTAATCCACAATAGAACATTTTACCAACTCCTCAAAACCCTTAATAAAATGAGTAGGTCAACCAACCACAACTCCCAGCACAACCCGTTCCTAATCCAAAGAATAATCGTCAAAACACCCTAGTGTATTCAATTGAACAAGAAAACGTGACTGGACTTAATGCTATCCATTTTGGAAACCTACAATTGAGGTCAAGGAAAAAACTCTAGCAACCTACCATAGTTGAGATCCTGTACAAACCAAATGAAGAACTTGCTGAAAAGACTGAGATGCCTTCCATACCTTTAGGGAAAAACCCAACGAGTAATCAAGACAAGCCTCCTCTACAATCCTCATCTAGAACTTCTGAGTTACCTCAAGAAGAGGATGGATAGTGTCCACTAGATATTTTAAAGGACTCCACCTTGAAAGAGAAAACTCATGCACCTTTCCCGAGCACCTCAAACCAACCGCCTTGAATAACCCTCTGAAAATGATCTTATCCAACGAAACCACACTCATATAGGAAATTAAGCAACTTCAAATCGAGGTCCCTTTGTTTCAAGCGATTAAAGAGATTCTTGAGCTAAACCAACTAATTAAACAATTGTACATCAAAATGCCAAGAAGGAAACCAAAGCGGAATAACAATGTGCACATAAACAAATATCTAGCTGACCTTTTGGCTAGAAAAACCTCAAACCCAAAATATGATAACCCCAGGTAGACCACTTATAACTATGACAATCAATGAAGTAGCAATACCTAATGCACTTGTGGAATTAGGAGCAACCATTAATGTCATGATGATGGATGTTATGGAAAAATTAGGACTCACTGATTTATGTCCCACAACTACTGTATTGCAAATGGTGAATCAATCTGTATCTATCCCTAAAGGTGTCCTAGAAAATGCTCTTGTTAAGGTCGATGGTTCGGAATATCCTGTAGGCTTCCAATTAATCCAATCCCTCACATCTAAGGATAGTTATACGATAATCTTAGGAAGACCATGGCTAGCTACAATTGCAGCCAAGATTGACTACAGAGAGGGAGGAATGACTATTTCACATGGTCCCAATAGCAAAAATTTATTCGTGTATCCCCCCGCTAAACTTGTTGAACATAACCAAGTTTGGGTTGATGAACTAGATGGTGCCAACAAATAGGAGAATCTAGCCTCACTTTCTATGGTATTCATTAAACAACATGGTGAAGAGTTGGAAGATGAATTGGAAAACATGGAAAATATTACTATAGACTCGAGTGATGAGGAAATTCTAGAAGTGCAAGAGATTTTAAGACATCTAATCAATATTGATCACACCGAATTTGATCATACCAACTTCATAGGGTTACCTTGTCCTCTGGCTAATATCATTCCAAAAATGGATAATTTCTTTGAAGATATTGCCAGACACCACAAAACTATACCACATAGTTTTCCTCTCAACACCTTAACCAAATAATTGCATAATGTCACCTCTAGCCACCCAGGAATCAAAACCATCATGTTATTACCAAGAAAAACTTTAAATATCAACAACTAGTTGATAGAATCAAAAGAGCTCAAATTGTTTGATGTTTTGGTAAATAGATCTAAAGCTTTTTCTTTGGATTATATAGACATGAGAGGAATTCACCCAAGTGTTTGTACCCATCACATCTATACTGAAGATGTTAGACCTATTCATCAACCATGACGAAGACTCAACCTTGCTCTCAAAGACATTGTTAAAGCGTAAATTGAGAAACTCCTGCAAGTGGGATTTATCTATCCCATCTTTGATAACAAATGGGTCTCACCACTGGTAGTTGTTCCAAAGAAAAATGGGAAGTGGAGAGTGTGTGTTGATTATAGGGATCTCAACAAAGCTACCCATATAGATTACTTACCTTTGCCCTTCGTAGACCAAGTCTTGGAAAATTTAGCTAGCAGGAAATATTTCTCATTCCTGGACGGATTTAGTGGATATAACCAAATACAAGTCATAGTTGAAGACCATGACAAGATAACTTTTAATTTCCCTTGGGGAACCTTTGCATATCGCGTTCTTCCCTTTGAGCTTTGCAACACTCCTGCAACATTTTAGAGAGTTATCCCGACCATATTTGTTGAGCTAGTGAATGACTCTGTGGAGGTCTACATGGACAAATTCACCGTGTATGGTTTCACTGTTGATGAAGGACTTCAAAATTTGGACAAGGTATTGAAACGATGTGAAGACCATTGTCTATCCCTGAGCCACAAAAATTAATGTCTAATAATAGTAGAACAAGGGATAATGTTGGGACACCACATTTTTGTTGAGGGGATAAAAGTGGATCCTAAGAAAATTGAGGTAATACAACAACTAGAGACTTCAAAGACCCAAGTTGACATCAAAAGTTTATTAGGACATGCTGGATACTATCGGAGATTCATAGAAAATATCAGCAAGATTGCAGCCCCCATGTTTTCCCTCCTCCAAAAGGATGTAGATTTTTCTTGGACAGTCGAATGTCAAACATCATTTGAGACCATTAAGGAGAAACTCATCTCTGCTCCTGTCCTATGTGGGCCTAATTGGAACCTTTCATTCCATATTCATGCAAATGCATCCAACGATGTTATTGGAGTAGTATTAGGTCAAGAAGATGAGAATAGAGGGAAATATGCCATCTATTTCATTAGTAAGAATTTGACTCCCACTGAAAGGAACTACACTACTACAGAGAAAGAATTCTTAGTTGTTGTGCATGTGATCAATAAATTTTGACATTACATCACAGGTTACAAAGTGACTGTGTTCACAAAACATTCAGCTATCAAGTACCTAATGAACAAACCTACAGTAAATGGAAGAATAATCAGGTGGTTATTGCTTCTACAAGAATTCAACGTGACCGACCATCATTGACAAACATGGGAAGTTCAACTTAGTTACAGATTTCTTATCCCAAATTAAACAAGACAATGGAGATTGTACTCATGTGCAAGATAAATTCCCAGATGAAAATTTGTTTTCCATCTCCATTAAAATCCCTTGGTTCGCTGATATTGCCAACTATCTGGCTACTTCAGATTTCCCACCAGAATTTATGTCCAAACAAAAGAAACACCTAGTTTGAGAAAGTGCTCGGTTCAAATAGATTAATGAAATACTATTTCACTGTGGTCTTGATATAGTTTTACAATGTTGTGTCAGGTCAAATGAAACATACACCATCCTTAGAGCTTGTCATGATGACCCCTTCGATGACCATTACTCTTCCAAAGGAATATCCCATAAAATCTTGGGTGTTGGATATTACTGGCTCTCTATGCATAAATATGTGAAGAGCTATGTTTACTGTTGTGATGAATTCGAGTGAGTAGGAAGACCCACGTCATCCAATAAAATGCCTCTCGAACCGCAAGTATTCCTTGAACCATTTGAAAAATGGGGATTGGATTTTATCGGTCCTATAGACCCTTCTTCACAAGGCAAAGAATACATTTTGGTCTGTACTGACTATTTGACTAAGTGGGCAGAAGTCCAAGCCCTAAGAGTAGCTAGGGAAGAACAAGTAGCTGATTTTCTATATAATAGGACTTTTCTCTAATTTGGAGCCCCTAAAAAAATTGTTACAGATCAAGGACCCCAATTTATGTCCAAAGTTCTGTTAGACTTTACTAATCATTTCTAGGAAAGCCATAAAAAAATTTCACCCTATCACCCACAAGCAAATGGTCAGGTAGAAGTCACCAATAGGGAACTTGAGAACATTCTAACAAAAATAGTCTCATCAGGGAGAAAAGACTAGGCCAAAAAATTACCTGTAGCCATTAGGGCCTACAATACAACATAGAAATCAACCACTAGCTTCACTCCTTATGAGTTAGTTTTTGGAAAGAAACCCCTTCGACCCATTGAATTTGAACTTTAAAATCTTGGAGCAGCAATGGAGTTTGGCTTAGACCTCAAATGAGCTCAGGTCAAAAGAGTCCTACAACTTAGTGAATTTGATGAACTTCATTTAGAAGTTGTCCACCAAATTGAGCTAGTTCAACAACAATGAAAGGCCTAAAATGATAAACACATAAAAGAAAGAGAGTTCCACAATGGGGATTGGGCATTGTTATTCAATTCCTGATATAAAGATCACCAAGGGAAATTGAGAACTCATTAGTTGGGTCCATACAAAATTTTTGAAGTATTTTCAAACGGAGCAGTGCAACTCAAACCCATTGATGGTGACACTCGAACCCTCTTAGTCAATGGCCATCAATTATGAATCTACCACAAACCTATCAACAAAGAGGAGTTTACAAGAATGATAGAAATGAAAGGATAAATCCAATGCATTGACTTTGCTATGGTAGGGCCAATATAGTTTTTAGTCTAAAATCTCATTAAAAAAAATTGCATGTGTATGTATTCATGATCACTTCATGGAATTTTTTATTATATCTTTGATATTTTGGACTTGGCTAAATTTTGTTTCTGCTTTGCAGGACTTTATCAAACGTAAATTCTGATACATCTTGCACTGATGCTTCAGAACTTGTTACGTCAATGCTCTGAAACTTGTATGTGCGATGAGTTTTATTCTTTGCTTTGATTCCTTCAGTCTAATGCAATGTTCAGTAATGCTCTAGAAATTATAAGTCCAAAGTGCTTCATTTTGCTTCCTCCTTCTGGTGGTATCTTTCAACAATGCTCTAGAAATTTTTCTTCTTTCTTCTAGCGGCATCTTTCAACGATGCTCTGAAATTTTGCTTCTTCCTTCTAGCAGTATCTCTCGGTGATGCTTCAAAAATTTTCTTCCTATATTCTGGCTACATATTTCAGCAATGCTCTAGAATTTTGTTGCTTCTTCATTCTGATGACATCTTTCGGTGATGCTCCAAAAAAAAAATTCTTGCATCCCGACGACATCTTTCAGTGATGCTCTAAAACTTTGTTCCTGCTATTTGGTGGAATCTTTCAGTGATCTAGAATTTTTCCACTTCACTCCAGCTGCATCTTTCAGCAATGCTCCAGAACTTCACTTCTTCATCCCGGTTGCATCTTCCAGCGATGCTCCAGAATTTTTGTTCTTCATCCCGACCACATCTTCCAGCGATGCTCCAAAATTTTGTAAATTCCCTTCCTCTCCATAAATGCTCTGTCAGTTTTGATAATATACCCATGCTCATCATTAAATTTTACCATCACCTTTGAAATTCATGCCCTACACTACCATCCCTTTTCATAATAAATCAAAATTATTATGGCTACTTTTTGTCATAATAACTACAACATTAATTAGCCATCCCATATTCATTCATAATAAATTCATTACCACCCCTCGCCATCCCATATGATGATATTGTTGTGTTAGCATAGGTAAGTGATTTTCAAATCGATGATGGGACACAAGGTAAGTAGAAATAAATCAGCAACAAGAGGAAATAGATGTAAAAACTACAGTTTTGAAGAAAAGAGATCAAGAAATCATAGCTTTGAAGGTTCAATTGGAGTAAAAAGATAAAATTATTGGAGAGTTGTAGATTCAAGTGCAACAAAGTAATGAGAAAGATTAACAATATTTGGCAAGTTTTTTCTGAAAAAGACAAATAGATTAAAGGTTTAATTGATAACCTAGTGCAATCTCTTCAAGCATTTGTAGAAAAAACAAGAGAAACAAAAATCTAAGCTCAATGCATCCTTGAGAAAAATTGTTGAGTTAAAACAAGATTTGCAAGAAATCAATGTTAAACCAATAGTGGAATCAAAATAAGTACAGACCAAACCAACCAAAATGGAATGGTTCCAAGTCCATATTCCCCAATGGTGACTAAATGGATGGAGAGATTTAATTTCTTGAAACAAGTAGGAATAGAAAATTCCAAACTTAAGAAAGAAATAGTATTGTTGAAAGAATCATATGATAGACTTTACCAGGCCAAAACCGATGCATGTCGAATTGGAGAGTTGTTATTAGCCTGTAGGAAACCATCTAGGTTGTATTCTATGTTTTTTAATGAACAATTGTTAAGGTGGAAGTTGTTGAGAATTTCTTGCAATTTGCCTCATGATCTAGTTGATGAACAAATTTTAAAGGCATTTCAAGAGGCAACCCCTGTTCAATAAAACTTGTTGTGTGAATTCTTCGTACATAATCTATTTGTAGAAAAACACACTAATTTATTTATCAATCTTTTTGTGGGAGAAGTACAACTTAGAGCATTCATGTCCACTATGCAGAATCAGATTTAGTGGTAGGAGAGAACTAAAGAATATTTGTAGGTAGAAAGAACAGTAGGACTTCAAATGAGATACCCTAACAGACAACCCTTTGCCTAAAAAACTCGATTCCAAGGCATTAAGAACTATGAAGTTGTGAGAAGAAAATATAATGATAATCTTCGGATTTGTTTTGAGAATTTCAAAGTCCAGGGGCCAAAATTGATAGAAAAAGCATGGAGTTCCTATGAGGAGTGGTGCACTCCTCTGCCTACGTATCTTAAAAGGAGGGAGGTGATCTCACCTACTAATATAAGGTGGTCCTACAGAAGGGCCGAGGCATTAGCAGAGATACTTCAATAGCTTAAAACCAAATGGATAGGGATGAGGTATAGAACTCCATTGCTTCTTCAACCACCCCTTGCAGTACTTGTCACTACATAGTAGAATCTTGAGGACTTTAATTCATGGAAAGTAAGGGTTAAATACAACAAGGGTTTTATTGAAAGTCCTAGTGATTAGGATAGAGAAGCAGAGGATCCATATGATCTCAGTTCCAAATATGATGAACTAAATAGGAACAGGGATGTGGAAAGGTAGAGGACACATCAAAGAGAAGGAGGACCTACTCAAGCTTAGGAAGGGGAGAGTGATGAGGTATAAATAACCTCATAATTATAATAAGCTAAAAACCCTTAGTTGTTCTTACCAATCACTTTATCCCTACCAATTGTTTATTTTTAGGATCAATAATTGTTTACTTTTTATAAAATGATGTATAAATATTATTTCTTAAACTGGTTGAAATTAGTTGACTAATGCTGACATAATGGTATAGACCTTAATTCATTGTACCTGGGACATTGTGCACGACCAACACATGGAGTGAACTTGTAGTTGAAGTTAAAAGCTTCAGAAGTCTAGGCGCTGGAAATCTAGGCGTGAATAGTGGAATGATTCCCTTTAATGTTATTTGTTAAATTTATGTTTAAAAAACTTTACAACTCCACTCTAAGCCTTTAATATGTTTTATGTAATGGACATTAGTCAGTTGGTTAGTTGAAATTATTTTTTAAAAGAATTTTTCAATGGTGATCTTCCACCATCTGAAATTTAGGATTTTGTTAGCAGTATAGTATATATATGTAACCACCAAAAACAATGCATACATGCTATTGTTATGTTGTTACGATATGCTTTGAACACTGTTCAACCATGTCTTTTGTGTTACACTTTTATGTTATGAATAAATAATATTTCCAGTCTTATTCCAAATCAGTTGTTTTGAGTAATGAAAGTATAACAGATGGATTTACTTTGAAGATGTGAAAGTACATGTGATCTGAATTAATCATAGGAACACCCGAGACCTAGCTACTCGAGGGATCACGTAGAATAGATAAGTATTTTTTTCCTATTGATATTGTTATCTTTATTTTGTACATGTTAAAGTTAAACAAAATTTATTCTGTGTCGAGTCATGTGTTCTTGCAGGTTGTAGCTTTGTTTACAATCTTAGAATTCTATTTACATTGAAATTATCAAGCACCCACTCCTGTTGTTTATTACAAGTTCTTTGTACTTTCAATTAGTAGTTAGTCATTAGTCATTAGTTGTCTTCAATTGAATTTCATAGTTTAACTGCAAGAATTAATTCTTAGATAATTTCATGCTTTCTAGATTAACAATTTCATGTTTTCTAGCTTAACAATTTCATGCTTTCTAGTTTAAACAATTTCACACTTCTTAGTTTAACGTCTATTTTCAAAAGTTTAGAAAATCTAGGAGAGATGGCCAAGTTATCCCCTATTGCATACAACCTTTGAACACTACTTGGTCGACATAATTGATGTATCTTTAAATAAAGTGTTAGGACCTAATGCCAACCTATCAATAACCTTGAATCACAAAAAATAACCTCATAATAGCATCTAGGAATGTCGAGAGACAATTTTTGATATATATTTTTCTTATTGTCAAATTTTGCAAAAATATTTAGGGCCCCTTAGAAACTTAGTACATAAATTCATACAATCATATGGTTGTATGGTCCTATACACTGATTTGATGATCTATTTTTCTTTGCACAAGGTATATACACAAAGTCATGAGGATACACACATGAATCCATCTCAAAGGTATATGTAGTTGCTATAAAGGTATATACATATAAATCTTATCATTTTATGGAAATATATAAATACATTTTTGTGTATCCAAAGGTATATTTATTTTTTTATTTTAATTCTATATATACTCTAGCATTAGGTTTTTTTTATCTATGTATACTCTAGGATTTCTTGAGAGTACATACACAACCCATTGAAGTGGATGACAAAATATATATACATTATTGAAGTTTAAATTGTCAAGTTTTTTATTTTAATGACTTTATATACAGTCATCGTTGAGGGTTTATTGCATATACAACAATATATATATATATATATATATATATTTGTAGCTTTTCATATATGCAGTTTTAACATAAATCTATTAAATAATTTATAAATAGTTTGAAGGCTTTGATTTTGTTTATTTAAAATTTATTTTACTTCAGCTTTTCTAATTCTTTTTTAATATTTTTTTATTTTTCTAGGCTTTCCATGTGACCAAGGGCATTGCTAAATAGATGCTCAACACCTTTTTTTTGGCCAAAGGGCTAAACCAACCCTCTCTTTATAAATCTATAAAAAAGTAGTTTTACAAAAATGGGTATAAATTTTAAATAATTAATCAAATCTTCAAATTTTTAGAGGCATTGGAAAGTTGGTTCAAATCTCTATGCTACGAATTAAGCCCTTTTTCAAAATTTTCTTTGAAAATTGGGCACACTCATTCAAAGTCATACTTTCTTTTCAAACTTCAAATGCTCATAACTTTTGCATAGGAAATCATTTTTTAGCAATTTTTTTATAAACTTATCAAAAAATGACAAAGAATCCAATGGTGCTATCTATTTTTTCTTTAGAATATCATGTTTGACATGTGAAACATAGAAAAATAGGTTCACAAAAATGAGACAAAGGAAAATAGGGTTTAATAAAAATGGAGTGGGAAATGGTGTGTGGGGGCCTATCTTTCTATTAGTTTCATTAGGAAATGAGATCCCCAAAGGTTGGATTGAATTTCAACCCTAGGTGAGTCAACCCTATTGGAGATCCTGCAAATTTCCTTATGATAGAGGATGGGGTAAAATATTCCTAAACAACACTTTGGGGAGATAAACTAAAAATAGTAAATGAACTCAATTATGCAATGTAAGGATGGAATCATGTATTTAAAGCATAACTCTATTAGAAACAACAAAAATTTAGTAGATTTGAGAGAGGTAAGACACTATGTACCTGTCACCAAAAGTGGTTGCTAAGCATCCAGAAATGGCGAATGAGTCCTTGTGTAGATTCTTTTCTGAATTTTTGGGTTCTCTAAAGATAGATCTGAGACGCCTTTCCCCACAGGTTTCATTGCTAAAAATTTAGAAATGAATTCAAGATCCGAGTTTTCGTGACCTTGACAACTTTGTAACTTTGACAACTTTTGCAATTTTTCACTTTTGAGATCTTCAATTTCAATCCTTCTTCACTTATGAACATGCACAGACACAAAGAGAGGCGAAAATTGTTTGTTTTTTTGTGGATAAGGGTTTTCCTTGGTCAAACCCTAGCTTGGTAATTAAACCTTTAAATGAAAGAATAATAAATGAAGGAATGATGAATGAACACTGGCTTGTTGCAACTCACCAAATCCTTTAATGGAGATCCTTAGAGGATTGAATTCTAACACATCTCTCTAAGGTCTTGATCTTGCATGAAATGGCTTGATTGGATGTTGATCTTGATGCTTGAATGCTTGAAATATACATCATAATGTTAGCTCCAAAAATATGCATAGATGCAAATAAATTTGACATGATGCTTGAGATTTTGAATATTGATGTAGAAGACTGATATATCTACTCTTGACAATAATATTTTCTCTTGTGAAGTTCACCTCTAGTTTATTAGTTTTGAATTGATAAAAAGACCTTGTGTTTATAGGTAAATTTTTAATTTCCCGATAACTAAACATCAAAGGCCAATAATTGTAATTGTAATTTGAATCATAAAAATGCCACCAAAAACATATTAAAAATTGAGATCCTCAACTTAAGGAGGACCCATTCACCCAAGGATCTAAATCTAGGAAACTCAAGTTTTAAGGCAAATTAATTAATGTTTTCAATTGTTTAATATATGTTCCCCTTTCAAAAAAAAGAGATTAATTAGGCTTTTGAATGCATAATTGGGTCAATTAGAGGCTTAATTAAGTCTGATTAATTAAGGGGATGCAAACATAGTGAGAAAATGTGAAGGAGTACATTTTCCATCACTAAATTTAACCCCCACTTTAGTGAGAGGATGATCCCTACGCTCAAAATCACACTAAAGTAGACAAATAAGCGTCAAGAGGGGTCGACCGAGTGATCCCACAATGTTGGGTTACAATTTATGGGAGATTCTAATTTTTGCTGAAATCACATATTTTTAGAAAATATAATAATTAAAGCATTTAAAAGTTCCATTTGAAGGATCCCAATTGAAGAGGGTTTGATCAAACCACCTTAGATCAAACCCCCTTGGATAGAACCCTGCTAGTTTTAAACCATACCTATAATAGAGTCTCCTTTACACCTATCAAAATGCCGATAAAAAACCACTTTTGATTTACCTTTTGGGGGATCAAATGAATTCATTTAAAATTTATTTTTGTAAGTATGTAGCACTTATTATAATCTTCCCAAAAAGTATAATTTTAAATAAATTTAATTTAATTATTATATTTATTTTTTATTTCTTGTGTATGTAGGCTTTTCACCAAAAATCAAACTCTCTGTTCTACACATGAGGAAAAATAGAATATTATCAAATTTTTTTTTTGAAAAATATGAGTGCACCAGATATTGAAGTCCTTGATCCAACAAAAGAAAATGAATTTTGATACATACGAAAAAACTTGTGTTATACGGTTCACCTATGTCTGAATTGTAATTGGTTTGACTTCGAAACTTGATTAAGGAAAAAATATTCAATAAAACACTATGAAACCAATTGGAAGCACTAGATGTCATAGTTAGAAATCTAAATTCAAAAAAATTAGAATTTTATCCTTATGGAAAAAAAGTTGTGTTATACGGTGAGCGTCACTCCTTAAAAATGGTGTTTACTGAAAAAAACTAGTTTTCAAGGAAGATGGAAAAAAAAGTGCAATTTGATTCCAAATTTTTTGAAAAAATTATATTTAGAATCTATAGACAAAATTTCACAAATTACTAGTTCACATCATCTTCAAATTCCTCACGGTTTAGCCGCTATAGGTGTCTGAAAGTGAAGATTGTTAGAAAAAATCAGTTCAGTGTCCAATTTTGCCAAAAATTGTAAACCGGTATTGTGGGATTAGATGCAAATAACTTTGACATGATGCTTGAGATCTTGAATATTGATGTAGAAGACTAATCAATCTACTCTTGAATGCTCTTGACAATAGTATTTTCTCTTGTGAATTTCACCTTGAGTTTATTAGTTTTGAATTGATAAAAAGACCTTATGTTTATAGGTAATTTTTTAATTTCTCGACAATTAAACATCAAAGGCCAACAATTGTAATTGTAATTTTAATCATAAAAATGCCACCAAAAACATATGAAAAATTGAGATCCTCAACTTAAGGAGAACCCATTCACCATTAGGTGAATGGGTCATAGGATCTAAATCTAGGACACTCAATTTCCAAGGCAAATTAATTAATGTTTGCAATTGTTTAATATAGGTTCCCTTTTGGGAAAATGAGATTAATTAGGATTTTGAATGCATAATTGGGTCAATTAGAGGCTTAATTAAGTCTGATTAATTAAGGGGATGCAAACATAGCGAGAAAATATAAAGGATTACATTTTCCATCACTAAATTTAGCCCCCACTTTAGTGAGAGGATGAGCCCTATGCTCAAACTCACACTAAAGTAGACAAATAAGCATCAAGAGGGGTCCAAGTTTAAAAATGTTAGTGAGATAGGATGAAAAAGATCAAGGAGGTTGAATAAGCCCCCAGGATCTAAGATCCCATGGAAAACCAACATAAATACAAAGGAACACACATATAGTATGATATACATCAACAAGACAAGATACACAAGCATACAATGCCAAAATTGATGCAAAAGAGAAAAAAGAAAAGGGTGGATCAAGCCTCAACTATTTTTCCAATAGGTTTGGATCAAGCCTTAGATGTTTGTCCAAAAAAAATTTACAAGTTGAAAACCAGTGTCCACTATGCAAACAAAATATAGTCACACGGGCTAGTGAAATCCGTTGTCCACTAGGTGAGCCCCGAAAGGGTGGCTGATGGGAAGTCATGTCAGGTCTACAGGATCTCATACGTCAACCATACCAAAAGTTATAACACCTAATAACTTTGGTAAGGTGCCACACAAAAGGGTTCCACAAGGCTAGCAAGTTGTACTATGCTAGACACTCATGAAAAACAAAAAGGCTCCACTGACAAGCAAGTTGTGTTATGCTTGGTGGCCATGGCAAGATTTTAAATGCAATAGGATAGGATAGTTAAATGGGTTTTTCTTAGTTCATGAAAGGTCTCACCTTAGGGTACATCATGCTTATTGTCACCAACATAGGACTAGTCGAGGATAAAAGATTCACAACTTAGGGAATGCAAGCCATAGCATCACCACTAAGAGGAATGTCATATGCCAAAAAAGGTCTCACTCTTAAAGGACATCAAACCCAATGTCACCACCAAGAAGATACATCACATGAAGTAAGAAGACCACACTTTAAATCAAACAATGAGAGGGGACACATCTGCCCACACTTTAAATAAATTGTTAAACACCATACTATGAGAAATTACTTTAAAGTAGAACATAATAAATGCCAATACATGAGAGATTTATTCAGAAATCCCTGTGTAAAAAATATGTTTCCAAGTAGAGCTATGTCATGAAAGGAGGTTTCCCCCCATATACAATCCTAAGATAACATATAAGGGATCCATGGATTTGGGGTCAGTGTATGTCTTTGCTACAGTGATATAATCAAACTTGAAATCATCATCATTCCCCAAATGACTCATGGAACAATGAGCACAAAGGAAGAATGACACATAGAGAGAGAAAACAAAGAAAATATTTGGGTCAACATGGGAGAGAGCTAAATGTATTGACGCTTTGTTTCATCCACAAAAGGAAAACATAAGACAAAAGAGAAAGGTAAATGGTTACAACAAATAGAAGAATGTAGATACAAATAGAAGAATTCCATGATAGATTCACTTCTATTATATTCTTGCACCAATGAAGTGACAAGGGTCATCCAAAGTAGGCTCACAAACATATAAAGACACACCAAGTAATATTGTACATGGGATCACATTACACACATTCAATCACAAAGAACATGAAAGGAAGATAAAGAAAATACTAGTATGGCACATGTGAGTCAACCTATAGCAAGTCATCCACATCCCAATCTTGTTCCTCATATGTGGAAGGTGGAAAAATAGCCAAAGGGATAATGACAAGTACCGTACTAGGAGAATCAACAGGTTCAACATGTGGTGAGTCGCTCTTGTTAGGAAGATCATCATGGTTGTTATCATCTAAGCTCATGGAAGAGGAAAACAATAAATTCAGCTCATTATGCACTTACTCATCAATCTTAGCAATCTCATCATCATCATCCAAGTTGATCACAACTGGAGGCCTAATGACAATGTCCATAGAGGTTTCATGTGTTTATTGTGGTGAAGGTGGAGAATCATCATGCTTTGTTTGAGTTAAATTTTGATCTTGATTTTTTGTTTTATTCTCTTCTTTTAACTTATGAGAAATAGCACGACGTCTACAACTACGCTCTTTAGCAGTTCTATTTCTTCTTACACGATTTTCAAGTTGTGATTGTGTAGGAATGGTTTTATCAACCATTGGTTTATTTTCTTCCCGCAAAGGAGGAACAAAACGAAACATAGAAGGTTGTTCAACCACTTTCTCTTTAGATTTATAAACATGTTTGATCTTAGGAGGTAGAACGAGACTTATATGGTTACCTCTTGGTATTTTATAAGAAATAGGCGAAGGATTTTTCATGGGTTGGTCTTGGTTACTTAGAAGGGCTTTTGGTTCAATCATGGCCTCATCAATGATAGGAGGCTCAATCATGGGTTGAGGAATGTTACTAAGGGATAATTTTTCTATGCATTTTGCCTTGAATTTTTTATAAGATTTAAAAAAGAATCCCTCATGAGGCTTAAGAGGTTCCATAGGTTTGGGCCAAAAGAAATCCAATGAGAAATTCCCACAAGAAGACATAGGATTAAAGCCACTATGATGCACAGTAAAGATGTCATTGCCAAATGGAAACTTTAAGCATTTATGCACTACCGACAAGATGACATCAATGGAGCATTGCCATGGGTAACCAAGCTTCACATGGAATTGGTTTGACGATGGGATGATGGAGAATGAGACATTCAATTATTTTGGTCCAACTTTTAAAGGAAGAGTGATTGAACCTATCATAGGGCAAGAAAAACTCTTGTGTTTTGATCCATGCTTTCAGTTGTTCATAAGAATCTTGATAAAGTTCATGCACAAATAGGAATTCCTTGGTGATCACATTCTCTACACACATTTGATCAATTAATATACCATTAGTAGGATTTTCATTGCTTCTTTTGGTGATGTTAAGAGGACCATCGGGTGTGTGTTTGATTATGTCATTTTGTGAGAAAGCAATGTTAAGAGACATTTTGTTTTGGCCCTTACGAGGTTGAACATCAATGAAAGTGACTAGATTATCATTTCCCTTATCATTCATGTTATCATCATTCATGTCAACATTCATCACATCATTCTTGTCATCATCAAATTTTACAAAAGAGATCTGTTATGATTTGGCAAGGGATTAGTAAAAATTTACAAATTTTGGTTGGGTGGGGCAATCGACTTATTTCCTTGATCATTAACACCACCAATCTTGATGTGATTAGAATCAACGAGGTCTTGCACAATATGTTTAACACACTTACAATTTTTCGTATCATTTCCATTTTGTCAGTGATAATGGAAAAAGACATTTAAGTTAAAGTTTGGAGGTAAGGGCTTAGTGGTATCAATGACTCTAATAGGAGGTAAGATAAATAAGTTCTTACTCATAAGTTGCAACATAATGGAAAGAAGGGTAGTGGGAAATAGGGTAAACTATCTACTCCTTTCCCTAAATTGATATGGATTTGTTGTTTTTATTGAAGCTACTTGAGAGTCAACATGTTGACTTGTTTGGGATGGATTTATCTGTAAAAATATCTTATTTTGTTTCTTGAATGATTGGAAATTGTTACGAGACACATATTCAGATTTCTCAAGGTGGTTAGAAGGAGTTTTTTCTTCATGATGACTAGCTGAATTCTAATAGTCATGAATGGCCATGCACAAATGTGTAAAGGATGGAAATTTCATCTTCCCAAGCTTGTCTTGAATTTTTTTTTTCAAATTTTCAATGAACATTCTTTGAAGATTGGCATTGGGAATTTAAATGATTTGTGCGTAAAGAAATTGGTATTGTACTATAAAATCAATGATCTTTTCACCATCCTTTTGTTTACACTTCATTAAGTCAACTAAGGTCATCTTGGGACCAATGCACACTTGGATGTGGTTAAGAAAGGCGTCAAAAAGTTCATTGAATGAACTAATTGAGTTTTTCGGTAAGGAAAAAAACCATTGCAAGGCTATATCTTTCAAAGACCTAGGGAAAATCTTAGCCAAGATCTTATCTTCAAAAATGAAGTCATTATATAAGGTTGTGTATGCTGAAATATGGTTACTAGCATCCCCTTTATCACCATATTTCTCAAATCTAGGAATCTCTATGCCTTGTGGCATTTGTGCTCTCAATATCTCTAAGGATAATGGGTATTTTTTGAAATATTGGGATGGTTGGCCATTTTGCTTTTGGTTCAATGTGGAAATTTTTTGTTGGATGGATGAAACATTTTATACGAGTTGGTTAAGGACAAAATCATTGGTTGTGTTGTGAGATGAAGGTGAATAAGGTGGAGGTCTATATGTATTTGGAGGACAGGTGAATTGTAAGTTTCTGAAGGGAGATGAATTAGGAGATTTGAGATTTGAATGCACAAAGCTAAAGGGATTCCAAGTGGAAATACCTAAGGTTGTATTAACATTACTAGTGGGTTTCATTGTTGTTGTAACAATTATATTAGTGTATGTAGGAATAAAGGCCATAATTATAGGAGGAATTGGATTTCCACCTTGACTTTGAGTGTACCCCAAAGTTTGAGCACAACTAGTCTTTGCAGGAACATGATTGTCAATGATATGAGCTAGGATACACACAATTTATATTCCTTGTTAATTATCAAGAATTTTCCTCTTGTTATCTATGATAGGAACTATAGGACTAATAATGTATTCATAACTCACAAAGTTTTGCAATTTTCTAAGGATTCATCCATTTGTTATAGCTTTTTATTGAGGGACATTATCAATCATCGTGTCAACATTAGTCACATTGGTTGTGGGTAAATTGGTCATGGGAAATGTGGTATCAAAGCTATGGTCCATAATGGGTTGACTAGTATCAACACTATGAGTGAAAGAGTTGAAAAACTCAAGATCCACAGTAAATATAGTAGCATGGGATGACATCAGTCTTGAACTACGTCTAAATAAAGTATTGGTAATAGACACCAGGTTGTGAAGCTCATACAAGTTTCACCAAACCTAAGTGCACCCAAAATGGAGAAATGGTACTATTTAAATGCAATAAACACCCAAAAGTATGAATCACAATGCAAGTGTGTAACAAGATTTTGCAATTTTAGATTTGAAACAAGATAATTTACTGATTATGCTATACCAAAACCTAAAAATGATGTCTTTTAATGCCAATTTTGATTTCAAACAATGCACTTAATTAGACCAATTGAACATAATGCAAGAAAGTACAATTTTTTTAATTTCTGAAACTAAAACACAGAGTTAACAACAAAAGAAAATAAAGAAAATAGAGGCAAATTAATGCCCAAAAATTTGAAACAACACCTGTACGAGGACTTATTCATCCTAGGTCAGGGATCCGAAAAATGAAAGTTTGAATTTCCAAGTTAATGTTTGAATTCCCAGTTTTAGATTACATACTATGGTTTCAGTGACATTATTTTCAAGATTTAGGTATCATAAGCAAATGAAGTTAGTGGCAAATGATGAAAAAAATGACACTTTTTGAAATTCAATTTTGACCAAATTTGTGAATGTAAATGATTGAAAATACACTAATATGCAAGTACTATGCAAAATCAATGTAATATGCATGCAATTTTTTGCATTTTTCATATTTTAAATAATAAAAAATGAAAATTTAAAACCCTAAATGAGATGGAAAATAATGCAGTTTTGACAACCCTATATGAAATGCAAACTAGTGCAATGCAATGCAAACTAATGCAAATCCTAGATCTAGGGTTTTAATGAACTCCAAATTAGAAATTTTATAGTGCAAGAATGTCTGGTTTACCAAAATGAAAAATAGAAAAATAGGGTTTAACCAAAATGGAGTGGGAAATGGTGTGTGTGGACCTATCTTTCTATTAATTTCATTAGGAAATGAGATCCCCAAAGGTAGGATTGACTTTCAACCCTAGGTGAGTCAACCCTATTGAAGATCTTGTTGAATGCACAAGAGAACTAAGAGGGGGATGAATTAGTTGTACCTTAAACTTCAAAACCCTTATACACATTTAGATCCACATTCATTCAATAAACCCTTAATTTTTTTTATGATGATTTATCATAAAAAGAAAATAGCAGAAACTAAAACACAAAACCATACACAAGAGAACACTAGATTTAGGTGGAAAACCCAAGATGGGGAAAACCACGGTGAGGATTATTTCACAATAAAATTAATATCAACACCGATTACAAAGGCTCACTATTGGAGGGCTCACTTCCAGGATAAAAAAGAAGATAGAGAAGAAATGTTTCATAAATAAAACTATCTCAATGCAACAAAGAATCCACCACAATGTCACCAACACCTTCGTAACCTAATTAAATAATTGTAGACACCTTCTACTCATTACATCCAGTAATCTAACACATGAAATCTCACACTGCAATTCTCAAATTCGCACTCTAACACTCTGTAATTCACATCATTAACATCTCTCTTATCTACATCCTCATCCTTCAACAAATCAACTCTTATTTATACCATCTTCAACTTTGAAACTTTCTCCAAGGTCGGCTATGCACCTCAAATGTGCAAATTCAAATTATGTCAACACCAAAACATTCCAACGGTAGAAAGGAATGAAGATGGACCACAAAAATCCTTAGCTAGGACCTAAATTCATCCTTACACACCATGCTACACTTCCACAAACAACTAAGCACCTTCTTAAGTAGTGTAAACACCAAGGTCAGTCGATACTTGTGTAGACACCATTAAAATTTTAAGTACATACTTCCTTTGATCCAAGAACAACTTACAAACAAAAAATGTCACTTGAACACAATCTATAATATTCCACAAAACACCTTGAGATCCAACAAAATCCTTTGCAACAAATTTCAACTAAAGAATGCACACACCCACTACATCCAAACAAATCTTCCATACATTGTAACTCAAGAAACTAACTTCCAAATTATCAAACCTTGAACCACTTCAACTAAAGAAAGATACCAACACTATCAACACTCCTTCAAATCCACACTTTGTTGAACACAACTTCTTTTGCACAATGATCTAGCACACCAAATTATGGATACAACACCTCTGAACATCTCTGATCAACATATCTGAACCACATGAGAAGATCTTTAACCTAGAAGAAATGCAGAGCAAAACCAAAACATAACCTTGTAACCAAGAACACCACTGCAATAAACTATTTCTTCTTTTTATCATTTTTTTTCAAAAGCACTTGGAAACCAAGCACCAACGACACATCCTCATCATCTATAGTACCTCCTCAGCACAATTGAACTAACCGCAACATAGAAACTCAACCATAGATCACAAAATCTTATCACAGTAACACTAGAGGTTGACATTAGTAGCTTTACTAATGAAAAAATAATATAACTAATCAAAGCATGGATATCACCCACTTCTCACAATCTTTCAAAAATCTTACCCAACAATAGACATTACGAAAAACATAGGCTTATTGACATCAATGACAACACTAACTGCTCATACTTGCAATAGTCTCCCCCTTTGTCATTGATGACAACACATGATGTGAAAAAACATCAAAGACACAACAACTCTAAATATAAACAACTTTTCACATCACTTCTCCCCCTTTCTCAATTATCGTATTAATTACTCTCCATGAATAACTTATCTTTTTCATATACTCTTTCTCCCCCTTTAACATCAATGGAAAAGGACAATAGAATTATCACTTATTCTCTCCCTTTGATACCAATCAACATTCTCACAACTATTCTGCAACAATCTTTCCTTTATTGTTCTATATACTCCCCCTTAGGAGCACACACGAAATCAACAATGCTACTACCTACTCCTCTTGAGAGATAGCCCCCAAAATTGGTACATAACAAATATTGAATCTTGAGATCCACTAGACTGATACATCTCCTTGTGCATCTAGTTCAAAGGAGGGGAAATAACCCCCAACTTCTCCTAGAGATACTCAAAAGTATCCTTAGGAAGAGATTTAGTGAATATATCAACAATTTGATCCTTTGTAGGTGCATATCAAGCTTTACTTCATTTTCCAAAACCTTTTCTCTTGGAAAGTGATACTGAATTGAGATATTCTTTGTCCTTGAATGCACTACCAAATTCTTTGAAATATTGATTGCACTTATATTATCACAAAAGATAGAAATAGGCTCATCATACACCACTCTAATATCCTTCAATGTTTGCCTCATCCACAATACCTATGTGTAGCAAGATGCTGATGCAATGTACTTAGCCTCTGTAGTAGATAAAGAAAATAAATCTTATTTATTGCTTAACCATGATACCAATCTACATCCAAGAAAGAATGCACCACCAGTTGTAATTTTCCTATCATCTATTCAACTAGTCCAATCTGCGTCTATGTAAGCACTCAAGGTGAAATTAGTATCCTTTGGATACCATAATCCATGATCCAAATTGCCCTTCAAGTATCTGAATATCCTTTTTACTGCTACAACATGTGATTCTCTAGGATCTTAAAATCTAGCCACAAGACAAACTGCATGCATGATATCTAGTCTAGTAGCACTTAGATATAACAATCCAACAATCATTGATCTGTACTTTCTCTAATTAGCCTTGGGAGATTCATCATTCTTGCTCAACTTTCAACTAGTAACCATAGAAGTACATACTGGTTTAGAATTTTCCATTCCAAACTTCTTTAAAATTTTGTTGACATACTTTGATTGTGAAATGATAATGCCTTTATTTGTTTGATTGATTTATAGACCAAGGAATAAATTCATCTCCCCAAACATAGACATCTCAAACTCATTCTACATTTCTTCTATAAACTTATTACACATAGCTTCATTTCCTCCAAAAATTATGTCATCAACATATACAACCACAATCAGAACTTGATCTTTTTTAACTTTAAAGTAAAAATTACTATTTGTGGTACCTTTATTGAATCCTTGGTGTATCAAATACCTATCCAACCTTTCATACCAAGATCTAGGAGCTTGCTTCAATCCACATAATACCTTCTTCAATTTGCAGACCATATACAATTTATCTGATAACTGAAATCCTTCTAGTTGCTCTATGTATACTTCTTCCAATTCTCCATTCAAAAAAATATACTTCACATCCATTTGATAAAATTTGAAATCCTTTATGTGCTATAAAATCCAAAGACATCTTGATAGGCTCCATTCTTTCCACCGGAGCAAATGTCTCCTCAAAATTTATTCCTTCAACTTGTGAGTAGCCTTTACACACAAGTCTTGCCTTATTTCTTACCACTTCTCCATTCTCATTTATTTTGTTTTTGAGCACCCATTTAGTTCCAATTATATTTTTGTTTGCAGGTCTTGGGACAACTTCCCAAGTCTGATTATTTTTAATCTACAATAGTTATTCTTCCATAGTTTTTATCCAATATCCATATTTACATGCCTCAATTATTGTTTTAGGCTTAGCTTCAGAAAGTAAACATAGATTTACCTCTTCTTCAGCAACTTTCCTTCTTGTCAATACACCTTTGCTTTTGTCTCCAATGATCTATTCTTTAGAATGATTCTTCTACACATATTTAGGGGTTCTAGGGGTCTTTTTCATAACTTCTTCCTCTTCAATATGTACTTCTTTTTCCTTAGCTTTTTCCTCTTCTCTACAAGTAGGCTCATCTAATTCATATCCATCTATCACTACTGAATTCTAAAAATATTAAAAAACTTTGACACTTGCACTCTAAAAAATATTTCTCAATCTCTTGTTGTATCATCTGTAGGCTTTGCTTCTAGTAGAGTATCCAAGGAAGATACCTTCATCAGACCTTGCATCAAACTTTCTCAAGTTTTATTCATCTTTATTGATGTAACATTTACTTCCAAACACCTTGAAGTACTTGACCGTAGGAATCCTTCCATACCATAGCTCATAGGGAGTTTTTATAATGTTGTCTTTTGCTTGAAATATTTTAAGTATGTAAAAACAATATGAATTGCTTCTCTCCAATAGAATTCCAGTAGATTTGCTTCTTTCATCATAGTCCTTACAGCTTCTTGAACAATCCTATTTTTCCTTTCAACCACTCCATTTTGCTGAGGATTTCTAGGGGTAGCCAAGTGCCTTTTTATGCCATGATTCTCATAGTTCATGTTAAATTCACTGGAGGTGAAATCTCCACCCTTGTCAGACCTCAAACACTTGATTTTCATGTCCATTTCATTCTCAAACATAACTTTAAATGATTTAAACTTGTCTAGAGCTTCAAATTTTTCTTCGAGAAAAGTAACCTATGTCATTCTAGAATAATCATCAATTAAAAGCATGAAATACTTGCCACGTTGAAGAATTCTTACTCTTGTAAGACCATAAAGATTTGTATGCACCAACTCTAACAATATAGTAGTAGATTGTTCTTTACCTTTGAAACTTCTTCTTGTTTCCTTTCCAATATGACAATCCTTACAGATAGCATTGATAGGCTTTGTAAGCTTTGGTAGATTTCTCATAGATTGAACTAAACTAATTCTTACTAGATTATCAAAACTAATGTGACGCATCCTTCTATGCCATAGCCAACTTTCATTAATCTAATTCATAAAGCAATGAACATCAACACCCTTAAGCCGATAGACATTTCCATTTGTTGTTCTTCCAACAAAAATCACAATTTTGGACCCTTTTCTAATCTCACATCCATTATCTTGAAACATAAGATTGTACCCTTTACTGCACATTTTTCCAACACTCAACAAATTATGCCTTAAACCCTTGACATAGTAAACATCATCAGTGTTATGTTTGCCATCAAAATTGATTGAACCTATTCCAAATATATTAGCACCTGAATCATCACCAAATCTAACAAGTCCTCCATCATAATTTTCAAGTCTAAAAAACTTACTCTTGTCACCAGTCATATGGTTAGAGCATCCATTGTTAATGATCCAAAATTTATTATCTTGTCTAGTATGAAAATTATATACCAAAGTACCTTCGATCTTGTCCCTTGTCTCCGGAGGGCTTTCCTTCACATATCTTTCAAAGTTAGCATAATTGGTTTCTTCTTTTAAAGCCATGAACAAGCATTCTGGTGAACCCACAAAAGTGGTTTACAATTTGAATGAGGAAGGAAAACTTCCAAAAATTGCCCCCACTAAAAAAAAATCATTTTGGGGGGTTTGAACAAACTCAAGGTTCGAGCGAACCCCTTTCAATGTGGGAACCCACGTTTTCCATTGTGGAAGGGGGCTTTGCTCAAACCCTGGTTTGAGCGAACCCCCCTTTTCCCACCTTCCCACCCTCCAACACAAAAAATCTCCAGATTTTTGCCCTTCAAAGCTCGGGTTGAGGATGAAAATGGAGGAGACTTCACAAACCCAACTAGAAGATGGTAGTCCTTAGAACGAGCTATCCAATGAATATAATTTTAATATGTTTTGGTTTTATTATGTATGTGTTTTTTTAGTTTGATTAAACATAGGTTTTTCACCAAAAATCAAGCTCTTTGTTCTGCACATGTGGAAAAATAGCAGATTATCAAAATAAAATTTTGAAAAATATGTTCAGGTTGGGTATTGATGTCCTTGATCCATTAAAAAAATAAAAATGAATTTCGATACATAGAAAAAAAGTTATGTTGTATACAGTCTGCCTATGTTTGAATTGTTATTGGTTTGAATTCAAAACTTGATTAAGGAAAAAATATTTTATAAAACACCATGTAACCAAATTAAAGTTCTAGATATCATAGTTACAATTATAAATTCAAAAAAAATAGAATTTTATCCTTCATACAAAAAAGTTTATGTTGTATACGATGAGTGTCACTCCTTAAAAATGCTGATTTTTAAAAAAAACTAGTTTTTGAACGAGATGGAAAAAGAAGTGCAATCTGATTCCAAATTTTTTGAAAAAAATATATTTAGAATCTATAGACAAAACTTCACAAATCATTAGTTTGCATCATCTTTAAATTCCTCACGGTTTAGTTGCTATAGGAGCCTGAAAGTGAAGATTTAGTTAAAAAAAATCAGTTCAGTGTCCAGTTTGCCCAAAAATTGTAAACGAGTATTGTGGGATCACCCATTCACCATCAACATCATCTCCATAATTAGATTAATCATAAAAAATACTTGCATCTTCTCTAACATAATAACGTTTCTTAATCATCTTACCTTTGTTCTCCTTGTTTTTGTCATTCACAACCCTGTTGGTGTATAGGAGTGAATTTGCAACCCTTAGGAAAATTCCCCTTTCACATACCCTTCCCTTAGAAAATCAATTCTGAAGGAAAAATTCCACATCTCCCAGGTACCTTCCATCCACTTGGCATCTTTCCTTTGTGTCAATGAGAGAATATTTGTTGGGGATGAATGCACGGTGCACAGATGTCTACGTGGTGCACTGTCGTCCCTAATGGATTCCTGTGTCTGAAGTTGGCAGAGGCATTACACACCCAATTGGGTTCGAATTGTAACATCCCTCTTTGACCAATCGACCTCAAAAATGGCAGATTCTTCCCATCCCACCTTCAAAAACATTCTTCCTTCATTCATTTCATCTCTTCAAGATTACACACATTCTGGAGCATCTAATTTACTCTCAAGCAACATTCAAGCATACCACTTTTGAGCATTGCAGCAATAGAACTCCATCAACTCCACATTGAAAGTGTGAAGAAAGCCATAGAAGCATGAGCTTGGAGCCTTGTGAGGCCTCTCTTCATCATAGTTGTGGTTGTAGTGACTTTGCCAAGTGCATATCTCCTCCATTGGCTAGTGAGATTTTGAGTGGAGGTGGTAACATTTCACTCCTCTCCTTTGTGATTTGATTGAGTAGCATAACATTGTTTTGTAGTGATTTCTTTCCTTTATCACATATTCTACTTCATTGCTTTTCGATTGTCCGTGGAGGTGGAAACACCAAAATGGGGGTCTGACTGAGGCATGCCCCTATATAGCCCCAACAATTTTCCCTATTTCTTGTGTGTGGGAGGACATATGCGTGGAGCTAGTTGGTGAACTGGCACTTCTGGAAGACCATCTTTGTCACCCTAGTTCTTATTTGTCTGCTTTATCATTTTAGTATCTATTTCCTATACTTTCTTATTTTTTTTTTACCATCTAGATTAATTAGCTAGGTTGTTAGTAGGTTTTTTGGTAGTTTCTACTATGTTTACTATTTTCTAATCGTACGAACACCAACACACTGCGTTGTCATCCCAAAACTGCATTTTTCATCCTCGAACAAAGAGCTATCTAAGACATAGTACCGACTCCAAAAACTAGCTCGCTTAGCCTAAACCTGTACTCAGGTCTAAAGAGTGATATAATTACTATTTAGTGCTCTTCATCCTTGATCCTTGTCCTTTTAGAGTGAGGTAAGTTAGGTCAGCCCTCCACTCTCGACTCTCCATGACCTAGAGCCTTGGTGTGGTTGGTCCCCCTCTCTTAAATTTTTGGTGAACCCAACGTGAACAACATCTATCCATTTGTTTGTGTTTAGACTTTTGCCTTGTATGTTGTGATTGTTGTAACTTTGAGTGTTGTGGAGGTTTATGAGCATCACAACCCAATCCATGAATTTCAGGTACATTATCAGTAGAAGTGTGCGACACCTTCTGATGGAGAAGACAAAGGTCACCTCTAGCTTCACCCCCAATTTTCCCACTGGTTTAACTAAGTTTACTACTAGCTTCCCTATGAACTATGCCGATGAGATGGATTTTATAGAAGAAACCACTCGTGTACCTACTCCTCCAACATCCCTTATTCCCTTGTCCATAGATGAGGATGATGTCGTGCATGTTCCTATTGAAAGCCTAATGGCATTAGATAATAGGTTGCTAGACCTTGTGAATCACTAAGAGAAGGTACCAAGCATGGCAAGAGTTGCTAGGCTTACAAGGGAGGTGAGACAATTTCTAGGGAGAGATCGAATGGCAATATAATTTCTACATGGCCTTGCTAATCTAACTGAATCTTATGTCCCTTTGTATAGGCCTAGATCGGGTATCGCCTCAGGAGAAGTGCTTGATGCCTATGAAAGATAATTAGGTATTTTTATTGCCCACTAGATCC
The DNA here is from genome assembly GCA_007115665.2 of Sequoiadendron giganteum. Classification (NCBI taxonomy): domain Eukaryota; kingdom Viridiplantae; phylum Streptophyta; class Pinopsida; order Cupressales; family Cupressaceae; genus Sequoiadendron; species Sequoiadendron giganteum. Next base: position 604,409,835 of record CM021105.1, read on the forward strand.
ATATGCATGACTGAATCAGGGCCCACGATTAGTATCTCTTTCACTCCTTAGGATTCCTGCACTCTCAAGGTAAAAAAACACCCCTTGGGTTTAATTTCACTCCTCCTACTGCTCCTAGCGGAAAAGGCACAGGTGGAATGAGTGACAGTGGATTTGGCAGTGGAGGCCGCACTAGTGGAGGTGGATTTGGAGGAGGTTATGGAGGTGGCTTCAGTAGTGGAGGTGGCTCTAGTGGAGACTCTACCAGTAGTGGTGGCTCTAGCAGAGGTCATAGCGGTGGTCTCGATGGTGGCTTCAGAGGCGGCTCCGGAGGTGGTGCTGGTGGCGATGGTTGTAGAGGTTCCACTGGTCCTTTATCATCTAATGACCCTATTTTGAATGCCTTGCTTCAGAACATGGGTCACATGCAGAACCAACTAGCGAGTCTCTCCCAGACCTCTACCCAACATATCTTTTAGCCCTTCTTTCGACATAGCCCATTGTCGGTGACAATCCTAAACACTCCCTTCTTCCAAGGAATGGAGATTCCCAGATTTGAAAAATATGGTGGAAAAGGGGACTCACAAATACATGTGTCTACCTTTAACACCATGTGTACAAAATTCTTCCATCATGATGCGCTGATGGAAAAATTATTCCCTCAATCTCTTAAGGATACAACACTCGAATGGTACTATTCCTTACCCGATAATTCTATCTTCTCATTTGATGAACTTGTGAACCAGTTTCCCTGACAATTCCAAGCCAACATTAGACCGAAGATGACCTTTTCAGATCTCGTCTAATGCAAGCAAGGGGATAATGAAAAGATAACTAATTTCATTATGCAGTATCAAGCACTCTTTTCACAAATCTCGTACCCGCTGCCCGATTTTGACGTGCAAAAGGTATTCATAGGGAATCTGCTGAGACCTTGGTAGGAAATTTTTTTCCTTATGAAGTGTCTTTTGGAAAAACAAGGATAGACAACTAAGAGGGGGTGGGGGGGGGGGGGTTAATTAGTTGTTACCAAAATCAAACTTATACAGTATTAATCACTCTTAAATCTCATATCTGATAAATAAAAGTGCAAGCATAAATCAACAACACATTAGAGACACGTGAACACCAAGATTTTATACGTGGAAACCCTATTAGGGGAAAAACCATGGTGGATGTTAGTCCACAAGATTATACCCTATTAGAAGTATAATGAAGAATGAAAATGGAATGCACTTGCATTCAGATGCACTACCTAGAGCACACTGCTCAAAATGAAGGCTCACTACCTTACATATAGTAATCAGATTAAATCCATCTGATGAAGTTGAACTGAGAAATTTGTTAGAGTAATAATTTATTACGCTTAATTAATTACATCATACTGGTTAATTAATTAAGCCACTTATTCCTCTAGTTGCTTAAGCTAAACTTAGGCGCATTAATAATTATTTATTAATTATTAAGTGTGCACACTAGGGTTTCATTTAGGGTTTCCCTTTTAGGGTTTCTTGATCTCCTTCATAAGGATTGATCTCTTAAAATAACTGAGATTCTAATAATGCATTTTACACTTTGAGGTTTGCAGAACATCTTCTTGGTTTTGCATGTCTTTTGCATGTGACAGGTATCCATTTGCATGCAGGTGATCTTGGATTCTAACATGGTATCAGAGCTCCAAACCTGCCGCTGCCTGTTCATGATCTGAAGATATGGCTTCTCAGTGAGTTTCAAGTGCAAGGGTTTCCACAGGCATCGTTTTTTGCAAGATCTGGGGGTAGCCAAATTTTCGGGACACTATAGGCTCAAACGGACGTCGCCATTGCGTTCGCAGCGCCCCAAAACCCTAGAAACGCCTGTCAAATCGTCCATTTTCAAGCAATTGGTTTCTGAGGCAAAATTTTTTTGCTAGGGAAGCCGTACGGCCTCCCCAGCACGCTTCACGAGGCACGAAAATCGAAAAAAAAAATTAAAAAAAGGCCGATCTCGGGTTCTGTGCCGGTGCCTCCAGTTTAAACGGCTCCCGCCACCGGGCGACCACCGGTCCGCCACCGCCGCCGGTGGCTCCCCCATCCGGCCGCCGACCCTGCTCAGCCCCTGAGGGCTCCCTGTCCACAGCGCTCGGTCGCATGGAGAACCAGGGGCTCCGCCCAGCCCCCATTTCTGCGCCCACGGTCACATGGGTGACCAGGGGCCAAATTTTTTTTGCAGGGGGGCCGGATTTTTGCGACGACGGTCTCCAGGCCGTCGAATTTGTGCCCGTGAACCGCTGACGTCAGCATGATGTCAGCGTTCGTACGGCCCCTCCTTGCCCCTCCTAACCCTAGTTTGCCCTAAAAGAGCAGTTTTTTTGTTTTTGGCATAACTTGGGCATACGGTATCAAAATTGGGCAAACGAGATATCGCCGGAAAGCTGGTTCCGAGTACTTTCATTTGGTGTAGTTTATTTTTCAGTATTTTCCTGTTTTACTGCATTTATTGCTAGTTGAAGTTAGATGTACTTTTTATGCTTCCGAGCTCATAACTTTTTGCCACGATCTCCGATTTTCGCTATCTTTGCGGCGTTGGAAAGGTATTGAGGAGCTCTATGTTGCTGTCCATGCACTTTTTTCTGTATCTATCCAGGTTTTTCATTATTCCAGATTTGGCCCGATGGGTGTTTTGGAGATTACTTGGATATTTTGACAGTTGGGAGAGTGCTCTTGCATCTTTGCACTTCATTTTCAGTGATACATCATTTAATAATTGACTGCTGCTTCATAGATTCCAGAGTTGTTCCCGTTTGGAGTTTTCGAGTGTTCCGTGGCATCGGGTCTGCTGTTGCATCATTATGATTCCGATATGGTTTCTTGTAGATAGAAGTATCTTTCCTTGCTTGCCAGATTGCGGTTCCAGTGTTACTCTACAGTGTTCTTCCAGTGCTTCTTTGCAGCATGTCATATCATTGTAGGGGGGTTTTGTCCCACTGGGTTTTCCTCCTCTACCTCTTTCTTGCATTTGTAAATGGGTACCTGATCAGGCCTAGTTGCCGGGACCCATCTTTGCTTGCATGCATCTTATTCTAGTGTTTTAGCTTCTTCCTAAGTTCATCTTAAGGGGGGGTGTTAGAGTAATAATTTATTACGCTTAATTAATTACATCATACTGGTTAATTAATTAAGCCACTTATTCCTCTAGTTGCTTAAGCTAAACTTAGGCGCATTAATAATTATTTATTAATTATTAAGTGTGCACACTAGGGTTTCATTTAGGGTTTCCCTTTTAGGGTTTCTTGATCTCCTTCATAAGGATTGATCTCTTTGTAATAATTGAGATTCTGATAATGCATTTTACACTTTGAGGTTTGCAGAACATCTTCTTGGTTTTGCATGTCTTTTGCATGCAGGTGATCTTGGATTCTAACAAAATTAGCTTCTACAAAAGCCTGATTACAGTTCCAGTTATGCGCACAAAAACTTCTACACACTCTGCTCAAACTTCTACACACTGTGCTCTGGTCTTAAATGATTTGACCTTTATTTGCACATGTACACCTCTTGCACACATTGACAATTTCCACTAGATGAGGTAAACAAACACTTCTATATATCCGCTACATGGATTTACATCCACTATTTAGTCGACCTCAAATAAAGAATAAATTACAACTATCGACCTCAATACATGAATAAATTTCAATGCACACCAACAAAAGTCAGTCACAACATTGTGAGGACCCAAACAAACACCTTCAAACATGCCAAACAATAAAATATTAATCCTCATGGATCTGCATTACGCTAACATCATTGTGTTGGCCAAGAACATGAAAACTCGAGCACACATCAGAAAAATCTCTGATCACGAACACTCCGATCAATGTAGACATATAGAATGGATAGAGTACGATCTAGAATCATCCATGAACATCATAGGTACATGTGCAACACATGAAATTACCAGAATTTCATCCGCTTCATCCAAGAACACCATCTACAAAAATTGAATAACTATAGGAACACAAATCTTCATAACTTCCAAAAATCTTGATGTGAACCTTTGAAACTTTTAGACAACATACTAGAAAGCTTCAGAAACAAACCCTTTGAAGTACACCTTCATATCTTCAACATACAAAACTTTCAAACATTCTGACCTTCTCAGCTTCACTGGCTGCCAACAATATTATTTTTACAATTTTCTCAATATCTTCGACATATACAACCTTAAGTATCATTAATGCTAATAGTGTTGACATCAATGATAACCACATATCAACAATGCAACCACAACATCCACAAATCTCCCCCTTTGGCATTGATGGCAACACATGATGTGAAAAATAATGCCATCAACCCAGCTAGCTTTTCTCCAACAATCTCCCCCTAAGATTGTGCACTATTTTCCTGTTTCCTTATTCTCCCATGTTTTTCACATTGCTCTTCTCTTCCCCTTTAACATCAATGGAAAAGGTACACATGCTCTGATCACATATTTGAATCATCTGACTACTCCCCTTGAGTAGCAGCCACCACAACATCAATCCAGAATAAGATATGGCTATGAATTCATAGACTGATGCAAAGACCTGCATCTTAGTTCTGATCAAGAGGTGAAATCACCCCTAGCTTGCCTCTGAGGTACTCAAAAGTATCCTTAGGCAACAACTTATTAAAGATGTCTGCAATTTTCTCCTTGGTAGGTATATACTCTAGTCTAACTTCTTTGTCACTCACTTTATCTCTCAAAAAGTGATATTTGATGGATATATGCTTTATTTTTGAATGCAACATTAGATTCTTGGAAATATTAATGGCACTTGAATTGTCACAGAATAGGGCAATGGGTTCTTCATACTCAATTTTGACATCTCTGAATATTTTCTTCATCCATAATACTTGGGTACAATTGTTTGCGGCAACAATATATTCTGCCTCAGCAGTAGACAATGAAACAAAATTCTTCTTTTTGCTTAGCCAGGATACCAATTTCTTCCCTAAGAAGAATGCACCACCACCAGTAATCTTCCTGTCATCCACATCTTTTTCCCAATCAAAATCAATGAAAGAACTCAAGATAAGATCATTATACCTAGGATACCAAAGACCAAGATCAACTGTCCCTTTTAGGTATCTGAAAATTCTTTTCATAGTAGTTACATGAGATTCTTTAGGATCAACTTGAAATCTAGCAACCATGCATAAAACATTCATTATATCTGGCCTGGTTTGAGTCAAATAGAGTAATCCACCAATCATTGACCTATATGTTGTCTGATTTGCTTTAGGAGAATCATCATTCTGTGTAAGTTTGCATTTGGTTATCATAGGTGTACCAACTGGCTTTGAATCTTCCATGCCAAACTTTTTTAGTAGCTCTTTCACATACTTAGACTGAGATATGAAAATTCCATCATCTAACTGAGTGATTTGTAGTCCTAAAAATAATTTCAGCTCTCCTATCATTGACATTTCAAACTCACTTTTCATTTCATCAACAAACTTCATGCACAAATCATCATCACCTTCAAAAATAATGTCATCAACAAAGATTTCAATGATGAATTCTTTATTTTGATCCAACTTGAAATACAGATTGTTGTTAACAATACCTTTATTGAATCCAAGCTTCAGTAAGTATTTATCCAATCTAGCATACCAAGCTCTAGGAGCTTGCTTAAGTTCGTATAGATCTTTCTTCAATCGACATACCATGTCTTTTTCATCAGTAAATTGAAATCCATCTGGTTGTTCAACATAGAATTCTTCTTCTAGCTCACCATTTAGAAATGTCGACTTTACATCCATCTAATAAACTTTATAATTCTTGAAAGTAGCATAAGCAAGAAATAATCTTACCACTTCAATTCTAGAAAAAGGGGCAAAAGTTTCTTCAAAATCAATACCTTCCATATGTGAGTACCCTTTGCAAACTAGTCTTGCTTTGTTTCTGACCACTTCAACTTGCTCATTCAGCTTATTCTGGAACACCCACTTGGTTCCAATCACATTTTTGTTCTAAGGTCTAGGAATAAGATCCCATGTATCATTCTTCTCTATCTGCATTAGTTCTTCTTTCATGGCTTCCATCCAATGTTCATCTTTGCACGCTTCATTGATATTGCTAGGCTCAACTTTGGAAATTAGATAGTACTCTTCCAAAATTCTTCTTCTAGTTTGCACACCTTTGCTCTTGTCTCCTATGATCTGACTGTCAAAGTGATTTTGTCTTACATATTTGGGAGTTTTAGGATTTTCTCCAACTTCTTGTTCTTGTGTTCTTTCTTCTACACTTCTGCTAGTCTCTGCCTCTAGATTCCCTTGGTTCACTGAAACAATCTAAAGTTGATTCTATGAACATCATTGTTAGTATTATCATTTTGATCATTTGAATCATATCCACTATATCTGGATGGTCTAACAATATCTTCATCAACTTTAACATTTGCACTTTCAACCATTTTCTTTAACCTCTTATTAAAGCACCGGTAAGCTTTACTTTTAGTAGAGTAACCCAAAAATATTCCTTCATCACTTCTAGCATCAAACTTTCCTATATCATCATCTCTCTTGATGTAACATTTGCTTCCATTTTTTTTGAAATACTTGATAGTAGGCTTATAACCAAACCATAGCTGAAAAGGTGTCTTACCAGAATTACTGTTGACATACACCCTATTAATGGTATACATAATAGTACTTACAACTTCTCTCCAGTAGAAATGAGAAACATTTCCTTCCAACATCATGGTTCTAGCAGTGTCTAGAACAGTTATGTTCTTCCTTTCAACAAATCCATTTTGTTGAGGGGTCTAGGGAGTAGATAACTACCTTTGGATTCCATGCTCTTCAGAGAAAGAATTGAATTCTCGGGAAGTGAATTCACCACCTCTTTCTGACCTTAGACATTTGATCTTTTGACCTATCTCATTCTTTGCCATAGCTTTGAAACTTTTGAACTTTTCTAATCCTTCATGTTTTTCTCTTAAGAAAGCAACCCATATCATTCTAGAATAATCATTAATGAGCAACATAAAATACATTTCACCTTGTAGACTTTTGATTCTGAATGGACCACATAGATCAGTATGTATCGAATCTAGCACTCCATCAGAGCTATACTGTTTGCTCCGGAAAGAATTTCTTGTCTGCTTTCTCATCTAACATTCCTTGCACATAGTGTTAGTAGGCTTTACTTACTTAGGAAGATCTCTGACTATTTGAGTAGTTCTTATCTTGACAATGTTATCAAAGTTCACATGACACAACCTCCTATTCCATAACCAACTTACATCAATCTGAGCAATTAAGCAACTTTCACTAGCATCACTCAAATAAAAGATATTACCTTTTGTCTTTGTACCTGAAGCAATCATATTTCCAGAACTTCCCCTTATTCTGCACTTACCATCCTTGAATTGAAGATTGTAACCCTTGTCTACCAATTGTCCAACACTTAACAAGTTATGCTTTAAGCCTTCTACATAAGGAACACCATCAATATTATGCTTACCACCAAAATAAATAGTGCCTTTTCCATGAATCACACTAGAAGTGTTGTCTCCAAATGTTACAAAACCACCATCATAGTCTTCCAAGCTTACAAACTTGCTTTTGTCACCAGTCATATGATGTGAGAATCACTGTCAATTACCCACTCATCTTTTTCTTCAATTTTTGCTGCAAGAGCTTTCTCAACATTCAGATTACTAGTAGATTTAGTGGACACCTGACCATTTTCTTTGATAGCAATAAATAACCATTCATCTTCATTTCTAGTTTCTTTATCAAATTCTTCATCAGTTACACCTTCTTCAACATAATAACATCTCCTTTGAAATTTAGTCTTCTAGGGTTTGTACTTAGAAAATATTTTAGGACATCTAGATGGAAAATGACCTATCTCACTACAAGAAAAACATTTAATAGGTAACTTTCCTTTGTAATTACCATGACCTTTGGCTTCTCTTTTCACAATCAATGCTTCTAGTTCTTCTAATTCTCTTTCATCTTCAATATTTTTCATCTCATCTTCATATTTGAATGTCCTTTTGGAATTCTCACCTAGATTGTATCTCTGTTGGCTTTTTCTGGATACTATAGCTTTGTATGCAAATTTAGTCTTAGGAGTAGATTCACCAAATTCACTTAACTCAAAGACAACAAGTTTTCCAATCAGCATGTCTCTTGTAATATTTGTCACTATCCCGAGTTCATCAATAGCATGAGCTGTTGTTTTGTAGGAGGGAGGCATAGATCTAAGTATCTTAGCCACAATTTCTTCTTCATCCAAGGTTCCACTAACACATCTAATGCTCATCACCAGTTCATTTATTTTTTGAGAAAAAGAGAGGATGTTATCATCTTCACTCATCTTCATGTCTTCCCACTTTCCTTTTAAACTTTATAGCTTAGCACTTTTCACTAACGCATCTCCTTCATACAATGTTTCCAACTTTTTCCAAATCGGGTATGCAGTCTTCAATCCTAACACATTTTTCATCTTTGAATTTGTCAAATTACTCAACAATGCTTCAATAGCTCTGGTATTAGCTTTTTCTTGCTTGATCTCATCTTCAGAGGATGGACCATTTTGAGGAATAGTATATGCACTTTGTGTAATCTTCCAGAAAGGTTCTCCAATGTGCTTCAAATGACACTCCATTCTGACTTTCCATAAAGAGTAGTTTGTACCATTGAATCTAGGACTATTCTTCTTATATGATTCCATCTCAGATCACCTCAAGCTATTAGGCTTCTTTATAGGAACTAGCTCTGATACCAATTGTTGGAAAACCAAGGATAGAAATTGAGAGGGGGGGTGAATAAGTTATCAAAATCAAACTTATACAACATTAATCACTCTTAAATCTCGGATTTGATAAATAAGAGTGCAACCATAAATCAACAACACATCAAAGACACATGAACACCAAGATTTTATACATGGAAATCCTGTTAGGGGAAAAACCAGAGTGGATGTTAGTCCACAAGATTATAACCTGTTAGAAGTATAATGAAGAATGAAAAAGGAATGCACTTACATTTAGGCGCACTGCCTAGAGCACACTGCTCAGAAGGAAGACTCACTGCCTTACACACAATAATCAGATTATATCCATCTGATGAAGTTGAAATGATAAATTAGCTTCTACCAAATCCTGATTATAGTTCCAGTTAGGTGCACAAAAACTTCTACACATTCTTCCACACTCTGCTCAAACTTCTTCACACTTTGCTCAAACTTCTTCACACTTTGCTCTGCTCTGAATGATTTGACCTTTATTTGCACATGTACACCTCTTGCACACACTAAGCATTGCCACTAGATGAGGAAAACAAACACTTATATATATCCGCTACAGGCTTTACATTCACTATTCAGTCAGCCTCAAATAAAGAATAAATTACAACTATCGGTCTCTATACATGAATAAATTTCAATGCACACTAACACAAGTCAGTCACAACATAGCGAGAACCCAAAAAAACACCTTCAAACATGCCAAACAATAAAATATTAATCCTCATGGATCTGCAACACGCTAACATCATCATGTCAGCCAAGAACATGAAAACTCGAGCACACATCGGAAAAATATTCGATCACGAACACTCCAATCAATGTAGACATATATCAAGGATAGAGTATGATCTAGACTCATCCATGAATGCCATAGGTACATGCGCAACACATGAAATTACCAGAGTTTCATCCGCTTCTTCCAAGTACACCATCTTCAAAAATTGAATAACTGTAGGAACAAATATTTTCATAACTTCCACAAATCTTGATGTGAACCTTTGAAACTTTTAGACAACATACTAGAAAGCTTCAGCAACAAACCCTTTGAAGTGCACCTTTAGATCTTCAATGTACAAAACTTTCCAACATTTTGACCTTCTCAACTTCACTGGCTGCCAACAATATTATTTTTATAATTTTCTCAATATCTTCGACATATACAACCTTAAGCATCATTAATGCTAATAGTGTTGACATGAATGACAACCACATATTAGCAATGCAACCACAACATCCAATAGTGTCCTTCTTTTGCACATTTGTGCATGACATTACAAGAATATCAATAGATGATAGTTCATTTTGGGGACCCTCCTCGCACTCCCGACCCTCCTCGCACTCCCATCCGAAAGGAAAATCTATTGTGTTGATCTCAAGAAAAGGAAAGGCTGTTGCAAATGTAGTAGCCATGACGAACGATAATGGCCTCAGGCATAATAGAAAATTCATAAAGTTAGCAGAATCTTATTCTTCCATCTTGCAAAAGTTGTTGAAGGATAAGATCATAACCTTGGAGAAATCCAAGCCTCTCAAGGAGCCTTATCCTGAATGGCATGATGCAAATACCTTATGTCAATACCATCTAGTCAATGAACATGATACCAAATTTTGTATGCACCTACATCATGAGATACATGATTGCATCGAGGATGGTACTATTCATCTTGATGGGAGTAAACAAAATGCAAACAAGTTGGTGCTGAAAGAAAATAGTGATTTACAGATATACATGGACTTGTTCTCATCACATTTTTCCAACTTAATTATTTATCCCTTCAATCCTACCACTCGACCCAAGGCATACGTTAACATGGTCATGGTTACTCCTACCATGTAGCCTACGACCAACTCACCGGATGTGACATTCACCTCGCAGGATATGCCCTTGAACAACAAGCCCTCTCCTCTTTATATTCCCGCTCACCTCAATGGAAACATTGTGACAGGGGTCCTAGTTGACTCCGTGAGTCGAGTGAATGTCATTACAAAAGAAACATTATTGCTAAATTCATTACAGAGGGAGGAGTATGAAAAAAATGAAGTCTACCATCCGCACACATGATGGTCTTTGTCTCAAACCGTATGGTTTGATAACTCTGTCTATCCTAGTTGGACCTAGGGTTCTAGACACGATCTTCGATGTTATTCTAGAGTCAAATTTGTTCAAGCTGAAGCTAGGCATACCTTGGCTAGCTTCCATGAATGGAATCACCTTCATCATTCATAAGTGTTTAAAATTCTCCCATGAAGGTGTTGTGCATGTGGTACATGACACTAGATACTAGCCATTGGTGTCCCATGGGGGCTACTCATTGGATCATTTTTGGCCTGCCCCGGTCGGTCTGCTCCCCCCAAGAACGAACCGACTTTACAAGAACTATGTGAAGTATAAGACCAGGGGCAAGGGACAACCAAAACTAACCCTTTCGATAGTGCAACAACAAGCTTCCCCCTCTTCCCAAAAAGGAAAAGAGAAGCTAGCCCATCCCTGGGGTGCCTCTCCCACTCCTCTTTCTAAGGAAGATTGTTGGATGTCTACTCCTGGATTCTATTTAAGGAGTTCGATGGTGCTTGCTTGGCACTGACCTAAGATTAGGATTTCAGACTTCCCTACTAAACCTCCTAGACCTTGGCCCTACCTATACAGTAGAAGGAAGGGTCCTTGCGAGGAATCCTCTATGTCTCAGCCTTTGCGACCTCCCACCGCTTCTACTCCAAAATCAATAATTGGGAAGAGGCCCACTATCGAGGTACTAGAGTTGACTCCCTTCATTATTTCTCAATATGATCCTCTTGCTCCCATTTAGGAGCCTATCCCTCCACTGGAAATGGCTATAGTGAACACCCTTATGGCTGAGTGGGAGTCTTTTGTCCCTTCACAACTCATGACCTCTAGCTCGAAGAGTCATAGAAACTGCCTTGCGCGTGAGCACAAGCATCAACAAAAGGTTCTGGTGGCTGAGCAGGCCACTTCGCAAAAGAAGAGGAAAAGACCACCCTTGTATCAAGGTCTCTCATTGTGTCCTCCTCTCTCCTTCCTTCTGCTTCCACTCAACTAATTTTAGTCTCGCTTTCAACTCTCGCTATGAGTGTGAACACGGCTGACCCCAAAAAGGTGTAGGTGTTTATCGCTCCCTTAGCTGAGCCATTGTTGTTGATGTCCCTTCTAGACATCCCACCATTTCCTAAACTCGTGGACATGTCAAATACCTTGGTGGTGCCTATTGTGGTTTTCTCTTCCTCCTCCTCTATACCTCTTGCCTCGTCTACGGGGAGTTCACATCCCCTAATGAAGCAAAAGGTGGTTATTTTCCCTTCTAGCAATGGAGGGCATAAGAGGATCTCACCTTCTCCAAAATCTAGTCTTGTGCTAGCTTGTTTTGTCCTAGTGACAGAGCCAGCTCCAACTTCCCTTGAGTTTGTTACCGCTCCCGAGTCACTCGGTGAGCCAAGCGGTGAATCTCGGATTCCATCCTCTCCATCCATTGAGATATGAAATGGTTCTCTTGTAAAGTGCATTTTCAACTCTCTGGACAAATTTTTGGCCTTGTCGGCGATCTTCACGAAATCGTTGACCATAGCTCCATAAGACCCAAGCAAGGAAGACCTTATAGGGGATTCTTCCTTAGCCCTTATTGTGGGAGGGTCGGAAGCTCCTCCCCTTAATATTCCACCACTGCAGGCTCGTCCACCTTCCCCTTATAATGGTCTATATTGGGAAGTGGATGACCTCTTGGTCGATGAGTGTAATGGGGAGGCCTCTTCTTTATCCCTAGATTAGAATTTTTTGTGTAATGTGTCCCCCCGTACATGTGCTATGTGTCCTTGGATGACCCTTGTCACCCTTGTTGGTGCTTGGATACAAAAATGATTTTGTGTCATGAACCTTCTTCTATTTGTATCATCATTCTTCCATGTTTGTGTTTGATTTTCAGCAAATTGGGGACGATACAAAGTGTTGGGGGAATTTAGGATTCCCTTCCATGTTGACCCAATTTTTTATTTTTACTTTTTTTTCCATGCATTCTTCCTGATTTGGTGGGAATTGACGATCTTTCATCTTGCACCGTGGTTACCTATTATTTATAAATGCATGAGCAAATCTGACCCCATGAAACCAGATCCCCCTATGTCCTCTATTTATGATTATTTCTCTTTTGCTCTTTGCTTATCTTTCTCTCTTATTTTCTTGAGTTGTCCCTCTTATGTGTGACAACGTCTCTTTCATGGTACTTTGATTTTCAAAAAATGCATTCATTTCCAATGAATATTTTCTCAAAAATCTTTGCAAACTTTTTCAAAAAAATCGCATTCTCTACTTGGACCCCTAACAAAATGCGTTTCCTTCATCATGGGTTCGCAAAGAAAGATCTTGAAAACTTTCCTCAGAGGAGGGAGTAGAATTTTCCTATGGGAGAAGCCTCTACCTTCCCCTCATGAGGGGGAATTTTCTTCCTTTCAAATTCCTTGATGAAGTGAACACCTTTTGAAAGGACTCCTTGATGACAAATCGATTTGAGAAAAACGTCTCTTTTGAACTTTTAAACTATGCATCCCTTGAGTGGACCCCTTTTAGTTTAAAGGGTTCCCAAGAGACCCCTTTGAAATCCCTACAATATTTTGATAGTTTGTGTGACTGTCCACTTGATTGCCTGCATGGCCGCTTTTTTTCTTTGACGTGTTTTATCTACAAATAGACATGTCGCTTTGTAGGTGCACCCGTGAAATCACTTTCTGACTCTGCAAAGTCCCCTTACATCTATGATTTTCCTCCATGCGAGAGATCTCAAGGGATGCCTCCTTGCAGGTCCGTGGGCCTGTGAGACACTCGCATCTCTGAGCTTCCTCCATGTGAGAGATCTTGGGGGTTCCCTTCTTTAAGTTTTGTGGGCCTATAAGGTGCTTACTTCACGAGGCTTCCTTCATGGGAGAGATCTTGGGAGTTGCCTCCTCACAAGTCTATGGGCCTATGAGATGCTTTCATCTTGTAGGATTTTTCCATCATTGGTCTGAGGGCCTTCGGTGTACTTTGTGTAGCTGCATAGTTATGCAGGGCTATGGAATCTTTTATTCAAAGCTTGTCAGGGAGAGTACCTATGGAGTCCTTTGCCTGTCCTATGCTTTCGAGCTAGCCAGATCATGATTTTCTTCCTTGATAGTTTAGGTATAAATTTATTACCCTACTAACTCTTTGATCTACTTTACCGAAGCACTCATTAGTATTCGTGCTCGCTAAAGTGGAGGCAAAATGTATAGGAGCGAATTTGCACCCCTTAGGAAAATTCCCCTTTCACATACCCTCACCTTCGAAAATTAAATCCAAAGGTGAAATTCCACATCACCCAATTGCCTTCCATCCACTTGGCATCTGTCCTTTATTTCAATGAGATAGTATTTGTCAGGGATGAATACATGACGTACAGATGTCTACGTGGCGCATTGTCGTCCCTGACGGATTCCTACTTCCAAAGTTGGTAGAGGCATTACACACCTGATTGGGGTTGAATTGTAATGTCCCTCTTCAACCAACCGACCTCGAAAATGGTAGATTCTTCCCATCCCACCTTCAAAAACATTCTTCCTTCATTCATTTCATATCTTCAAGATCTCTACACATATTCTGGAGCATCTAATGTACTCTCAAGCAACATTCAAGCATCCCACTTTTGAGCATTACAACAGTAGCATTCCATCAACTCCACATTGCAAGTGTGAAGCAATCTATAGAAACATGGGCTTGGAGCCTTGTGAGGCCTCCCTTCATCATAGTTATGACTATGGCGACTTTGCCAAATCCATATCTCCTCCATTGGCTAGTGAGATTTTGGGTGATGGTGGTAATGTTTCACTCCTCTCCTTTGTGATTTGATTGAGTAGCATAATATTGTTTTGTAGTGCTTATTACTTTCTTTCCTTTATCATATATTCTACTTCATTGCTTTTTGGTTGTCCATGGAGATGGAAACACCAAAATAGAGATTTGACTAAGGCAGACCCCTATACAACCCCAACAATTTTCCCTCTTTCTTGTGTGTAGGAGGATGTACACATAGAGCTAGCTAGCGAACTGACACTTCTATGAGATCATCTTCATCACCCTAGTTCTTATTTGTTTGCTTTATCATTTTAGTATCTATTTCCTATACTTTCTTATTTTGTTTTTACCATCTAGATTAATCATCTAGGCCGTTAGTAGGATTTTTGGTAGTTTTTGTTGTGTTTACTATTTTCTAACCATAGAGACGCCAGCATGCCCAAGAGACACCAGTGTGATGTGTTGTCATCCCAAAACTACGTTGTCATCCTCAGATAAAGAGTTGTCTGAGAAACAATATCAACTCCAAAAAACAACTCGCTTAGCCTAAACCTGCACTCGAGTCTGAAGAGTGACAAAAGTACTATTTAGTGCTCTTCATCCTCAATCCTTGTCCTTTTAGAGTGAGGTAAGTTAGGGCAACCCTCTACTCTCGGCTCTCCATGACTTGGAGCCTTGGTGTGGTTGGTCCCCCTCTCTTACAGTTGGACATCTTGAAGAATAGTGAGCTATCTTTCCATAATTGAAACATTTGAAATGAAACTTACCTTTGTACTTACCAATACCCTTTTTCATCCTTCTCACAAATTTAGCTTCCACATCATCAAGATCCTCTTGATCTGATTCTTCATTCTTCTCTGATTTTCCAGCCTTAAAAGTAGTCTCAACTTTTGCACCATTATTTATACCAATTCTCTCATTTCAAATGTTGTTAGGGAGCCATACAATTGATATCTAGTATACAAATCTAGATTTTCAAATTCTTCAATAGCATAACTTTATGACTATAAGATTTAGGAAGAGTTCTAAGAATTTTCTTTACCACTTTTGATTCTTTGTCTTTTCCATCAAGACTTCTGATAGAAGTAACCACTTCATATTCTACATATTAGCTTGTTTAACTTTGTCATCTCCTTCATAAATTCTTTCGAACTTTGTCTAGATTTCTTTAGCAGTTTTCAGATCCATAACTTTCACTAATTCAAAATTTGTAAGATTGCACAACAGAGTGTACCTTGCTTTACCATTGCATTCATAGGCCTTAATTTTAGCTTCAGTTCTCAGACCATTTGTAGGTATAGTATAATCATTTTGTACTGCCTTCTAGATGTCAAATCCAAGATAAACTAGATAACCTTCCATCCTTGTCTTCTAGAATGGATAGTTTGTGTCATCAAACATGGGGATCTCCTTCTTGTGTGCCATCCCGAACCTACATCAAGTGATTAAGCTTTCGTCCAAGGAACCTTGCTCTGATACCAATTTTTGAATGCACAAGACAGAGAGGGGGTGGATTAGTTGTACCTTAAAACTTCAAAACCCTTATACACATTCAGATCCACATTCATTCAATAAACCCTTAAATCTATTATGATGATTTACCATGAAAATAAAATAACAAAAACTGAATCACAACAACACCATACACAAGAGAACACCATATTTACATGGAAAACCCAAGATGGGAAAAACCATAGTGAGGATTAGCTCACAATATAAGTAATATCAACACTAATTACAAAGGTTCGCTATCGGAAAGCTCACTACCTGAGAGCTCATTGCCTAGAAAAGAAAGGATTACTACCAAAATAGAAAAGAAGATAGAGAAGAAATGTTACATATTGAAAACTATATCAATGTAATAGAGAATCCACCACAATGTTGCCAACATCTTCACATCCTGATTGAAGAATTGTAGACACCTTCTACTCACTACATCCACTAATATTACACATGAAATCTCGCACTGCACCTCTCAAATCTGCACTCTTAACACTCTGCAATTCACATCATTCACACCTCTCTTATCTATATCCTTATCCATCAGCAACTCAACTCTTATTTATACCGTCTTCAACCTTGAAAATTTCTCCAAGGTTGGGTATGCACCTCAAACGTATAAATTTAAATTAGGTCAACACCAAAAAATTCTCGTGGTGGAAAGGAATGAAGGTGGACCACAAAACTCCTTAGCTAGGACCTAAATTCATCCTTACACACCACACCATGCTTCCACAAACAACTAAGTACCTTATCAAGTAGTTTAAACACCAAGGTCGATTGATACCTATATAGACACCATTACAATTTTAAGTACACACTTCTTTTGATCCAAAAAAAACTCACAAACAACAAATGTCACATGAACACAATCTGGAATATTTCACAAAATAGCCTAAGATCCAACAAACTCCTTCACAACAAATTTCACTTGGAGAATGCACACACCCATTACATCCAGATAACTCTTCCATACACTATAACTCAAGAAACTAACTTCCAAATTACCAAACCTCGAACAAATTCAACTGAAGAAATATACCAACACTATCAAAACTCCTTCAAATCCGCAAGATCTGAAATATAATTACAGAGAGCTGTGGAGTAGAAACATTTCTCTTAGACACCTCTGCAATACACAACTCAAACACATTGGTGAATACAATTTCTTCTGCACAATGATCCAACACACCAAATTTTGGATACAACACCTCTAAACATCTCTTATCAACATATCTAAAGTGCACAAGCAGATCTTCAACCTAGAATAAATACAGAGCAAAAACCAGAATGAAATCCTACAACCCAGAAGACCACTGCAGCACACCGTTTCTTGTTTTTATCAAATTTCTCAAAAGAACTTGGAAACCAAGCACCATAGACACATCATAATCATCTACAATACTTCCTCAACACAACTAAACCAACTGCAACATAGCAACTCAACCATAGGTCACAAAAGCTTATCACAACACTAGAGGTTGACATTAGTAGCTTTACTAATGACAACATAATGTAACTAATCAAAGCATGGATAACATCAAATACTCATACTCTTGCAAAAATATTACCCAAAAATAGATGTTAATGAGAACATAAGATTTTTGACATCAATGACAACACTAACTTCTCATTCTTGCAATAGATCCTGCAAATTTCCTCATGATAGAGGATGGGGTAAAATCTTCCTGAACAACACTTTGGGGAGATAAACTGAAAAAGAGTAAATCAACTCAATTATGCAATGCAAGTCTAGAATCGTGTATTTAAATCATAACTCTAATAAAAACAAATTTTTTTTTGAAAATTTAAGAAAGGTAAGATACTGTGTACCCATCACCAAAAGTGGTTGTTGAGCGTCCAAAAAAGGCGAATGAGTCCTTGTACATAACTTTTTTCTGAATTTTTGGGGTCCTCTGAAGATAGATCCGAGATTCCTTTTCCCATAGGTTTCAATACTAAAAAGTTAGAAATTAATTTTGGATATGAGTTTCAGTGGCCTTGACAACTAATTGTGGCAACTTTGCAATTTTGACAAGTTTTCCAATTTTGCACTTTTGAGATCTTCAATTTCAATTCTTCTTCACCTATGAACCTACACACACCAAGAGAGGAGAAAAATGTTATTTTTGGTGGATAAGGGTTTTCCTTGGTCAAACTTTATGTTGGTAATTAAACCTTGAAATGAAAGAATAATAAAATGAAGGAATGATTAATGAACACTAGCTTGTTGCAACTCACCAATTCCTTTAATGGAGATCCTTAGAGGAATGAGGTCTAACACATCTCTCTAAGGTCTTGATCTTGCATGAAATGTCTTGATTGGATGTTGATCTTGATTCTTGAATTGATGTTTGAATGCTTGAAACTTACATCACAATGTTAGCTCCAAAAACATGCATAGATGCAAATAACTTTGACATGATGTTTGAGATCTTGGATACTGATGTAGAAGACTATTAAACCTACTCTTGAATGCTCTTGAAAATAATATTTTCTCTTGTGAAGTTCACCTCTAGTTTATTAGTTTTTGAATTGATAAAAAGACCTTGTATTTATAGGTAATTTTCTAATTTATCAACAATTAAACATCAAAGGCTAAAAATTGTAATTGTAATTTGAATCATAAAAATTCTGCCAAAAACATATTAAAATTGAGATCCTCAACTTAAGGAGAACCCATTCGCCCTTGGGAAAATGGATCTTAGGATCCAAATCCAAGAAACTCAATTTCCAAGGAAAATTAATTAATGTTTGTAATTTTTTAATACAATCTCCGCTTTCGGAAAATGAGATTAATTAGGCTTTTGAATGCATAATTGGGTCAAATAGAGGCTTAATTAAGTCCAACTAATTAAGGGGATGCAAGCATAGTGAGAAAATTTAAAGGAGTACATTTTCTGTCACTACAACACATTTGATCATATTTGAAATTGGGCTTAAAATTATTGAATCATATTTTAATTTGGATTCTAAAATAAACAAGTGTATTTTAACCCCAAGAGTTACTTATTTATGCTCTCCTCTTGCACACTAGAGTGATCTTGAGGGAAAAAATAAGTGATATCTTGTTTTATTTTTAGGGGGATTCCTAGGGATTTTATCACCCTAGGGGATGAACTCAACTCCCATGTTATTATGTATTATAAATATTAGGGGGTGAATTGAAAGACACACCTCTTGGAAGTGAAAATATGTCATTCTGGGCTAAGTCCTTAAGAAATTAATTCCTTAAAGAAGTGAAGGTGAAGAGTTTTATTATGCTCTCCTCCTAACTATTTGACTTATTTTCCTTAGAGTTAGGCCTCACATTTCCTTGTGGAATAATGAGGATATCCCCTAGTTGAGACTATGAAGCCTAGTCTAAAACTTTTAGCTATCCTTTCTCTTGGTGTATTAGGCCTACAAGGATTGAAAAGCCTACTTGATTAGGCTTGTTGGTGTGAATAAGTTTTTTTACCTAGTTATTCCACTAGTACCTATCCTATTCACATGTTTTTACTTAGGTCCTAGGTAATATTTCGAGAAGCCTTAGGTGTCATGTGATCTTATCTTATCTTATCACATCATTTAATTATAGTATCCTAGGGAATTTAATAATTGTGTAGGTAGTTTCCTTATTGTATAGGATTAAGACATTTGTCATGATATTTTCTAATCCTATCTCTCAACCTTGCCTTTATAAGAAAGAAATCTCATGTACATTTCATGCTCAATCAATCAATTTGCATCCATAACCAAGCAATATGTTCTTTCCATTTCTTTATTATGGAATATATTTTGGTTTGGTAAGTGATAAGAAAGGAATACCATGCACATTTCATATTCAATCAATCAATCTCGATAGCATATCAAGCAATTTTTTATCTTTCCATACTCTCTTATGGAAGGTTATTTTTTGATTTGTAGGCGATTTTAGGGTGTGAGCTAATTTTCAGCTCCTACATGGTATTAGAGCTCTAGTGCTCCAAAATCATTCCCAAATATGAGGGACATATTTGGCTTGAATAATTTTCTAGGTATAATATGGGGTTTCAAGGACCTCATAGTTGAATCCAAGGCATAAAAGAAAGCCAAAACTAGCTTTTGTTTTGTCAAAATCTGACATATTGGGCTAGATCTACAAGGATTTCAAGGTGGGTGAAGGTTGCTAGATCCTAGAGGTATTTGAATTTTTGAATCACTTTGGGCCAAACTGAACCCTACCATCACATCCAAAAGGCTCGAAAACCTAAAGATCACCTGTTAAATCATTAAAATTAGACACTTCATCTCAGGGGCATTAGAGGTTTTTTAGGTCCATCATTATTTATCATACAGTCATATGGATCTGTACCTAGCCATAATATATGACATCATTATTTTTAGGCATCAATAGAGTGCAATCAAGTCACAAGTGAATATTCTTGGCATATTTTGTATGTAAAATCATAAGCACTCTATCTACATAAAATTCTATTAGAAGGTACGATCAATGATTTAAATTTTATTAAAAAATTATTTCGTTTTTACGCCTTTTTATTGTTCTTGTTCAATACTTGGTCAATTCCTAAGGTTTTGTGGGGTGTGCTTAGAATCAAACCCCAACAAGAGGTTCTTTACCTACTCAACAGACCTACCACTAGTAGTGTGTGGGAGTTGCCACTTTGTTGTTACTTGGGCGGTGGTGTTAATTTAAAAAAAACCTCTGTGACAAGTCATATGGGTGCCCATGGGGCCAAAATTTTCCCACTAATTCTCTAATTGGGAAAAAATTCAAATGGCCACAACTTTTTCCACAGTGTTCATTTTTTGAAAATTAAATATCATTAGAAAGCTAGCTGAACGTTCTTTGTAGTGAAGGATCTTATTTCTCTATATTATGCTATTTAGTACCAGTATTTGATGTTTGAAGTCATATCACCATTTTTGGCTTCTGGCCTCATAAATGTTTTCCACAATCTTTATTTTTTGTGATTCTTACACCGTTGGAAAGGTATCAAGGAGATCTATCAAGCCATCAATGTACTTTTCTTAGTTTTACACCCAGGTACATTTTATTTTAGTTCTTACCTTAGGGGTATCCTAAAGGATTACTTGGACATTCTATCACTTGGGAAGGTGTTGTTTTCATCCATGCACTTCATTTCAGTTCTAGATCATGCATTTATCTCTTGTTACTTCAATCAAATTCTATGATTGCTCCATATCAAGAGTTTTCTAGTGTCCCTTAGTATCAAGATAGTCAATCTTTGTTTCTATTACTTTATTATAATTCCATTTTTATTTTTTTGCAAAGGGCAAGAGCCTGTAGTTATATTAATATCATATAATATGTAACTACATAGAGTTTTTTAGTTATATGGCAGAGAAAACTATGGCATCTGGACAAACCAACTTCCTGAGTGGATAATATTTTTAACCCCTTACAAAATGGTGCTTCCCATAATTATAATTTCTCCAATAGGGCAAGATGATGGATCTTCAAAGGCTAGCAATGCAACAGAACACTCAAATTCTTCTAGGAAATCATGATTTTCTTCTCCTCTTGGTGCTAATCCTTCTTGTACAAATTCAAGAGCCTCTTGCAGCTTACCATTGTGCATGAGTTCAATTAATGTCTGTTGTTGTAGATGGAAATACAACTAGGGATTCATGACCAAAATCTCTGGATTCAAATTGTTGACCTTCTCAATAGTAGATTCTACATTACCATATTGGATAGCTATGTGCATTGTCACTCAGTTTGTTGTCATTCCAAGATGCATATAGTAACTAGTGCAAGGAACATACTCTTGCCAATTAAGAACATTGAACACATGCACATCAGACCATCGTAGGGATGACCAACCATGTCCCGTTGATAGCATGAAGTCACACCAATATTGATCGAATGATCAGAGAATCACACGAGAACGTTATATCAGAGGTATCAGGGAATCAAAGATTATGGTGCCCTTTATGCCTCTATCAGCTCTGATATCCTTAGAGACATAGGCTTAGATGTTGATATCGTTGACCTCACAAAGGCATATTAGGCGATAGAACCTATCAGGTCCGATGCCATATGAACAATATGATGTGCACACCTGATGTGTTGACAACCAAAAGCCTGATATACCAATTGTTGCCAACCCATCATTCCATTGTTGTAATATGAAAGAACATCCTACCGATAAGTTAAGTCCTCGAGAAGTGGTACAATTGTTGCATCATCAAATATGTGCTTTGGAGAAGACTCCACTTTCCTATCGGAAGATTAGGTGATCATAATTTTAAAGGATGGAACCATTTAGGTGTATGCAATATTATCCTAAAAGTGTGATCAACCAGTAATATGGACTTGTGAGGACCCCCTTTGACAGACTCCAAAGGAATGACTATTATTGAAGGTTGGACTATTGGGTGATCGAGATAAAATTAGGTTTGGATCCCACAAGAAATTAGAGGCTAAAACACCGAGTTAAGTGAATTTCCGATAATACAAAGGATGGGGCCCTTTTTATTAAACAAAGACTTTGAAACTAAAAATCATCGAGGATCGGCCGATCGGGTGTCCCATATGCTACAGAACCTAAACTAAGTTCTGATAATAAGTTGAAACTCAACAAAATGATTCTCATGAATCTTTTAAAATTAAAGGGGTAACAATAGGCTCCAACCAAGGATGATGACTGCAAGGGATGAATCAAGTGAACCAAAATATCAAGGGTGGACCAATGCTTAAATCCATTGGGCAATGGAGTCAAGGAGCACAAAGGAAAAAGAGCTAGAGCAAGCCAAAAACAAAAAAAAAGTAGGAAAGAAAAATACACTACCAACACAACAAAAACCCCTAATATGTACATGACAAAATGATCCTACCTCAAGTGGCTCTAGGATGATCGTGAAAATCCATTCATAGGCTGGGAGAAGTAGCTGCCAATGTGAAATAATGGTTGATGAATAGGATCCCACACACAACTAGCTGCCAACTTGTGATCAAATTGATAAGAATGACAACATATAAAAAATTCTCTAGATATGATTTTCTACTCAAAAAGCCATTCTTCATTGTATGCATCTTCAATTGGACGACTCATGTTAACGTTACCCAACATATGATTACCAACATCTACCTATATAACCGCATCAAAATGCACTTGATTTTGCAAGCAAGCAGAAACCAACCCCTAGATTGGGTAACTCACACTTAGATCGTGAGATAAAAACCCTTCTTTGGTGTTGTATGTGGAAGTAACCGCATTGTTTAAAAAATTTAGGCTTGAACTTATAAAATCATCCTTCTCTATAATAGACAAATTAATATCCCAATAGATACATTAACAGGCATGTTAACATTAACCAAAATTCAACATATGCAACTTCCCCTTTCATTTTATCTTAGCCTGCCTTAACAATGCTTATTGTATAGAAATTGCCTCCTGCATTGCTAACTCTGCCAACCCTAGTATTGATTTTAATTGACTTTCATTATTGAAAATATGCGTTTCTTGTGAATCACAACCCAGACTTGCTAAAAAATTCGCTAATCTGTTGACTTCCCTATATGTATGAGTTAGTAAAAAGTTCTTAAAAGAATCTAACAATGACCAGGCCTTTTACAAAATATAACCTAAATTCTAGTTGTGATTTTTTTTTTCTCTGCAAGCATTTACTATTAACATTGAATCCCCTTCCACATGCAAGCTTGAGAATCCCATTTTCAAAGTCATCTCCAAACCAATGAGAAGGGCTTGAGCTTCTGCAATATTGTTCATTCCCTTTAATAGATGAATTGAAGAAGCCACTAAAATCCTCCCAAAAGAATCACATATGCAAATCCATACCCCTGAGTTACCTAGATTTCCCTTTGATGCTCCGTCAAAGTTTAATTTTAGGAAACCTTCTCGTGGAGCCTCCCACTTTATCACACTTATATCCACTTTATTATTTATGCCTTTATGTAGACTTCCATCAAATGACAATTTTAAACCCTTCCAATGTTTTAAAAGCTCACTATCCCAATTTGTGAAATTTGAGCTCGTAGTTTTTTGCCTTTGAATAGTTGAATTAACCACCTCAAATATATCCTTTTCAATATTTTCATTTGTAACAACCATTGGTGATTTGACCTTTTTGAAAATTCTCAAGTTTTGTTCCCACCGTTTATTCTAGACACAAGTGAAGGTACCACATGCCAAATGCTTGCAATAAAAGATTATTGGTATATAATAGGCTAGCTTTGGAATAGTTTCCAAACTGTATTTGGTAAAGGAAAAACCAAGTTTAACTTATTCAATACAAAAATCCAACATTGTTGATTAAAGCTACATTGTAGAAGCAAGTGATCTGTCATTTCAAGTACCTCTTCACAAAGTGATCATTTGAAAGGATCGGCTATCTTTAACTTTACCAATCGATCACTCGTCAATATTCTCTTTTTCAAAGCAAGCCAAGAAAAACCTCAAGCCGTAGGAAGAATATTGTTGTTCTAACAAAATGAAAAGACTCTTTGAGAAGGCATATTTTATCTTGACTCAGCTAAAATTGTATACCGTTCTTTCACCGAATAAGCCCCATCTTTCAAAGCATCCCAAATAACCTTATTTGGCTTTGGTGAAAGATACACCACTCTTTCTTTACGCACATTATTTAACTGGTCCCACTATTCTATTGTTAACAAATTTCTTGGGGAACTTTTCCAAACAACCTTCCCTATTAAAGCTTCCTTTGATTGCACATAGTCTAAGAAATTTCCCCCCCAAGCCTCTGTTAGGACTATTCTTATATGTTGCAAATCCAAGTTTTCATACAACGAAGGATTCTTGTTCCAAGAATATAACCAAAAGTTTTTAATTCCAAAGTTGCTTCAAAGAGTTTCTAATTTTTTTGACATCATGTACTCATCTTGTCTTTTGTTGATATTTTTAAGGTTCTAGAGTTTACTCCACAATATGCTTCCAATATTTCTTTGCAATAGGTTATCTCATTATGGGGGTGTTATATAATCTCTCTTCTTTCCTTCCTATTTAGTGGAAAATTGATTGTACTTTTTGTCTCTTTTGGAGAGGAATTTTGTCCCATTTGGGTTTCTCCTTTTCTCCATTTGTGAGAGATTGCACTATAAATGGGTACCTAACATGACCTAGTTTCCAAGACCCATAATCATTTTCATGGTTTTTCATCATTTGCATAATAATCTACTACTCCCTAAGTTACACTTAATGGGGGTTGTTGGTGTGAATAAGGTGTTTTACCTAACTATTCCACATATTCATATGTTAAGTTTACTTAGGTCTTAAAGAATATTTCTAGAAACCTTAGGTTTCATGTGATCTTATATATCTTATAATGTCATTTAATTATATTTTATTAGTGCATTTAGTATTTTTTGAGGTATTTGTCACATTTTATAGGATTAAGACTCTTTTCATGATCATGTTTAATCCTATCTCTCAACCTTATCTTTATGAGCAAGGAATCTCAAGTAGATTTGATATTCAATTAATCAATCTTGATATCATATCAAGAAAGCTATTATCTTGCCATACTATCTTGTGGAAGGTTTTTTTTTTTGCAAGTGATTTTGGGGTGTGAGCTAGTTTTCAACTCCTACAAGATCACCTTCCCTGCCTTAAACCAGAAGGGGGACACTTACCAAAATTAAGCAATAGGATTTTTTTTACATTATTTTCTTTGTGTGTTTTAATACTAATCCAAAAATTTAAAAAAAGAAGAAGGAAAGCTCAAAAATAATTGATGAATCCATACCTTATCCCAACAAGGCCAAAATTTGTAATTAAGGGTGAACCAAGAACCATGAAACCCTTAGATAAAATTATTTTCTTAAATCAAATCAATTAAAATTATGATGATGATGAAAGTTTTGTTGATCAAGAAGAGTATAATCCATTTAAACTTGATAATGATGATAGTGTTGTGGACCATGATGAACTCTCCCAATCCCTAAATGAAATTATTTTATGAAAACTTTCCATCTTCACACCCATCTTCTACTTATCATTCTAATACCAACCATGATAAGAGAAATACCATTCTAGGATAAGGCTCTTAATGCTAATCCATACCTAATTTCCAAAGCCTCCAAAATCAAACAAAACCTTTATCTTCTTATGTAATTCCACCATATAGACCTTCACAAGCTAATTAAATATTTGATCATTAATCCTATCAATCACACAATCCTTCCTTAGCTAAACAATCTATAAAGGATCTCACCTAAGGGATACTAACAAAGGATATTTTGACATAGAAAGAATAATGATGATTCTTGCAACACCCCCAATGTGATTTCATCATCCTCTAATAAGTATAAGTTATGGTCATTGATAGTAGAATTAAGGTTATATCAAATTCCCTTAATAAAACCTAAATCCAAGTAACATCATGTAAATATAGTATTAATCCAAATCTTTCTAAACATGTTCAAGGGTCTTCTAGCACCATCCCTATCCAAATTCAAGTGCTAGATCATGTAAATATAGTATTAATCCAAAGCTTGTGAAACATGTTCAAGGGTCTTCTAGCACCATCCCTATCTAAAGTCAACTACCACCATGCAAAAATATTATCAATCCAAAGCCTACTAAGCATGTCTAAGACCCCCTAGAACTAAAATCTCCATGATTCAACCCACATGGGAAGTTAAGCATAAACATTTCTTAAGGTCCATAAAATATATAAGGTTCAAAATCCATAGGTTTCATAAGATCCAAAGGCATCCCACTAGCCAAATCATTCTATTAAATGTGACATTAGGGACATATATCAAAGGACTAATTGATATAGGGGATATCAAAGCAAAGAAAAGTGCATACATATTTTCTGAGAAGAAATTAAGACTATGTCATGAAATCACTCTAAATCATGATCAAACTTGCTCCCAACTAAGTCAAGATCAAGGCATCCAATTTGATTACATCTATCCTATCATAAAATCCCAAGAACATGAAACCAAAACTAATCTTATCTACCATCCAACCATCTCTACTTCATATGATGAGACACTTGACCCCCTTAAACATGTAGATAGGCAAAATGAGCATATTCAAAACCAAGTTATAAGTGATGTTGATCATATTGACCATGAAGATAAGAAAGTCATGATCAATCACATTGAATAATTTATCAAGGTACCATAACTATGAAAAAGGAAAAATTATATCAATATTATTAGTATAGTCCAACCACCATTATCCATTTTAGTTTTATTATAGAAAATATCATAATTTATTCTTGGATATCTAAAGATGGGTTCACATATGATTTTCAAAAAGTGACATCTATTTATCAAAAATAAAATATATAAAATCATGAAGTGTCAAAGTAAAGGATCAAGTCTTAATGAGTAAGGAATCCTAGAACCCATACAAGTTAAAGAAAAAAAATAGTTCATCAGTTATAGGTAGATCTTAACGAACACACTCAAGATGTTAATGATAATTTTGTAGAATATAAGGAAAAATATTTCAACAACCAAATTGTTTCCTCTCCTCACTCCTAAAAATAATTTTATTCCATCAACATTTTTATTTCCACTACCATCCCTATTACCAAACTTGACCTTTCATGACCTAAATTCATTAATTCAGATCAATCAAATCACACATCATTTGACTTATTTCAAAATTATGGAGCTTTGAGATTATATGTTATTTCCCCAAGGGATCACCATATCATAAAGCATAAACATGTAATATCAAATCAAAATCAAGTTAGAAATCAAAACTACTCCAGAGTGCCACATGGTGTTAGGAATTCTAGGCAAGAACAAAGGGAACGAACTAAGAGTTATATGAAAACTATAATTAAACACACAAAAAAAAAATAGATGAATGAAATAATACATAGAAAACAATGAGAGACAACAAGTTTTTAATGTGGTTCACCCAAATATCGAGTTACATCCACAAACATGAGTCCAATTTATTGATTATACTTCCAACAAATGAATTTACAATAAACCTACAATAATAGCTACAACTTGAAGCAATCATTTCACATGATATCCACTCCTCTATTTTTCATGCACAGTTCTACGTGTTCCCAATGCATAACCTTTGTTAGTCACAATCACAAAACTACGACCTGCAACTTCACACACTTCACAAGTCTAATCAGGCTCCACATAACAACAATCTCCCACTTGGAGACTATGAACATGGAAAATAATCAAGTCAATTATGCTAGGAATCAACTAAGAAATAAAGAAATTAACCTAATTAAGCCACATTGCTAATGAAATTCTTATAATTCCTAATTAAGAAGCCATTAACATGAAATAACATTAGAAATTGAATGAAACGATCTAATTAAGAAAATATCATCCCATTGGGGGATTAGTGTTGAATTGATGTGGAATGCTCAACTCTTTCCTAATCCATGATGAATTTGCAAAGCTTTGAGGTTCTTTTGTTGAAATTTATGGAAAATGGGTAACTAATTTGCAAATGGGTAAATTATCTCAAAAGGTAAGTGTAAAATTGGCTATTGTATAGTTGTTCAATGCTTGTGATGAAATTCTCATAGAAATGAACATTATTTATAGGCTTTTTGGATGAGTCAATGGCTAGGATCAAATTCAGCAATCAATGGATATAATTCAAAGATAGAAGTTGGCATGGATCAAGGATCAAATCCATGGGATTGAATATTACATGGATCAATGATTCTAATCAAGGGCTCAAATTGATTGATACAATTGCAATCCCATGATTTTAGGGAGATGGAGAAGATATTTCCATTTGGAGGGAAATGTTTGAATTCAAATTGGAGGAATATTCCATGAGAATATTCTTTCAATTATTGGAGGAATTATAAGATATTAATCAATTAAATAATTAAGAATCTCTTTAATTGTGCAAGGGGAGAGAATTTAGGGATTTAATTAAATAATTATAAAATAATTTAACCAAAGTGAGATTTAGGACATTCAGTTAAATAATTTACATTATTTCATCAAAAGAGAGGACTTAGAAAATTTATCTAATTAATCAAATAATATGAAAAATTAGAATGAAAGGGGTGAAGTGATCCAATAATATTAGTTATCCGATTAATAGAAAAAATGGTGAATTTAATTAAATAATTGACACTATTTAATTAAATCGATGAAAATGATCAAATCAGGGTAGAAATAATGTTACTAAATCAAATCAGGTGTGTGATATTGATCAGTACATTTTTGGATGTATACATTTTGCCCCCCTTTGAAGTGAGGTACATGCTGCATTACTTCAAAGAACTAATGCTACTTGAATTGACAATGCAACTCAAATAAAAAAATTTAAAAATTTCTTGCTTTTTTCAGATGCCCCACCGTGCCCTACTGGAAGGATTGAATGCTAGTTTGTTACCCCCTCGAGAAATCGAGTAAAAAAATTGATTTTTGGGTTGAGCTCACAACAAAGAGGTGAGATGGGTTTAGCTACAAAGATGACAAAGAACAAGCCTTGAGACATTAATAAAAAAACCATGACAGGCCATAGAGCGAGAAAAAGGAGATCCAAGGCTAAAACCCTAGGTATAGTAGTGCATCCAGGATGAAAATGCTAGGTTTTCCATGCATATATAGGAGTTTGGGTCACTTTCAATCTCATTTTCACACTTTGGTTTGCGAAATTTTGAGAGAGATTAAAGAGATTTTGCGAGAGCACTTGCAGAGCACCTGGCAGAATGGTTGACCATGCAACTCCCACACATCACACAAACCAAGTTCAAGACTTCCAACAACCAATAGATGTAGGACCACCGGTATGTACCTCAAAAGAATTTCCTTGCACACTTTTCAATGGAGTGAAATGTAGGCTAGAATAGCACAAACAAAGGCATCACCATTTTAGTGACACTTCTATTACAGTTAGCAATATATTTGCTGAATTCAACAACACCTTTGCACTAGGGCATCACTCCAAAGCATATACAATGGGATCAAGTATACTCCAACGCTTTTGCAGACATAGCCACAAATTTGCATTTGAAACTTCAATGCTTCTACTTAATTTTAGACCAACACTTTTGCTAAAATAATAATACTTTTGTAATTTCACCATGCTTTTGCATTTCAATGACACTTTTGCCTAAAAGTGATGCATATGCTAAAATGACAGAGTGGTGCCTTTGCAATAAAGTCACACTTTTATATTTTAGGGTTCTTGACTTATAATTTTTTCTTTATTTTTAGCAAATTGACGTTGTGTGTGTTGTGCATGCAGGAGGTCTTTCGTCCATTATTGTCACATGAGAGGAGACTAGGTATTCTAGGGTGGATGGCCCAATTTGAGGATGAGGAGGACGAGTTGTTAGGAGAATTCAAACTTTACCACATTTTATATATGTCCAAGATCAGGACACACTTGGTGATGTTGACTGCGTTTGTAGAGCGATGGCATTTTGAGACTTCCTCATTCCACCTTTCAATGAGTGAGGTAACTGTTACCCTTGAGGATGTGTGGTGCATCTTACAAGTGCCCATCCATAGAGCGAGGGTGATTTTTTATAGAGACTTCAGTGTGGATGCCATGTTTCAGGTGCTTGGAGTTATGCAGTTGGAGATAGAGAGTGGTCAGATTGACCTGAGGCGATATCGAGGACATATCAATGACTTAAATTTAGTGATTGCATGACTCATCATGGAAGTCTTGATGTTTGGAAGATGTAGTAGAGGATTTAGCATAGGATAGGGTGTGGTACTAGAGTGCATCATGGAGGATGTACACACTAATTTAGTGATTGCATGACTCATCATGGAAGTCTTGATGTTTGGAAGATGTAGTAGAGGATTTAGCATAGGATAGGGTGTGGTACTAGAGTGCATCATGGAGGATGTACACACTTATGCTTGGGGTCCATGCATTTTGGCTATGCTATACCATGACATGCATTAGGTGGTATGTATGTGGGGTGTGAGATTATCAGTTGGAGTGACATTTATTCACATTTGGGCTTGGGATCACATCATTGTGCTCTGACCAATTATTTCTATGAGAGACATTAATGAGGAGGACCCAGTGGTGTACAAATATGCAGGCATGACCACACTCCACCATAGAAGTGCAGTAGATATAGCTTACTGGAGGAGAGTCATAGATTACATGATAGTATTTAGATGGAGACCTTGGCTATAGGTCTAGCCATGGGATGATGATTAGGATCAAATCTTTTATGAACGACAAACACAGTGGCTCATGGGTTGCTAGATCCATATCTTTGAGAGGTATCTCCCCAATCATGTGGCCAGATAGTTTGGGGACCAACAAGATGTCCCATAGCCTAGCTACAAGGATGTGTATGTGAGGACCTTCAGAGAAATTATAGTTTGGGTATCTCAAATAGTTCCTCAGGTAGCCATTGATGACTTTACATAGCTTGATCCTTTACCACGAGCTTACATAGGAGGACATTACGATCTTGGTACGACACCAACCTACGATGCATGGTTTTCACAACATTGCCCCATCAGATTGATATACCTCGAGAGGTCAATGGAGGAGGTCATGGTTGAGGCAAGGGAGAGCCAGAGGATAGGTTCAACATGTTGAATAGGTTTTAGGCCAGGTTCCAAGTTAGGTGGGCTAGGTCTTAAGGTAGGTTTGAGGTCATGTGCCTCAGTAGCCACCACATGGTCCACCACCCCATGTATGGATTCTAGGGGTGGAAGTAGCTCCAAGAGGTCCAGATCCTCAAGTTTTACTTCAACAAAGGTTAATGGAGAGAGATACAAATGTTCAAGAGAGGTATTCCACTCGCCAAGAGTAAGATAGGTACAAAAAGGAGTGGGACCAGGAGTGACAACAATGATAGAAGCTACAACTGTAGTTGGCACAAGAGACCGCTCATCGATAATAGTTAGAGGTGGTGATGTAAGTACAAGATCAGGGATAGGTTACCATGGTCAAGATGACATTATATAGAAATGCCATGCAAGAGGCCTAATATTATATGACCCTGTACCACCATGGAGTTCCTCGACATTGGAAACAACTAGATTTTTTACACAAGAGCGGTCTTGCTCTGAGTGGATCAATAGGTGGGCCGTGTGTAGTCCAATATGATAGAGGGGGTTCACCACCACGAGAGGAGGACAGGGGGAGCGAAGGATAGCTCCCATGCACATACATTTTTGACATACCTTGATTATATATAATGTGTTACAAGTATGGATGTGTTTGATTGTGTTGTCATTAATGTTGTCATTGATGTCAACATGGTTCAAGTTGATTGCAGATGGTACTTGTATAGTTGAGATACTGTACAAGTGTTTAGAGTACATGGAGCTATATTTATGAAGTTGTAGTTGTGAGGTAGTATTAAAGTGTGTGTTTTGGTTGTGCTCTGGTATTGTGCTTTGCATTTCCTCTATGTTGATCCTATGCCTGTGTAGATTTTAAAGTGTGTTCATGAGCTTCAATGGATAATATATCATGAGTTTTAGCTTCTGGTCGATGGAGAGTAAAAGATAAGTTCACCAGTGTGTGAACTGGTTTGGTAGAACTATTTGTTTGTGGACTGGGAGAAATGTTTTAGCTCCACAGTCTTTTGATATTTGGTTTCAGATCTTGTGGATCTGGGAGATGATTCTTTTTTATGGTTTCTGTGTTTTGAAAAACTTTCTTGTGATTTGGCACTCTGGAAGACCTACTCCAAAGCTCCTATGTTTTGTTGGTTGGTCTGGTTGGACTGCTGAAGAGTTTTCTATGAATGAAGTTTGATGTAATTGTTGTGGCTATATCTGAGGCATTCTCTAAGATGAAAATATGTCTGGTGAAGCATGTTGAATGATCCACGTGTGATCATCTTGTTGGAGATGCACGTACTTTAAAGATTGTTTGTGTTTTCATTAGGTTTGGCCGACCTGGTGTCTACATGTTACATTAAGTTTTTGCATCAATATGAAGAAGTGTGTGATTGATCCAAGATGTTGTTTGGGTCCTAAATTAAATATGTAATTGGTCCTCTCTCATTCTTATCCACTGTGAGAATGTTGAGTAGCTGACCTAGTTTGACTTTGTAAATGAAATTGTATAGCCGACCTTGGAGAATGTTTCTAGGGTTGAAGATGGTATAAAAGAAAATCAAGTTGTAGCGAATTGATCATTCGTCCATCATCCACAATTTGAGCAAGTAAGTGAAGCGTGTGAACAAGTGTGAAAAGTAGAGTGTGCAAGAGAAAATTGAGGCAACAATACTTTATTGTGTTGGATTCCTCAAAGCAGTGAGCTGATGGTATCTACAATCTTCTGATCAAAGTTGTGAGTGTGTGTAACCCTTGTGGTGGATCTTTATTTATCTCTTTTTATTTTCTGTAGGTAGTGAGCCTCCTTCTAGACAGTGAGTCCTCTTTAAGGCAACAAGCCCTTGTTTTGGGTAGTGAGCCTTTGTATTCAGTATTGCATTATTACTATATTGTGAGCTAATCCTCACCATGGTTTTTCCCTCATTAGGTTTTCCACATAAATCTAGTGTCTTTGGTGTTTTCTTTTCGTTATTTGCATTTCATGTTCACACTTAACAGATTGAAGATAAAGTGGAATTGATTAAGTTTAGAAGTAAAGTATATTGGTACAACTAATTCACCCCCACTCTCAGTTGTTTTATGCATTTCAGCAATTGGTATCAGAGCTCTGGTTCCTCGGTGAAAAGCTTAACCGCTTGAGGTAGATCAGATGGCACACAAGTTTCAGATTCTTATTTTTGATGGAGCTAATTATAGTGATTGGAAAGAACATATGAGAGATTATTTGGTTTCAATTGGTTTCAAGACTTGGCAAGCTATGGAGAAAAAGTATGTTAAACCCACGGTGGTCCTTCCTCTACTAATGAGATTGCAACTTATGAGGAGAATGAAAGGGAAAGGTATGTTATCTTCAGTGCTCTATCTAAAACTAAAAGAAAAAAAGTTATTTCTCTAGTTACTGCTCATCAAGTACGGGAAAATTGAAAGACATTTATGAAGGAAATGATATAGTAAAGTTTTCAAGGAACTGAATGCTAAGAAAAAATTTGAGAACTTGAGGATGGAAGATGGAGAAGATATTGCAATCTATTATCAAAGATTTTAACTTATAGAAACTGAAATCAAGAATCAAGGTGGTACCATGTCAGATGAATATATAATTGAGAAGATCTTGTTGACCCTACCAGATAATTACAGTGACAAAGTATCTGCTCTTGAAGAATCATATGATCCAAAGAAATTTAATAAGGATAATTTATTTGGTGTCTTGACTACATTCAAGATGAGAAAATTTTCAAGAGAGAAGGAGAAGACTGAAACAGGTTTTAAAGCAATGAAAATAAGAGATGACTCAGATGATGATGATTTAGAAGATTTGGAAGCAAATTTCACAAGGAGATTGAAGAAAGGTACTGGTAAATACAAAGGTAAGTTGTCTTTTAAGTGTTTCAGTTGTGGAAATATTGGTCATTATGCATCAAGATGTCCTAATAGAACTACACACAAGAAGAACAAAGACAATAATAATAATCACAAAGATAAAAAGGATAAGAAGTTCAATAAATTGTACTATGTCAAAGAAGATGCAGGAATTTCTGATGATGAATCAAACTTTGAGGAGGATAAGGATGAATGCTTATTTCTAGCTCTAGAAAATAAATTTGTATCTACTAACCATGGAAGATGTGTAAAAGAATTTGGCCTGGAGAGCAAAAAGGATGAAACAGAAGGTACTCTGGTAACTTCTTTTCATGCTAGACAAGACGAAGACTTTTGGGTAATTGACAATGGATGTTCAAATCATATGATTGGAGATAAGATTAAGTTCACTAAACTTGAGAATTATGATGGAGGAATAGTTATGTTTGGAGATAACTCTGGTGCTAAGATTGTTGGTAAAGGAACAATTAGTTTTTATGGAAAACATAATACTGACGATGTCTATTATGTAAAGGGTTTAAGGCATAATCTCTTAAGTGTTGGACAAATTTGTAGCAAAGGTGTTAAGCTTGTGTTTTAGGATAACACTTGTGAGATCATAAAAGGAACCAGAACCATGGTAGCAGCTAGAAGAAGAACTCATGGAAACATCTATCAACTTAAGGGTGGTGATGGTCAGTGTTTTTTTCTCAAATTAATGAAAGTTGGCTCTGGCACCGGAGGATGGGATATGCGAATTTTGACAATATGATCAAGATCAATTCTAGAGAAGTTGTGAGAGATCTGCCTAGAATCACAAAGCCTTCAAATTCAATTTATAGAATTTTCTAGTTGGGAAATCAAACTAGAAATAATTTCAAAGGAAATGAACAATCATCTACTAGAATGTTAGAATTAATCCATACTAACCTCTGTGGTCCTACAAGAACAAGAAGCCTAAATGGTGACAGGTACTTTATGCTCTTAATTGATGAAAATATTGGAAAGTTTGATGCTAGATGTGATGATGGAATTTTTCTTGGATATTCAAATAACAACAAGGCATACAGATGCTTTACTAAGAGACCAAGGTAAATAATTGAAAGTGCTAATGTAAAGGTTGATGAATCTATGTATAGACTAGTGGAAATAAATGAAGTTGAACCCGATGATCCTATATATGGGCAAGTACAAGAAGAAGAACAAAGTGATGAAGAAGAAATTTTGAAACCTAACACCTAAGACTCCTAAATATGTATAGAGAAATCATCTGGAGGAACAGATAATTGGAGACATAAATGAAGGAGTGAAGACAAGAATAAAAGTGGTTGAGGTAAACTTGTGTTTACTTTCTAAGATAGAACTTAAGACTATGAGTGAAACATGTAATGATGATAGATGGGTTAGAGAAATGAAAGAGGAACTATAGCAGATAGAGAAGAATGAGACATCGGAACTAGTCCCTAGAACTGAAAAAAAAAATGTAATTGGTTCAAAATGGGTATTCAGAAACAAGCTGAATGAAGATGGTGGAGTGGTAAGGAATAAACCAAGACTTGTATGTAAAGGATATTCATAGGTTGAAGGAATAGATTTTGAAGAAAATTTTGCACCTGTACCAAGAATGGAGGTCGTTCAGATGTTCTCAAAGCATATCAGATGGATGTCAAGTCTACATTTTTTAATGGAGAATTGGAAGAAGAAGTATATATGGAGCAACCAAAAGGTTTTCAAATATCAAACAAACCAAACATGATTTGTAAGATAAATAAGGCATTATATGTGTGATCCTAATAAAATGTTGCTTCCTAATATGTGAGATGTTAGATAAAACTAATAGTGCAATAAAGAGAAACAACAAGATAATAGGGCACCTCAATGATTAGCCTAAGAAAATGAATAATATGAAAGCAAGATGAACAAGTAAATTGCTGTTATACCTTCATGTTGTTGCTTCCTTGGTTGGCCCTTGATGTTGAAGTCTTGTGTGCTCCTTGGATGGCAATGAAAATGAAGTGGATGCAAGATGAATTGATGCAATATGGATGCTAAAATAGATGAGAGATTGAATGGAAATTTTGCAAGAGTTTTGTTGCAAAAGACTTGATCCCTTAAAATGAAGGAATTGAAGGGGTATTTATAGGCCAAATTGAATTCTCTAGAGAATTCAACGGTTGGGATTGATCCAACCAAGATCAAGATGAAGGGCTATGGTGAGTTGAGGATTCACAAGCCCTCACATCTTGACATGTGGAAGGTGACATGTAGAGGGTGGAGTGATGTGGAAATGAGGTGGAAGAAAAGGACAAGAGGTGGAAGGGAAGGACATGAGGTGGATGAAGGACAAGTACCTTTGAGGTACCTTGGGGGATGAGAAGATTTCCTCAAAAAGGAACTTCTTGTCCCCAAATGAGGATGAAAGAGACTTTTGAGGAATTTTAGAATTCCTCAAAAATCTCCATGGGAAAAGGGGAAATGTGTGGGAAGAATAAATGTAAATTAAAAATTTACATTTAATGGAAGATTCATTGGATAAAAGGAGATCTCCAAAAAGCTAGAGATTTGTCACATGTGGGAGATGTGACAAGTCCAAGGTTCTAGAAGCCCTTGGCACATGTGAAGTGACAAGGCAAGGCTTCTAGAATCTTGCATGGGGATGGGAAAGACCTTGGAAGGATAAAAATGAATTAAAAATTCACATAGGGAAGAGAGGAACTTTGGTAGAATAAATGTGAATTAAAAATTCACATGGGGAAGGGAGTCCACATCAAAAATGGTAAGTGGGAAGGTTGACCAAAAAAGGTAAGCCAAAAGTGGCTAATGATTTTGATTAAGGTTGTGCAAACACCTGATTAAGCTAATTAATGATGGATTAGAGGCAAGTGGAGATTATGGAGGATGTGACACTTAATCAAGATTAAGTGGTGCACATCCTAATGACAGATTAATTAATTTAATCTAGATTAGAAGAGGGTTATGGAGAATGTGACAAGGAGAGAGAAAAAAGAGAATTAAAAATTGATTTTAATTCAAATGGGTTAAATGACTAAATTAAATAATTTGTCATGTTTATTTAATTTAGAGAAGACAAGGGGGTAAGGTAAAGTATTTAATTTATTTAATTAGATACTTTAGGATCCTTAGGCAGAAAATTAAATAATGATTAAATAAATTATTTAATCACTATTAATGAAATAGATGAATAAAGTAGATGATTTTGATCATATGAGAGTGATCAAATTTGGATGTCTACATTTTGCCCTTCTTCGAAGTGCTGTTAGAGTAACCATGCTTCGAAGAAAAGAAAGTGCAGATGACTCTATAGAGGAAGTAATCGGGAATATGATGCCCCAGCGTGATGAAGAAGATCTGAGATGTCCAATTAGTGGGGAATGGATGAAAATGCCCCAATCTTGGAAGAGATTGACTATGGTAGGTCAAATTAGTAAATGTGAAGGGTATGCCCCCTCGAGAGGGTGACGAGGGAAAAAGAAGGGTCCCAGGCAACATCTCGATAAGAATAAATGGATGGTACAGATGGAAAGAGGACAAAAAATTAGGCAAGTTTTCCTTTTGAACGAAGTCAATCGGACAAACAGAGTGCAAATGGTAGCCCTGGGAAGAGAAGGGATTAATCAGAGGAATAAAAGGGTAAATAAAAGGTAAAAAATACCTTTTAAAAGTTAATATAAGGTAATTTTGAAAATTACCTCACCTCGTTTACACTGTAGCAGTTGAGAGAAGAAGAGAAAAAGCGAGGAGAAAGACGTGAAAATGCCGGGAGATAATGACACCGAGATCGTCCACCGGATAGATGAGGTTCGACGGGCGTACCGACAGCAGGAGGGGCCCCGCCAGGTAAGCGACAAAACCACCCATGCATTAAATTGAAATTTTAACGCATTGTCAAATAATTTACATAAAAAGTAAAAATATGGGTTTTGTGGACGGGAAAAAATTAAAAAATGGGTAGAAGATAGAATTTAAAAATAGTTGATTTTTTTTGAAAAATGAGGGTTTCGGTAAAATATGCCATCAGAGAAGTCCTTCCCAGAAGTGGCCGTCCTTGTGGGAGTCCCTTGATCTTGGTGATCCAGCCACAGAACTAGTCCCAGCTGACATGACAGCATGTAACCATGGGCATATCCCCTGCCAGAGGCCGTGACAGTGAGAACAACCCCCTGAGATGACCTCTTGCTTGTGTCAATGGCCATGTGTCCTGCAAGGCAGTGAGGTGGCCCATGTGGGGTGCCATAGCCAGATTAAAGCCGAACCATGCATGAGGGAAAGGTCCACCAGGTGACTTAGTGAGCCTTGTTGTGGGGATCCATCCCGGCGACCAGCAGGCGGGGTATACTTGCAGGGTGGGGCCGGTATCAGATGGAAGGGGTCGCCGAATGGAGGGGCAGGGTTAATTCTCTGGTAGTAGGCGGCGTATGCATATGAGGGAGGAAGACTAGGGGGAAAAAGGGAGGGAGAGAAAAGAAAAAAAAAGAGAGGGGAGAGGAAATTTGAAGACAAAAAGAAGTTTCTGATAGGGGGGATGAAATTTTTGCAGGATTTTGGCAGAGTGCGGACTCATGAGCGGAGACTAGAGGCGTTGGCATCGTCGATTGAGGCGATGAATGGAGCGGACCATGCAGCCCTAGAGCGGGCGGGGCTATTGCACTTGGTGCAGTTTCCAGAGATGAGGGTGCATCGGGCGATGCTGACCGCCCTGATAGAGAGGTGGAGCTCGGCTACGTCGACGTTCTATTTGCCGACTGGAGAGATGACGGTTACATTGGAATATGTGTGGCGTATCCTGAGGCTACCGATAGCGGGATGGTTAGTGTGTGAGGAGGAGGTGAGAGGAGAGCGGTTGGATGAGACCATTCTGGTGTTGTTTGGGCATGATGACCTGTCGATACAGAGGGGGGGGTTGGATGTGGACAGATGCCTTGATCTGGGAGTGCCGGCGTTACCACTATTTCTATGTTGTTTGATCAGCAGGATTCTGTTGCCAGATCGGAGTAGACGTTTCTGCAGCTTACGGTATATGGGGGTGATTCGACATATTGTCGAGTGGGGGGAGGGGCAGTTCTCGTGGGGGTCATGCGTATTGGCTCAGTTATATCGAGATATGCACGTGATTTGCTATCGGGGAGGGCAGAGCTTGACACACCGGACGCTACTGCAAGTATGGGGATGGACACACATCGCGGTGACGAGGCCCTTAGTGATCAAGGGAGGGGATTTGGATGATAGAGAGCCAGTGGCGTGGCAGTACAGGGCAGCTAGGGGTTGTACCCTGCGGTATGAGACACAGGGAGAGGTGGAGCGGTGGAGGAGGGCATTTGATGATTTACGGAGAGAGGATATTATATGGCGGCCATATATGTTTCGGCAGTTTAGAGGATGGAGGACTGAGGAGGAGAGACAGCGAGGGTTCTTTCTGTGTAGATGTTACCTGATTGGGAGTCCTAGGTACATAGTGGAGCTACATCGTCCTGATCGAGTGGGGCGACAGTTTGGACTGGTGCAGGACATTCCAGGAGCGCCTGTGATGTTTCGTCAGCTTACCCGGGAGGTACCTTGGGGGGCGACGTTGGTAGCGACAGATGTGAGGGCGTCATGGATGATGGCAGGTGGGGTGCCCTATCCAGGGAGGTGGCAGGGTCTAGAGGATGCGGGAGTGACAGATCGGTATGGTCGGTGGTTTCGCAACCATCGATGGGGTAGGGTGACACCAGAGATGCTGGTTGTGGGGGCCCTGGAGGGGGCACCAGGGGATGAGCAGGAGGAGGAGGGACAAGAGGATGAGAGACAGTATGATGAGGGATCTGAGAGTGGTGGTGTGGAGGGAGGTGTTGCTGGAGATCAGCCGATGAGGAGGGGGAGGGTCAGGAGGAGGCCGAGGGGGAGGAGGCCGAGGGGAGTTGTGGTAGAGGAGGGGGAGGCAGGAGGAGCTGATGGGGGGGAGGAGATAGAGGTGGTGAGATTGGAGAGTGAGCCAGAGGTGGAGATGCTTCGGGTGGTGGAGGGGAGAGCTGCTCAGCGGGGGATTGGTGTTAGAGTACGACGGAGGCGGGTGCAGGTGAGGGTTGAGCAGGAGGAGGGGAGGGTCTCAGAGTTGCCGGTGGAGGGTAGAGCCAGAGATCCGCAAGGATGAGGCAGAGAGGGTGGTGGATGGTAGAGGACAGCCTAGGGAGAGGCCTGAGAGCAGTCGTCAGGGGAGAGTCCAGCCAGTTGAGCAGGAGGGTAGGAGACTGATGAGGGTGGGGAGGAATGGACAGCCACGGAGGATTCGATTGACGCGCCAGACAGAGCCGGTACAGGAGGAGAGAGAGGGAGAGGCGATGGACACAGGTGTACTAGTGATGGAGCCGTTAGCCATAGTACCAGCAGCTGTAGTTGAGGATCCAGTGGTTTTACTGAGAGGGGCCCAGGCGAGGATATGGGTGCTAGAGGAGGAGGTGAGGAGGGCGGATACAGAGGTATGGAGGATACAGGATAGAGAGGGTATAGTGTTTGATCGTGTGGTGAGCCGGCTCATGACAGATGTATTGGCTGCAGAGAGAGAGAGAGATGAGATGCGAGCAGAGAGGGAGAGAGCATAGGGGGAGCTGGCTCGAGTGACATGGGACTGAGACAGGCTAGAGGC